>JAABOM020000075.1:24493516-24562968 GCA_011800125.2 Solanum clarkiae
AAAGCGGCTGTTTCCAGATGACCCATGAGGAGCGTCGAAAGTTGCATTGACTAACTGCTACTTCACAAATGAAAAAACCACAGATAGTTAAAGAGCCATTTTGCTTTATTCCATCATACTCCAAGACCAAAATGTAAAATTAAATTTTCCTCAACTAATTTTGTCTATTTATACTTCTCTGTACAGATGGTTGATAAGTATATATCTATCACAAGTTAGTAGAATCTAAGAGTTATGATATTTACATAAAAGGTGACTCTTATTCAAAAAAATGAGGAAATTTATCATCTTTTTCCCTTTGTTTATTTAATTTTTTAGGTTGTGAAAACATCATTTGATAACACTTTTGGTAATTCATGAAGAAATTAACCCTGACACACTAATGATTTCAAGAAATTAATTAAAATTATTTTCTCTTTTTTATTTTTTTAGTTTCAATGAGAAAAGGAGCCATATTAATTCGTATTTATCCTAAAATCTGAATTTAAAATTAATATTTAAATTTATATTTTGAATCAAAGCAAGTGAATTATAATAAGCACAATTAATCTCTTGATAGCACAAGTTTGTATGTAATGATATAAACGGCGAAAGTTATAAGCACCTATAAAACAAGAGACTAAGAGTTATTGATATTGTAGAGTAAAATATTATTTATTCTTTGCCCTCTAGAAAATAGTATAAATAGGAGGGACATTCATTTATAAGACACTCAAGCAAAGTTAAGAAATCTTCCAGGTGATATACAAGTGTTCTACAAAAACTCTCTTGTCTTTTTCAAATCTAATTAGTTGAAAAGACTTACTTGAGTTTACAAGATCGTTTGTCAAATGTCACACGAAAGTCTTAATTGAAGTCTAAGCCCGTGACACTAAGCACTAGTAGTGATGAAAATTAGGTGGAGTACATACATGCAAGTGGGTATATTTATACTTTTATAGCCCAATTCTATGTAACTTTTTGCTAATATTATGATATCTATTTAAGGATGAGGCACGAATATCTCACTCTTTTTAAAGAGATTCGAGCCCATTGTGATATAATTTACATCAATTTAGCAGTAATATTCTTGATTTGTCCCCTCTAAGATATAACAGCTCGACAACGTCATACAAATTCAAAAAACTGGATTAGTTGAAGAGTTCAAAGTCCCACAAAAAGAACATCATCCTTCAATATATAATTACTATTTTTTGTATAATGAATATAGTTTGAAAATTTAGAACATTTTCTTTATTTCAACTCTCTATTTCACTATTGCACACTTTACTACATGCTGCAATATTTTTCATACTTCTTTTATTTATTTATTTATTTATTTATTCTTGTAGATTCTTCACAAAGGAAGAAATATCTCTGATCTATTCATAGGTACGGAATTCTTTGTTGTCGATGTGGGTAAATGAATGCAAGAATTATGCCTGGGGAATTGCATGAGTTACAAGGGATAATATAATTAGGTAGAGCATGACTTTGTGGTTATATAAGTTATAAGACATTAATGGTCATATGAGTTATAAGAAATTCATAAGAGTTACAGGAACTAATGGCCATATATTTCTTAATTCATTCTTTTTAAATATTTTCAAAAACAAATATCTTGGCCCTCAGTATCATTAAAAGAGATAAATATAAAAAATACATCTAAATTATTCTCTCAAAAAAGAATAATTTATGTGCGTTTTTGAAATCTTGGCCCCATTTTTCTTTTTGATTTTATAAGGTATCTGTTTATTATATTTTATTCATGATTTAAAACCAATTTCATCATTTTAAATTTTTTTACAAACAATTCCTACCAAGTACTTTGTTTAGTGCTTCTTTCGCGGATTTTAAGCATCACTTTTGATGTTTCTAAATGAACTTTACCATTCTTAATTAGAGTGGGAACACTTTTATAACCCTATTTGCTACTTCCCGTTGTGTCCGTTCAATTAATATATATATATTCTATATAATTTTATACTCGCTCAATCTCATATTAATTAAATTTGTAAGATAATGCACACATATTAAGAAAGACATTCAAAGACAAATTTTACACCATAATTTTCACTATTGTCCTTTGTAAAATTATAAATATATAGTGTAATTATTTTCTAGAAAATATAAAAGTTCAATAAATGAAAAGGACAAATATGAAAAAAGTTTCAAACATTCATCTTGAATTTTCAACTATTTTGAACCTTGAGAAAAGCTTTAAAAATTCAACTAATTTGAGACGGGGGGAGTATTAGTTATAAGAATTCATGCTAGCACAGGTCCAATATATATGTAATTTTTATTTCACTTTATACGATATAAATTAAATTTGAAGAGTTGATTATTTTTAATATATTATTTTTAGATATTTTAAGTTGTTAATTATTGTAATTTATAATATTTGTAATATAATCTTCAATACTATATCTTACTTTCTCTGTCTCAATTCTGTGACACCGATAGATTATTTTTTATATGTTTTTAAAACTTCTAAGTTATTAATTATTGTGACTTCTAGTACTGTTTACATCATTTTAAAATGATAATATATGTTACTTCCTTTATAGTTCCAAGTTATGTGGCAATATAAAACTTTGAGAATCAATCAAACTTTTAGGTGTCTTTTATATAATTATATCATATCACCTGTTGAATATAATAATACAGTATATTAAACATTATAACATGAAAATGATTATAATTAATGATAAAGATATATTAAGATTAAGTTTAAAATTATTTCTTGATTTAATAAATTGAACAATAATTATCAGACATTTATTTTGTAATATAGTGGACAAATACAGATAGATAGAGAGTTAGAAAACAAATTTGTTTGTTGCAATTCACATATATAAAATTACATAATTATTATTTTTAATAAAAGTTGATTATCAAATATCAACTAAACAAATATATAGAAAGAAAAAAATTTGAAACTTCTTTTATACTTGTCATTTAATTTATTAAACTTTTATATTTTTTAGGACATAAATTACACTACATATTTATGATTTTACAAGAAGTAATAGTAAAAAATATAATGTAAATGTTTTATCTTTAAATATTTTTCTTAATATATATGTATTCTCTCACAAATTTAATTAAAATAGGATAAAAAGTACCAATTAGGAATATAAAATTGTTGAATAAATATAAATTCTTGGCTTCTTTAATGGGTACAAGTAATAATATTCTTTAATTGTCTTAATCAAATCACCGAAAGAGAAGACAAAAAAGCGACTTATGTTGCGTCTCCCTATTTTAAATTTGTCAAAAAGCTCTCTTTCCATTTCCCACCATGTCAGATATAGATTAACCTCTCTATTGTAATAATAAAATGACATAACACTTAAAATTATCTTAAAAGGAATATGATTCTCAACTTTATAGTAAATAGAATTTTAAAAGATGATTGTTATAGGTAAATTTGAAAATTAAGTATGTACATATTATTATTCTTTAGTCTCTATTTTTTCGTCTCAATTCAAATATTTTATTTAGAATATCATCGTATCAATAAATTGAGACGCAAAGAGTATAGCACAAGCATCAAACCATCACTTTTCCTTCCTTTCTTGTTCAATTATCTCACTAGAGCAATATGCATTGTATTTCTATTTGGTTGAGAAAGGTTTGGGGTAAACTGCATTTTAAGGTAGCATGAAATTAATTGGCCATTTGTGTAGCAGAATCCAACTGAGCTCGAAGAAACCGTTGAACAACGATCCAAATTCTAGCCTTGAAAATTTTAGAGGTCCACTTTCAATGGAGACGCCGCCATTTTTCCCGGTGAGTAATTTTTGCTTCAATATTTGTATTGCAGAGAAAAAAAAAACCATGATAATGAAGTAACGAAGAAGCGGATCAGAGGAGATACAACTTAATAAACGGCGTTTGAGCTCTGGACCAAAAGTGTCCCAAAATTGGGTACTTAAAGGGGGTGAATGTTTAAGGTTAAATATTTAAAGGACCAAAGTTGCACTAACACTTAAACTTAAGGGGTATTATTTGTCATCAGGAGTCGAGTAATGCTCCGGAGATCGAGGAATGTCAACCTTCTTCAGTTTCCGGTGATTCATCCTCCGGCGGTTGTTCTTCTAGTTCAGCTCAGGTTTGTAAATACTCCCTACTTGGCTAAAAGTAAATGTCCAATAATACTTGATATCAAATATCAAGCTTAGTTCCTAAATTTACTCTCTATCATTAATTATAGTTATTTTTCGAAACATTGCATTTATTATATGCAAAAGATGATTTTTTATCATTTATCATTTCTTATTCCTGTGATAAGTTCACGATAGACAACTATTGTTGGATGAAAGAAATAACTTGAATGAAAATTATATGGTAGCTTGATTTTAGTTTATTTGTCTGATTTTTACTTCGTCATACAAATTGACTTAGAATGTAACAAAATGCAAATGACAAATGGAAAGTTGAAAACGAGTTTTTTTTTAAGCGATTAAAAAGGAAAATAAATCGAAATGGTTGGAACAAATATTTATCACAATTATTATGTGTTTGCACGTGAGTATTGTGTTTACAAGGATATTGAACAAATTCGTAGGAGTTTATTTTCATTCCAAACGCTATGAACTTATATATATCATGATTATGTTTACTTATATACCTGTAACCAAATGTGTCCTAATAGTTATGTGACCACCTTCATTAATCTGGTCTGATATTGAAAGTTAGGCTAGTCAAAGAAATAAAAGAAAGTTTCAGTTGTATTTTGGGCTTGTCTTACAAAATATACCAAAGAAGCTGAAATTTAAATATTTACTTTTGTAATATTTGTATTTGATTATATTAATATTAATCGCATGTTGTTAATGTCAATGGATGAACTCCTTGTTTCCAGTTTGCTTAGTTACATTTCAAATGTCCTATTTCTGATATGCTGTCTTTGAGTTCAATTTGGCGTCACAAATAAAGAAATTATTTCAGAAAAAAAATTGCTCGTCACTATCTTGGCCTTTCACTGTTGTAGCAAAGCTTGTGAATTGCATGCTAGTAGTATAATGGCAACACATCTGAAGCTAAGGGAATTTCAAATGGTTTCTCAGGTGAAGAAAATGGAAGCAAGGCAGAAACTAAGAGATCTTCAATGGGGATATCAGGTGATCAAGTCTTCAAGTCTCGACCTGCATAGTATCTCCTTCTATCTTTCTCAGCCAACAACATGTTGTCATCAAGAAGCGGATAACTCCATTAACATAAGCATATCAAAGGGGAGTATTTCTCATTTCTCTGACCTCCTTGTGCTCTTGAAAACATCAATAAGTACTCGAGCTTCCTTGAGAGACTTGGAGTTCCACCAGGTTGAATGGGAGTTGCAGCAACTGAGAAATCTTGCAGTTTTGCTTGAAAGTAGCTCCAGCATTAAGCAATTAGTGTTTAAGAGAAACAGGTTTACTGCTGAATGCTTATCTGAGCTGTCAGAAGTTCTACAGAAGAATGGAGTGATCAAGGAAATTATGCTGTCGGAATCAAATATTGGTCCAGTTGGAGCTTCTCTTCTTGCTTCAGCACTTAAGGTGAATGGAAGCTTAGAAGAGTTGCAGATATGGGAAGACTCGATTGGCTCAAAGGGTTCAGAGGAGCTGTCCAAAATGATAGAAGTTAATTCAACATTGAAGCTACTCACCATTTTCGATTCCAAGTTTATTACTGCCACACCTTTGATTTCAGCAGTTCTTGCGAGGAACAGGTCAGTAGAAGTGCACATTTGGAGTGGAGAAAACAATGAGAAAATTTCAAAGGTAGTTGAATTTGTACCTGAAAACAGCACCCTTCGGATATATCGCCTTAATGTCTCAGGTGCTTGTAGAGTTGCTTGTGCTTTAGGGATGAATTCAACTGTGAAGACACTCGATCTGACAGGAGTCCGGTTGAAGTCCCGTTGGGCAAAGGAATTCCGATGGGTTTTGGAGCAGAATAGGACCCTCAAAGAGGTAAATTTGTCAAACACTTGCTTGAAAGACAAAGGAGTTGTTTATGTTGCAGCTGGCCTCTTCAAGAACAACAGCTTGCAGAAGCTGCATCTAAAAGGAAATTGGTTTGGAGGTGTTGGTGTAGAACATTTACTTTGCCCTTTGAGTCGGTTTTCTGCGCTGCAATATCAAGCAAATATTACTCTCAAAACACTTACTCTTGGAGGAAAAAGAAACAAAATTGGTAGGGATGGGGTTGCAGCAATCCTGCAGATGTTGACAAGTAACGAAAGCCTTACCAGCTTCGGAATATATAATGATGAAAGCTTAAAACCGGATGACATAGTAAGAATCTTTAGGAGTTTGGAGAAGAATGCTACATTAAGATGCATATCTTTACAAGGTTGTAAAGGGGTGGATGGTGAAGCAGTCCTGCAAACTATGATGGATATTTTACAGGTAAATCCTTGGATTGAAGACATTGATCTTTCAAGGACTCCATTGCACAATGCAGGGAAAACAGAAGCAATATATCAGAGATTGGGTCAGAACGACAAGGCCGAACCAGAGATTGATTTGCTCAAAGACATGCCAATGACAGAGCCAAAGAGCTGTAGGGTCTTCCTCTGTGGACAAGAATATGCTGGTGAGCCAATAAACAATGTTGGTTTATCTATATCACTGATTAGCTATATTGATTTATTTGGTATGTTTTTTTTTTTTTTTGCAATGCAGGAAAAGCTACACTGAGCCATTCTATACATCAGCACTTTTCTTCATCAAAATTGCCGTATATTGATCAAGTGAGAACTCTTGTAAACCCAATTGAGCAAGCTGTTCGACCTATAGGCATGAAGATAAAAACTTTCAAAGATGAAAATACAAAGATCTCAATTTGGAATCTTGCAGGCCAGCAAGAATTTTATGCCCTCCATGATCTAATGTTTCCAGGACACGGAAGCGCCTCCATCTTCCTGATCATCTCCAGTTTGTTCAGGAAACCAAATAGCCGGGAACAGAAAACCCCAGATGAAGTTGAAGAAGATCTGCAGTACTGGTTGAGGTTCATTGTTTCCAATTCAAGAAGAGCTCTTCAGCAATGCATGCTCCCAAATGTGACTGTTGTGCTCACACACTATGATAAAATCAATCAATCATCACAGAACCTACAGCTTATTGTAGACTCAATCCAAAGGCTACGAGGCAAATTTCAAGGCTTTGTTGAATTCTACCCAACTGTATTTACTGTTGATGCAAGATCTTCTGCATCAGTAAGTAAAGTTGCCCATCACCTCCAAAAGACAAGCAGGACAGTTCTCCAAAGGGTTCCTAGAGTATATGAGCTTTGCAACGATCTCATGCAGATTCTGTCAGACTGGAGATTGGAAAACAATAATAAGCCAGCAGTAAAGTGGAAGGAGTTTTCGGATCTATGCCAAGTCAAGGTTCCATTGCTCAGAGTTCGGTCTAGACTCGATAATAAAGAGAAGGTGGAAACGAGGAGAAGGGCTGTTGCTACGTGCCTTCATCACATTGGCGAGGTGATCTATTTTGATGAACTTGGTTTCCTAATCCTAGATTGTGAATGGTTTTTTGGTGAAGTACTTGGTCAACTTTTGAGACTAGATGTCAAAAAGCAGACTTCAGCTGGAGATGGATTTGTAAGTAGAAAAGAGCTGGAGAAAGTTCTTAGAAGTAGTCTTGATAGCCAGATTCCAGGGATGGGATCAAGAGTTTTCGAGAACTTGGATGCGAGTGATCTTGTTAGAATGATGCTGAAACTTGAATTATGCTATGAACAAGATCCCTCGGATAACAATTCTTTAATGTTTATACCAAGCTTTCTTGAGGAAGGTAAGGGGAAACAGCCAAAGTGGCAGATAAAGTCAAGTGAATGCATTTATGCAGGACGGCACCTCCAGTGTGATGACTCAAACCACATGTTTCTAACGCCGGGATTCTTTCCCCGCTTACAGGCAAGACTTCTTTTAGTTTTATACTCTATTCTATATTTCCAGAATCATATGACTCTGCAAATGAAACAGCATCCCTTTTAAAAAAAAAATAATTTATTTGATCATCTCGGATAAGAAAATAATTGAATATGTTTGTTTAGGTACATTTGCACAACAAAGTAATGGGGTTGAAGAATCAATATGGAGCAACATATAGCCTTGAAAAGTACGTCATTGCACTGAGCATCAATGGCATCTATGTCCGCGTAGAACTTGGGGGTCAATTAGGCTATTATGTTGATGTGCTCGCCTGTTCCACAAAGAATCTGACAGAAACTCTGAGGCTATTCCAGCAGCTTATAATACCAGCAATCCAGAGCCTTTGCCATGGGGTCACACTGACTGAAAACATTATTCGACCAGAATGTGTAAGAAATCTAATACCACCAAGGTACAGGAAGAACCAGATTCTGCCTCTCCAGCTATTAAAGCAGGCATTGCTCTCTGTGTCTGCAGACAATATGTATGAGTATCAGCACACTTGGGATTTGGTAGCAGATTCTGGAAGGACTATCGTTGGAGCTGGTTTTGACTATGCTCGGGATCTCTTATCCGATGATGATTTTCGGGAAGTTCTCCAGCGCAGGTACCATGATCTACATAACCTTGCTGGGGAGCTCCAAATTCCTTTGGATAACAGCCAGGATGGACAGAATCATGATTCTACGACTACTGAAGAAACTGAAGGAAAAATTGAACCAACATTTGCTGGAATAGCCAAGGGTGTTGAAGAAGTCTTGCAGAGACTTACAATTATACAGCAAGAACTTAGGGATATAAAGCAAGAAATCCAGGGCCTCAGATACTATGAATACAGGCTTCTTATGGAGTTAAACCGCAAAGTGAACTACCTTGTGAACTACAATGTCCAAGTTGAAGAAAGAAAAGTGCCAAACATGTTCTACTTTGTAAGAACAGAGAATTACTCAAGGAGATTGATCACCACCATGATTTCAGGACTCAGTGCTCTCCGGCTGCACATGTTATGCGAGTATCGGGGAGAAATGCATGTCGTTGAAGATCAGATAGGTTGTGAAGTGATGCAGGTTGATAACAGGGCAGTGAAATGCCTGGCTCCGTACATGACGAAGTTCATGAAATTGGTGACATTTGCTCTTAAGATTGGAGCTCATTTAGCAGCAGGGATGGGAGAAATGATACCAGATTTGAGTAGAGAAGTTGCACATCTATTGGAGTCTCCCGCTGCATATAGTGCAGCAGGTGCTGCTGCTGCTGGTGTTGTTGGGTTTGCAGCAGCAGGACGTGTGGAGAGAAATAGGGGATCAAGAGACATCCAGCAAGATCTTAAAGCAGCACAACAATGGGTTGTTGATTTCTTGAGAGATCAAAGGTGCTCTGGTGGAAGAGATATTGCTGAAAAATTTGGATTATGGAGAATTAGATACCGAGACAGTGGCCAAATTGCATGGGTCTGTAGGAGGCATATACACATAAGAGCAAGTGAACTAATTGAAGTCCCACTCTGAAGTTCAGCTCTAGCCATAGAGGTCATATAAGAGAAAAACAGATGCAAAGGTTGAGAGATGAAGAAGCTGGAGAGTGCACGTAGATTGGCCGCTGTGGTAGTTCAACATGTTGACACAGGTAGGATGATTTATTTTGTACGTTAATTTATGGATATGCCATGATGCTATCTTAATAGAAATTCCGATGTTGCGGTGTTTCACCCTGACGAATCTTTCCACCATATTCTAGCTGCCTCTACATACACTCTAGCAGGAGTTCAGGGAAGGTAATCCTGTAGTGTATTCTTTTTTGATGTTGATGCCTATCCGGCATTCTTAAAATTGCTTGTGGAATGAAAAAACTGGTAATTTTGATATAAAATGGTGCCCTGACACCTGTTGGGAGAAATATTTGTCCTTTTACTTGCTCAAGCCGATCCTAATGGTCATGGCAGAGTTGATCCTAATGTGTGTAATCAAGTGCATTGGTTAATTGATGTATAAAGAAAATATATCACTAGATAGTACTACTTTTTGATGAGTGATTAGCATGGCTTTTCTCAAGATGTTACACAAGGTCTATTAAAATAACCTAGCTTACAATGTAAAGATAACATGCATGTGACTGATGGGAGTATCATTGAACCAGAACCAGAACCAGAAAGACGTTAGATATTTGTAGTTCGGGGAATATAGTTTTGTTGTTGTTGTTATATATAGGCTTGACATAAGGAAAAATTCTAGTAAAGTGGCAAAAGAGAGTACAAATATTGCTTAAGGTCATGGCTTCAAATCGCAGGTGTGACATTCTTGAACCATCTTATATAAAATCCTCGCTCCGCCACTGGTTTGCATGTGGATGTGAGAAGGTGACATGCTTTGACAACCTCTTGTTATAAGCTATGCTCTTCTCAGGAGCATATGAAAGAATTAATTTTGAGTGTCTGTCTACTGTTGTATGCTTTATTGATATCATGTTGGTGATGTTACCACCTTGTATCTACTGGTTGTTTTGAATGGCTCATGATCCGCAACTGTTGGGTGTGTGAACAAAGACTCAAGCAAGTGAGGCCTTATTGGGAAAATCGTGGGGGTTTGGGCCATTTTAGCCTGTTGGAACAATAATTCAAAGTTAGCGTCGAAATACTAAGTTGTTTAAGATTGTTACTTTTACCTGTAGCTGTACTTTTTGGAATTTTTTTTCATCCCAGCAGTAACAACAGACAGTTATTGTGTACTATTTGTGAGTGAATCCACATAAACATGGATCCATATTATAGCTGAAATAAGTAGCAGTAGAGGAATATAAATTGACACTATTATTTGTGTGTGTGTGAAAATTGAAATTATGGACGTTCTGCAACTTGTAGTGAAGGAAATGTCAAAGGAATTGAGAAATGGTAGTCCATAATATTTGGCCCACCAATGGGCTACAAGTCTCCCCTCAGAATTGTCTTTATTATACTTTTTCCTTATGTAACTTTATATACACAAAGATACAAATCGAGAAAGAGACAAATGCTGTTCATTGATGGGTAATATACGCAACTATTCGTACATGATTGCCTAGTTTTTGTGGTGGAATGCCCCTTCGAACCTTGTCCTCAAAAACATTATCCCACGTAATATATTCTCTCCGTATCATTTTATGTGACATTATTTGGCTTGCCATGATATTTAAGGGAAAAAAAGACTTTTAAACTTTTAGTCTAAAATCATCCATAGATATTTGTGTGGGCAAAAGAAAAAATTTAACAATAACGATAATATACCCAGTGAAAATCTCATAAGTAAGGTCCGGAGATGTAGACTTTACCATTGCCTCATCAGTTTAGTGTTAACTGTTTAATATGTTAAAGGTTGAACTCATTATTCAAAATATTTTTACCTGCCTAGATACAAGATCGTCTCAACAAGTTTGGGAGTCTAAAGCCAAACTTTATAGAGAGACCTTATATATAATTTCATTAATTATATTTTACTGAGAGTAATCATATAAATGAGGTTTGGAAGTAGATATAAACGAACATTGTGAGGTTAGAATAATAAAATCTGACTCAAAAATATGAAAAGTTTATATTATGAATTTATGATATTGAAATAGAAAAGTTTATATTATGAATTTATGATATTGAAATAGCGTTCTACTGGATAAGTTAACTTCGATATTAGAGTTGTATTGCTTAATTTTGAAAAAGACATCAAAAAATTAAATTTGATCTTTGTATAGATACACAACAATAGATTTTGTATAACGTTGAAAGTTTGACTGTTGGAGAGACTTTAGAATATTCAATAAAGAGATACTAAAAATAGTGAAAGAATTTTTTAAAAAAAAAAAAAGAAAAGAAAATTTGAAAGAATATACAGTTTAAGACTTTTATTAACAATATATGCATTATTATTTCCGTTAGAATGTATATGTACATTTTTTTTCTCTTCAAAAAGTAAATATAAGAATAATAATATTGGTTCATGATAATTATCATCATATAAATGAGACAACAAAATAGATGGTCACATAAGAAATGACGCTACAATTAACTAAATACTATTTCATTTATTTTTTAATCCATGAGATTCTTTGACCTTTATATATATATGTAGGAGGACCTCTCAAAAATTGAGACCCTAAACAATTGCTTATAGGGTGGAAATGGGCCTACTTGGATACTAATCCTCATAAATGTGTTGTGAATTTAAGGTAGTAGAAGTTTTTAATGTGAGATATGAAGGTAGCTGGCTTGGTGGGACTTTACATGCTGTCAAATTGTACTCTAAATTCAACCTCCAACATATAAGAAAACATAGTCCACTTAAATTGTTACTACTATATATAACTTGTGTCTTGCAATATAAACTGTCCATCCATGTTATGTTCTACACTCTTTATAAGTAAAAGGCAAGAAATCTCATTTCTTCGTATTTTCAAGGAAGGATCATATACTTCCTCAAATTCACAAAAAAATTGACTTGATATAAAGTTTGAAAAAATAAAGAAAGACTTTTTTATTTTGTGATTGTAAAATTAAAATTACCAAAATATCATTTAATCTTGTGGCCTTAAGTATTGGAATTAAAATGTTGCCAAAAGAATGAAAAATATCATTATTTTTTAAATATTTATTTTTATCTTTAATAAAATAAATTATAGTTATATAAACATTTATGATTTATTTTAGATCACAAGTTTTAAAATCTTTCTTTCTTAAATTTTTTGTCAAGTGAAATTACATCACATAAAATTAAAACAGAGAAAATACTTTTTAAGGAGCAATAAATATATAGAGTAATAGTTTTATCATATCGTCTTTCAAATATAAAATTAATTATAGTTAATAATCAGAGTAAATTAACAATCACCAATTCCTTTTAATCATTTTAATAAAAGGGAAATAAAGAATTTAAACAAAACATACTCACATTTTCATCCTACAAACTCTTAAAATTAACTTTTAGAATTGAGTTGAATCTATAATTTATTTTCTAATCAATTTAAACAATTAAAAAAAATTAACATCTCTTTGTATTTTATAGTATTACTAGTCACCCACATCTACATAAAGATTTCGTACGACAAGGTACACTCAAACGTAAATACTTTCCAAATTTCCTTTACAACAACAACATTACCCTAATGCCTCAAAGACTCTCGCCCATTGCGGGGTAGGGAGGTCGGATGTACGCAGTCTGACCCCTATGTTTAAAAACACAGCGCGACTATTTCCGGATGACCCATGATGAATGTCGAAAGTTGCATTGACTAACTGCTACTTCATAATTGAAAGAAGCGCAGAAAGTTTAAAGAGTCATTTTGCATTATTATTATACTTTAAATACTTTAAACTGAAGAATGAGACTTTAGCTTTATCATTGGTGTACATACTAAATAATACCTCTGGGTAGGTGTATATATATTCTTCCTATTAATTAGAGTTTCAAGACACTTCATAAATAGAGTGTGCACTACTCCTTTAGCTTTAATTTATATGATTAAAGATGGAAAATTGAATTTTTAAAATTTGAAATTCGTAACGTAGTTATATGATTTTTGAAATTTTTTTCATTTTATATGAGTAATTATATTTTTTATTATAATTTTATTAAGAAATTACAAATAAAAATTTATTGATATAGCAACGCTTAAAGACTTGTTTTCATCGAAACAAAGAGGGGGATATTTATCAACTTCTATATATCTCTATGTCCAGATTGTTACGCCTTTCGTGCGGGTCAAAACTTTTAGAAAAACATGTTGCTTTGTTCCCTTCGAATGGATTGAAATAATTTTTGTTTTTAGTTGTCACTTTTAATATATCAAAAAAAAAAGTGTTTCTCATATTACTTTCTAAATACTTAATATTTAATTTTTAAGGCCAAATTGAAATTGTATAAATTACTTTCTTCGTCCAACTGCAGGAGGTTCCTCTCTCTCTATTTTCCCTCAAGTTTCTATCTTAATATAACACATGACATAAATTAAATTTACTAATTAAGATTTAAACTATTAAATTTAACTTATATCATGTGTTAGTCATGAAGATCGAAATTTGAAAAATAGAGAGAGAAATGTAGAGAAGCCTTATACTCGTCAAATAATATTTGTCAGTTATTAACTTGGCAGAAGAATTAAGAAGCATTAAATGATAAGAATAATCTTACTTAATTATTTCTTGAATATAATTAACGTAGTATCTTGAAAAATATAATAAATAAATAACTATAATCAAAATGACATTTGCAGAAAGAAAGTTGGGCATGGCAGAGATATTGTCCTGTAGCATCAAATTCATCACTTTGTTGAACTTGTATGGTGTCACCTCACATTCAGTACCCAAATCGCAGCTACTGTCCCTCTCAATTCTGTCTTCATTTATTACTCTATTTTCTGTCCCTTTGGAATCTTTCTCCTCTCTCTTATCCTCACTCTCATCTCCTATATCTCTTCAACTCCAACTTCCCTTGCAACTTGCACCACTGAAATATCCATTCCTCTCAGACGATTTTTACTCATGCAAATTGTCTTCATTGAGATGTAATTCCAGTTAAAATGCCTCGACAAATAAATATTCTATGGCTGATTTTGCATTTCTGGGTTTTTCTCATTCACTGCCATGGCTCAGAGGTTTCTTTGAAGTTATTGACTACTCCTCGTCCATTCACAAACCGGAATTTCGCCAAATTTGCTTTTCAAGTTTTGGTCGGTGGTAATGGTGATATTTGTGCCAATTGCTCCACTTATTGTAAGGTCAGTTTACAATATTAGAGTTAATTTCTCGTATGATCACTCGACTGAACTAAAATAATATTCACGCATTTTATTTAACTAGTCACTTTTTTCATAAATATTTTACTTGCAAAGTCACTTTTGCGAGTAAAATATTACTAGTTGAGTGATTTTTGAGTTACAAAGCAACAAAAGTGACTTTCTAAGAGATTAATTGAGTGACCATCTAAGAAATTTACTCATGTCTAATAGTCTTTGATCTTGAGCTTTAGTATGTATAAAGCATGTGAATGACTCTAATGATTTAAGGTCTTAAAGTGGTTGAAGCAAAAAATGAATTACTATCTTGCTTCTAGCTTAGACAAAAAGAGGTACTAGCAGTTACAAGTTTATTAGGTTGGTGACTGACCAGAAAATCGGAATGTTTAGGAAAAGCAATCGCGGTATTTTCGACTAGATTCATGTTGCTAATTTGAATGCAGTGAAGAATATCCTGTTTGATCTGTTCCACAAAAGGAATCAGCTTTTTGTTTTCTACTTCACTCACTCTCAAGTGGAGATACTTAAATATGTAGGATTCAGAACTCTGTGCACAATTCACTAACGTCACAAGCGCAGGAAAACTTGTGTTCAACATCATCAGTAATCTGTGTAGCATTACCTTGATGTGTATGTAGTTAATTAAGTGTTCAATGTGAGCATGAACTTTGTCAGCTTAGCTTAAGGAGAAAAAAATTAATGAAAGAAGGGAAAAGGTTCAGTGAACCAGTGTTATTGTATCTAAGATGAGGATCAGTCAGGTCAGAGAAACCATCTTTTTGTATCCTCTTTTCAGCAGACTTACATGTATACATTACTTCAAATCCTTCAATCAAATATGTATCATTTAACGGTAAGCCGCTGCAATGCGCGACTTATTTCCAGAGCATGTCAATAATAGCGAAGGATTATGGAAAAGGGCCATCTCATTGTCAAACTACATGTACCTTTCGACGATAGCTGTGAGGGCTAAAGGTGTCTCTCAGTTCTCTGACATGATGCATGCCTCATCTTTTACAATTTTAGCATGAACTGGGTCAAGACAACTATTTAGAAAAAATATCTATGTAGTACATGAACCAGTGAGCACTCCCTAATATCATCCGAAGTTGATCTTTTTGTGATTTGGAGGAAATATTTGTGGCATGACATCCATAGAATATTTGGGAGTATGCAGTCAGGAAAAACACAGATTTTGAGAGATATCTACTCTATGACTTAGGATCCAATTTCCTATTGAAGATTGTTCTGTGTTTGTTGAGATTCAGTTTGTACTTTCTCCACTTTGTAATTTTTCAGCTCATTTAGTTTTACATTTTGTTACATACTAATTAATTCTACATTTTACTGTTATTGTAGTTGGATGATTATGTTCCTGCAGTTTGTGAAGGTGGAAAAGTTTCTTACACGCGGTTGCTTGATGGAAATCATACTTTCCAAGTTTGCACAAATGGATCTCTTGGAGTTGGATGTGCTCAGTACAACTGGACTGTTGGTAAAACTCAACCTTTCTTCCTTTTCATGGTCTTGGTTGCACACAAGTAGTTTATGATAATTAAATAATGCCATTTATGGGCACACAAAACAACCATTCTCTTTTATGGCGCACTTCTGAGTTCTCTCATCAAGGCTTAAGTTGTTTTTGTTGCTTCTTAGCCTTCTTTCTACAAGATAGTTAGCTATTACTTATGTTATAGAGATGTCACTAAACATGGAGATAACATAATCAGAGGAGATCTAGAACCTACTTATTAATCGATAGGTTTGGAATCTTCCCCTTAATATGATAAACTTCTATTTCAGTCTAACGTCTTTTAACCATATCCAACTTTGAATAAAACAGTTACATGTTACATTTTAAACCTTTTTAGGCACCCTACTATATTTTTGACCTTTAGGTTGCAGTTGTCTTCCAAATTATAGTCAGGTTGCAAATTACCTTGGTCTTTTTTAAGCTTGATATGCGTTCCTGTTGGGAACGCTAGTCTAGTTGTAACAGTTGGTAAAGTTTAAATTCATTTTTGTTTTCTCTTCCTGATTTCATGTCCCTTCTCTTCTGCAGACACCATTCCCCCTACAGCCTACATTACTACACCAACATCTTTTACAAATGCTTCGAATGTTTCAGTGGACATAACTTTCACTGAGCCATGTTGGAGCCAAGGTGGTTTTGGATGCTCTTCCACGAATTCCTGCAATGTAAGTAGATGATAAGCTAAATGCTGGCAACCAGATGGTTTTCCGCCATATCGGACCTAGTTGTCCTTCTTAATTGGGAAATGTTTTGGATGAGAGCTTGGGCTCTTGCTTTGACCCTTCTACATAAAGTTCAGGAAGAATCAATGTTCATGTTTCCATATATGATAATATCTAAGAGTCTTTCATTCAAAGAATTTGACCTTTCAAATCAAAGTGAAGTCTGAGATGGATATCTTGTTAGCTGAAGTTGACCAATGCATTCTCAAATTGTCCTTGTATTGAGAGAGTGGTGTAGGAGCTCTAGAGTTCTTGAGAATTCCTTTTCATTATCTCTTCAGCTCAAAACCTAGTTATCAATTGTGTTCTCTTTGCAGCTTCTCGTTTATGGAGCTGGACAGGTCGTGCCAAACACACTCAATGTTATTGAGCCAGGCCTTAAATTTTCTGTTGTCGTGAGTCTGTCTACACGTGATCAGTATGGAAGAGTGATCTTGGTAATGGATAAAAACTTCTGTTCAGACCCTGCTGGAAACAAATTTACGAGGACAGAAAATTCAAGTTTATTTATACATTTTGGTGAGCAGTTGCCTTACCATGGTCATGTTCATATCAGTACATTACTAGATTCTCTGTTTTAATTAGATGTTCTATTTCAGAGATACAGTTAGTCCTTCCCCTTTTTTATGATTCAAAGAAATGTCTATGTTTCTGTGAAAATTGAAGAAAATTCTCATATGTGACACCCACAGGAATTTACTAGAGAAACCAGTCCAATCGTAGATAATTGTTTAACAATCAACACTTAAATCTAAGTCAAATCTCTTTGATACTGGATTCTACAGATAGAAGGACAGTGTTGGTTGACATAAGGACTCATATACCTGAAAGGCTACTTCAAATTGACAGTGAAATGAGAACCGTGCTAGCGACAAATAGTACTGAAAACATGGAGGTGTATTTGTACTTTACAGAACCAATTTCCAACTCATCTACGGAAATTTTAAATTCCCTGAGCATAACTCAGGGATTGCTTACTCCTATTAGTGGAAATAGCCTTGGAGAACGTAGATTTGGTTTTCAGGTTAGTTCTTTCCGAAGTTTATTGTACTTTATATTCTATTTCAGTGCTTACAAATATCATTAAATCTTTTCGGCATATTTCCAGGTTAGAGGTATATCACAGACAGCCATAGTGACATTGAGTGTAAAATCAGACTTAATATTGAGCTGGCAGGGAACCTCCATTGCTCCTGTAGCTCCTGTTACTTTTCTCTATGGTATGTTCTACTGCCTGTTAGAAATTTATTAAAGAAGACACCTCTAGATTAAGAAAGGAGTGTCTCTACTGATCACCTGTTGTATCGACATGTCGATGATATGTAATTTTCCTGATGATGTATGATATGCTAGTTATTTTGTTTCTACAAAATATAATTGTTTATTGGTCCTGCAGATATGCAACGGCCTGCTGTCATGTTGAGCACAACATCTAGGATGAGGACCTGTGAAGAGCAAATTCCTGTACTGATAAAGTTTGTTAAGCCAGTGTTTGGCTTTAATTCTTCCCATGTATCCATCTCTGGAGGAAAGTTGCAGAGGTTAGCATCTCAAATTACACTGATCTTCCTCGGTTAAAATAGTTTCTCTTCCTTCGTTAGTTACAAAGAATAACATCATTACTGTTGTGTACTAGTCATGCCTTTTTGATTTAATGTTTTTTATGTATTTCCAGCTTTCAAGAAATGAGTAGAAGCATGTACACTGTCTATATACAAGCCAGAGATGATTTTGTTTCTGTGAGCATCCCCGAAAATGTAACTGGTGATGTTGCTGGAAACCTGAACCTACAATCTAATATTCTCCGGCTCAAGCACTGTAATATTCTATATTTCTGCTCAAACTGACTTTCTTTTGCTTTAAAGATGATTTAACAGCTCAAATAAACAATCAACCTTCTTTTAATCTTTTGCAGATACTGTACCAACAATATCTGAAGTGCTTTCCATCTTTGCAACTGCTGCGTTTGTGGTTACATGTTTTGCAGCAGGGCTCCTCACTGTTTCAACTGCGAGCCTCCAATCTGTTGGTGCATACTCAAGACCAAGCTCTTTAATGACATCTGATCCTGCTAGAAATCTTTTTGTAAATATCCCTTCTTTAAATAACTTTATGTTAGACTTGATGATTGTCATGCAATACAGTTTGCGTTCGATGTGGGTACTGCATTGGTCATTAGATACATGAGGCAGGATATGAATTTTAGAACTTTTAAGGTTCTTTAGTAAAGCTCATGAAGTTATTTGGCAGAGGAAAAGAGTTGTTGCCTCCTTATATGATTTTGGATAATCCTACTCTATGAGCTAGCTTGTGAGGTTTAGTTATCCCCAAGGTCCATTTCTTAACATGATATCAAAGTCATACTCATCGTTGTTACTGTTGTCCCAATGTTGGGCCTCCATATGATGTTGTCCATACTGCAGATGTCCAATTCTGGCATGTGGGATGGGTATTAAGGATCCCACGTTGGCAGAGAAAATGAGTTGTTGTCTCCTTATATAGCCTTGGGCAATCCTTATTTCATGTGCTAGCTTTTGGCGTTGAATTAAGTCCAAGGTGCATTTTTATCCATTTCTGAGATGAACTTTTGCAAGCAACCATGAGATGAGCATTTGCTTTCTCAAAAAAACAAAATTCCAGTGTGGTAGATCACTCATGTGACATATTTCGTACTCTGTGCTGGCATCAAAACATTTAACAGCTCTACCATCACTTTTGATGATTTATCTGGGGAGCAGTTAGTCTTTATGCTTCTCCCTAGCAATTTCAAAAGGCTCTAATGTGGACGAATACCTTTTTTTGAAATGCTCAAGTATCTTGTATCTATTGAGTTAATTGAAATTTATAAAAATCTTTTATCCATGACATGGTATTCTGAATACCCATGCTTTCTTTTTGTGTCTTGAAACAGAGAATAGCTTGTCACATCCAGTTTTTTGCATTGGCGAGATGGTTTCCTGTTACCTTACCAGTTGAATACTATGAATTTGCTAGAGGCCTGCAATGGAGTATTCCCTACTTCAGTCTCCCCTGGGAAACTGGAAGCATGCATTCATTCATGATGGGACCGGGTTCCCCAACAAATTCTCATTTATACGGCTCTAAAATTCGTGATTTTGGAACGGAACCAGATAAATACCATGTGAGCAAAGCTGCAGCATTATTTGGGTTGCCACTTACTCCTATGGAGTATAGATCAATCTTTGGGGTATGAGTTAATAAATTTCACAATAATAAAAATATGTGTTCCATGATCACGTTATTAAAATGTTCTTCTCAATGGCAGAGCCAGGATCTTCTTCCGGAAGCTCAGTATATTGTGGATCCAGAATATTCTAATGGGTAAGTTTTTAAAGATGTCTCATGTCACAGTATTTTGGAGTGGTCAAAGGATGTTTACCTTTTCAATTCAATGGATAATAACACGATAAATCTGTTCTATTGAGATGTACTTTCAACTGATTTTCCTCTTTTCCGAAACTTACTAGACATGCAGTAAAGGTCAGGATTACTATTGGTGACCACACTACCTAAAGGCTAAAACCACGTGGAAACAGAACTTGGACTGTCACAGTTCAACCCTCTTAAAGAGAAATAAATGTTGACCACATGTCAATTTGTCATGCTAGACCACTCCACGACTGACTTGGCACACAATTAAATGTACCAAGTGAGACATACTGACCATGCTTCAGCTATTGGGGCTTAGGTTTAGTTTAAAAAAAAAGGATGACCAATCTCTGAAATATTGCTCTCAAGCTTTTAAGCAAAAGATGGAGATATAGTGTGTGCGAATGAATAATTCATCTGCTGTTTTCAGGTGGAGGGATTTCTACAGAAGCATGTTCTGGTTAGCTGTTATTGGGGGCAGCTTGATATTGTTGCATGCTTGGGTCCTTCTTGTTTTAAAACTGAGGAAGGACAGAGAAAAAAAGTGGAGCTACGGAGCCTTGGTTTTTCCAAGATTTGAGATCTTTCTCACAATTCTGGCTATACCTAGCATTTGTAAAGCCTCAGTTAACATAGTTAAAGGTATTTCTAATTCTTATGCACTATGCTCCTTTTGCATTGCAATGAGTGCAATCCACCGGTGCTTTTCACATCTAAAAATGACAGGATATATCAGATATGACTGATCTCGAATACAGAGATTTATCTCTAACAGTTAAACCTCACTTCCCTTAATCGAATATTGATCAGGTTACAAGGTTCCATGTGTTACATCTTTTAGAACTGTCATTTCTGAAAGATGGTGATTTGCAAAGATTTTGTTATGTGTCAAAAATTTCAGTACCTGCATTATTATATGCCTCCTTTCTTTCCTTAGAAAAGGGATAAACTCATCAATTATTAGAAATTAGGCACCTGGTTGCTGCATATATCTAAAAGTTGTGATCTCAGTAACAGTTCTATAGCAGCTTTATTACAATCCTAAATAATCCTACTACTGGCATGTATCCTTTGATAGGGACATAAATCAGTCATTTAGTATAAGAATTTTCAATAATAGAGGAGATCGGCACACTTCACATTTCTTTGTGTGTCATTTCAAGATTTTTAAATCTTTCTAATGAAGTTACAAATTTTGTTCTTTTCTTCTAGGAGGATCACCTGGAGGAATTGCTGTTGGCATTTTGCTGTTGGGTTTAGTATCATTTCTACTGTTAGCATTGTTTTTGTTCCTCTCTATTGGAATTACATCTGGGAAGCTACTTCAGTATAAGGAGGTACACCATGTAGGGCAGAAATTCCATTGGTATGAAGAATTAGTCCGAGTTACCCTAGGACCTGGTAAAAGAGGCCAGTGGACATGGAAAAGTTCGCGTGATTCTAGATATCTAGTCATGTTTGGGCCTCTTTTTGAGGATTTAAGGGGTCCGCCAAAGTATATGCTCTCTCAGATTATAGGAGGAAATTCTAAGAAGCATCCTGACAAAGTCATTGCAACAGACGATGAGACAGAAGATGCGGAAGCACCTTTCATCCAAAAGGTGTTTGGTATTCTAAGAATATACTTCACATTTCTTGAATTTGTGAAACGTCTTTGTCTTGGAATTGTGGCTGGTACTTATTTGAAGAACTGGTCTTCAAAATCTCCCATAGTTGCCTTGCTTACCATTACTTCTTTCCAGCTATTCTTTATGGTTCTGAAGAAGCCTTTCATTAAAAAAAAGGTTCAGCTTGTCGAGATCATCTCAATTGCCTGCGAAACTGGGTTTTGTTCTGCTTGCATTGTTCTCATAGGAAGAAATTCGTCCAGAAATGAGACACCAATCGGAATCACCATGCTTGCACTTTTCTTCATAGCATTTTTATCTCAGCTGGTAAATGAATGGCATGCATTATACAGACAGACGAAGAGACTCGGTGCTGATGACAAATCTTTCTGCTGTGGTCTGAAAGCAGCATCAATTGGATTCCTCTTGTTTTTCATTCCTCAAAGATTGCTCAGAAAGCTTGAGAGCGGGTCTGCATTGTTAGATCGTGTACTGAAGGAAACCGGGGATGTTACATCATCTGCTGACAGGAATCGGAGCTCTGATAGTAGAAGCTCAGGTACTGATAGAGCATGGCATAGACAATTCAGAGAACTAGCAAAGTCCAGCTTTAGTAAAGATAGTAATGTAACTACAAGTGATCCGTCAACAAGTCGTGTTAGATGGAGTGGATTTTGGAACCCCAAGAGAAGTGGGAGCTCATCTAAAGATTCATCAGCAGACGTCAAGTCAAAAGCAAGAGGGTTGTACAAAGATTTAGAAGCTATTTTTGCTTCTAAGTCAGAGACCTCCCTTGTTAATACAACAATGGAGTAGTATATTCTCGCTTTACTGGTTACTTGACTACAAAGGTGGATCTGAAGCAGGTTCTGTGGATTCAACTAAACCGTTTGCTTTCAGTTCAAACTCTATAACTATGTATTTGTATGAAAAAACAAAAGAAGAGTATGCATATACATATATTCTTAACTTCTTGACTTTTGATCCTTGATTGGCCTTTGCTTAATTTGTACTGAGCTTATGTACTTATATATTTAGCAGGTTCATGTTATATTTTCTTAGTAATGTATAGGTATAAATGAATGTTGTCAATGTCATTGCTAAATCTTTTCGTCTTCCAATTGGATAATAAATTGTCCTTGATAGAACGAAAAGGGGGAAAATATGCTTACTTTTCTTCAACAGATTTATTATAACTTCTACTAGAGAAAAAAGAGCAATTACGGGAAAAGTTAACTTTTGTAAAAGCTTTAAAATATTATATAATCAATTATATATTTACCTCGCATGATAGGTCTAAAATTTGTCAATAATGTATGAATTGACTCAAAATTTAATGTGATTGATATTAATTTGACTTCTCAAGTAGCAAGTTGTGATCAGTAGTCAATAAAGTAAATTGAGCTAATATCAAACTCAAATTACAATATAAATAAAACATTAAGGGATCATTTTAGTAGAATGTATTAGTAAAAACAGTATATGTATTAACTCAGTATATTAATAATACATTTTCTGTTACACTTTTTCATGTTATGTACAACCATGGTAACATTCTATAGTACTTTCTAGGTATTATTAATGTAAGTGGATTAAATATATGATTAAAGATCTAATTGCCTCTAAAAAAAATTTTTAACATTTTTTTCACCATATTTGTAAGAGGGTATCTTTGTAAATAAATATATTTTAAAAAAATTAATGTAATTCAATGCATATTATTCTTGATACACCGAAATAAACAATGCATATGAAATATTTCTTTATAATTAATGCAAATAACTAATACTCCGTGTGTGTCATTTTAGATAGACACTAATACTCCTTTCGTCCCAGTTTAGATACACACTTTCATTTTATACGCTCAGAAAAAATATTAATAGATTGATCAGCTTTATTATTTTATTATTTGCTCACATTAATTAACCTCTTCAATTTTCAATCTTCAAAATTTATTTAAACTTTAAAAATGATTATGTAAAATTATAAAAATAAAATAATTAATTAATTGTATTAAATAATCAAGTAATATGAGACAAAAAAATTTAGATCTAAAATGAAATGGATAAAAAAAATTGACTTGTTTTGTGCATAGAAACATTGGTCGGAGGAATCGTTGAGACTTTGGCAATTGGATTGTGAATATGATCGTAGTTGGTGATGACATGTCCGTTTTGTGGATCAAAAAGCATCGATGAGCAGAAGGCATCTGTCTCGTTTCTCAAACACGAAGCCAAACCCAACTTCAAACACCTGTTAAACCTATTCGGCTCTCTCTCTCTCTCTCTCTCTCTCTCTCTCTCGTGTTACATAAAGGAGGCAATGGGATCAATGTTCAGTTCACCTCTTACCAAAGAACAAATGGAGAACGCTCTTACCAAGGCCAAAAACAGCGTTTCCTCCAATCCTGTCGTCGTGTTCAGGTATAAATAACTATCCATTTCTCTCTCCTAACTACCTATTTTTCTGGGTTTTCCATTTTTTACTCGATTACTGTTTCATCCTAGTAAAAAGAGGATCTTTTTTGTTGTACTTGGATTTTATGTTTATTGAGGAATATGAATATCGGGTTTGGTCATTTCTTATCTATTGCAAATATTGGGGTTGTTAAGAGCTTTTGATTATGCAATTCAGGATGCCATGGATGGATGGAGTCTTTCAAACCTAAACTAAAAAACCTTGCTTCTCTGATTGTATGTGTTTGTCTGTAACCCAATAAGAAGTGGGGTGGGGTTGGGAATGAGGAACAAAGCTATGTAGATCAAGGGGTTCAATTGAATCCCCCTCATGGATAAATTACACCATGCAAATAGAGCAAAAACGAACATCTTTTGGTGGTTTGAATTTCTCCCACATCAGATTCTAGTGGAGTCTTAGGCCTAAGGTTTCCACGTGGCTAGTACGCTTTCACTCAAGCTTATTAGTGAGTCCCCCATTCCAGGGATGTTGGTCTATGTTTCTTATGTTATGTATTGATTCCTTCTTCTTTATTGCTATTTTGACTATGAGGGTGAGCCCGATTGCTTTGTCTTAGCCCCCGCTAGGTATCTATATTTAGAGGTGTTGTTGGACAAGTTATGTATTACGTTTGAGCTTTGACTCATCTATGTTATTTAAGTGTTAAAACCCTCTCTTTCTCCCTTAGTCTCATTTCCCCTTTTTCATGTTTGTTCATGTTTCTTATGATGTTTTATATTGCTTCCGCGATCAAAGATGTGTAATGATATGCTATACTGGAGTGGCAAAGGGGTTCAAAACATGTTATTTTTGGTTCTTTGAATCTCTCACATTAAAAAATATCTAGTGTAACATTTTCTTGTAATCTGTCTTGATCGTTGTTCAAAGTACTTTTCTTTTTGGATAAATTAAGTGGTATTAGTAACAGTATCGAGAAGATGCAAGAATTACAGGATATGGCATTTGAGCTTGCAAAAAATCTCTGGCTAACAATATAAACTATCTAAGCCAAAATTAGTGAGTTAATAAAATCTTGAAATTGTTCTTGTTCCAAATATTGTAATATCAGGATAAGTCTTCATTGTATAAGGTTGCAAGTCATTTCTTTAAGTTCTGAACGGCTCATCAATGGTACCATCTGTGACAGGGCGTTTATGTTTATTAATGTCATATGCTTTCTTTCTTCATGCAGTAAAACATACTGTGGGTATTGCACGAGGGTGAAGCAGCTTCTTTCCCAACTTGGTGCTACTTTCAAAGTTATTGAACTTGACCAGGAAAGTGAGTAATTCCACATACCCATTGCTTCCAAATGCTTTACATAACCCTCGTTTCACCTTCGTGCTGCAAAAATTGTGCTTTCTTACCTTGGGATCTTACCTTCTTTTTTTTTTTTAATATAGTTTCAAAAGATGCCTCTTTTCTTTCATATTAAATTTTCAATTTCAACATTCTCATCAGTCCCTTATAGGGATGACAGAGAACAATAGAATGTCTAATACCACAAGATTTAGAAGATAATTTGGTGTACGCTATTTACAATTTTGATAAAAACCACAAAATTCAAAACTCTTCTTGACATTGTTTAAAGTTTGTGCTCAATGCCATTTGCCTGAACCTACCTAAATCTTGGTGAACAGACTTAAGATCTTATAGGAATTATGCACCTGAATTGTAGTGATGAGGTGCGTTGAAGCTGACCACACATCACAATTATACGGAAAACTGTTTTCCATCATTTTTAGGGTCAGATATCAGAACCAGCTTTTCCTTTCTGTTTATATGTTATTAGTTTCCTCATTTTTTCTCCATTTGTGATTCTCTCTCACTTCTCTGGTAAATATCTTATAACAATCCTTTTGTTCATCAAAATCCTTTCTTTCAATAGCCATTCAAAAAATCATCGATAAATCTTGTGATAAGATTTCCTTCACTCACCATCTTCTTTTGATTGCTTTTTCTGCTCAATATTAAATCTATTTTTCTTTTCTTGAAACTGATAACTTTCACATATTTTTAAGTAGTAGATCAGTACATCGGTTGTACTGCAAACCCTATTTACAGAAGTACTTCCAAGGCCCTATAGCTGTTGTTCTATCTCTTAAGTTAATTGATAAAGGAAAAAGTTTCGTAGATTCGAATGTCTTCTATATGGGTATATTAGAAAGTGGCCCTAGAGTTTCTTAAGAGATCCTAAGAAGTATTCAACCTCCTTTTTGTGAAGAGGGATGTTTTCTCTAAAATATTGTAAGCACTAATATTCAAACAGAGAGTTGATTAAGCAAAAAAGACTGTAATGTATTTGATTGTAACGGTAAAATTTCGAGAATGCAGTGTCTTGGAATGAAATTTGTCGAAGTATCTTCTTCTTGAAAAATTCAATTTTAAGACTCAAAAAATACTAGAGGTTTAAAAAATCAAGCATATCTATAATCACTTAGTTGGTTACCATGATGTTTCTGGGTAGCTGCTTTGCTATATGCATTTGACCTTATTACTTATGATTCTTTAGTCTCGTTTTTTACTCCTCAATAGAAAGCATTTTGTATCCAAGTGGAAATTCCATACAAGTTTTTGGTGCGGGTGAACTGGAGGGCAAGGCTCTAGTGCCCACAGTTTTTGATATGGTAATAGTTTGTTCAAGCTTCTTACTTATAATCATTGTACTTTGCTACATAGCCTTGAGAACTTGAATTCGGTTCTGCAAGTACATAGAAGCACTAAAACTTGGTTGATCGAGAGATGTATGTTTGCTATAACATGTTTGGTTGCTCGTGTCTTCTAATAGATATAATCTCAAACTTTGTGGATTTGTTTAGCTTTGCCAAAACGTATCTTTTACTCAAAAGAGTTCCTGAACCCCCTGCAGTTGCTCAAAATGGCTGTGCTTAGTTCCTTCCTACCACCCTTGTTTGGAATATTATATATTATAGTTGTGAGAGTTGTCTTTTTGATCTTGAAGGTGATGGAAACGAGGTGCAACAAGCATTACTAGAATGGACTGGGCAGAGGACTGTGCCTAACGTATTTATTGGGGGAGAACATGTTGGTGGCTGCGACAGTAAGAATCATCAACTTATCCTTTTTGACCTTTCATGTTTTCCTTAAACTTGTCTGCAGTAACTGTGACATTTGTTTCTTCTCGTGTAGGCGTATTAGAGAAGCATCAACAGGGAAAGCTACTTCCCATGCTCAAGGATGCCGCTGCTATTCCCAACAATCCTGCCAAAGTTTAAAACACATCTATATACTGCAATTGTTAAGCTGACCATGAAAATGTCCTGTAACTTACTTTTAATGGCCTCCTCTCCTCTAGTTTGGGTTGTTTAATAAACCATTGCATTTCAAGTTCCTTTTTCTGTTTTCCTATTACCTCAGTTTTTTTTAGTACTTCTTTCCCTCTTTCAACTTACTGCTGCTACATTACCATCTGTTCCGTTGGGAAGTATATATCGGCATTTCTATTTTCTACAAGAGTAAGCTTGCCACTTCTGTTTATTTGTTACTTTACTAATTCACAATGGAGATGGTGATCTGAACTTGCTTACGAGCAAATTTAAACATGAAAGAACTTATAATTTGTGGAAAGAAATGAGTATAAAATACACTCTTTTTTCATCTCAAAATCATGATATCAAAGAAAGAGTTTAGTGTATGTTGAATATTATTATTTGACTGAAAAGCAAATAAAAACAATCTTCTATACCTTTTTAGAATCAAATTCTATTCGAACAAAGCACATAATTTATCTTTGGGTCTATACTCAAAGGTATTTTTGTTTGTTCACCTGGAACATTAATCCTCCATGTTTATAGTATTGGTGTAGTTTTGATCCCTCAATGTGTAATAGTACGACATTTTATTTCATCACAAGTTATTTGTGTTGGAATGCGATTAATATTAGCCTTATTCTCAAATAAATTCATCTTTTAGAAAAACTTTCATAGATTATATAAGATATTTCGATAAAATTTTAAAGGGCATTTAAGTTGTAAAATTATGAGTTGAGAGAGATCGCCTTGTAATTTTTGGTTGATTTTGACTTATTAACATTTTTTAGTGTTTACCACAAAACATAACCGTTTGTTTCACTTGCCAAGCACAATTCTTAGGAGTCTCCCAAATCTGTCTTAAAATGGAATTTCCTGTGGTGTTTCTGAGGATTCTGAAGATTGTGTATAGCCTATTACAATTGCAAATAGGGCAAAAACATCTTTTTCTTGGTTGATTGAAAGATCCTAGTGTAGTGGTAAAGGGTTTGAATATCTCGATTCTGCTATGACAGTTTGTTCTTCTCTACTCTGTCATGATAGTTGTTCCAAATATTGTAATGTAAGGATAGTCAAAATTGTTGAACTTGACACATAACTATTGTAATTGTGCTGATATTGAGATACTGTTAAACAAACATTGGAAGATGAAATTTACTATATATTTGAATTCAACTGATAGTTCAATGAAATAATGCTTTGACATATCCACTAGTACCTATGTTTGTTGGAACTTGCTGGTAAAGTTATGTATGATCCCATAAGTTATGCATTAACTGTTGGTGATATCAAACTATACCACCATATTATTGTAGCCTGAGAATTCTGGCATATTTTGCAATGGGCTTCCTTGGTGTATATTGCATTTCAAATGTCTATATCTGAATAGTTTATTCTTTTTCTCTTTTTTTTTTAAAGCTAAGTAATGCAGCTAGCAGATCCATTTCACCCCTGAATGCAAGAAGATCTTTTAGCTCTGGCAAGGCTAATCACAGCCATTAAAACGAGGGAAATGATATTTGAAAATTGGAGTTGTGTTTGCCAGAATACAAATTCAACTTGTTTTTGAATTATGTGAGTAAATTTGGAGTGAAAAAAATGCAAACAACTTTCCAGAGAAAAAGTGAAATAAATTCATGATCATGCCCCCCAAGTATTTGACTTCTTAAGAGTGGTATATAACTTTGTTTAAGTCTCCCAATTGAATTTGTCAAATCTGCATATTAGTAAAAAATATCTTTTATGAGTGGATCCAACATAGTATACTACAAACATATAGGTAGCATCTTGTTAACTTGTAATAACTCTTACTAGTATAAATAAATATTAGTAGCAAATGTGCATCGTAAAATTAAAAATTGTTTGTCGTAAAACTAAAGATTTTATCTTATAAAATCATATTTTGTTGTACTAAAAATGGGAACAAAAGAAATTAAACTCAGCGCAATATTGAAAATGAGAGAGGTATTGAAAATATTTTAAACTCAGCGCAAACTGTTAGTTCTATTCTCAAACTATTCATAATCTGAAAAATATTCTTTGAGAAAATAAACTTAAATATATCCGATCTTACGACATGAGAAAGATGTGGATTGGAATAGAAATGGAACGAGGTAATGGTTGTGTAGTTTTGTTTAAGAATAATTCGGTGTTGTATTTTATAAGTGGTATTGTTAACAGTATCAAGAAAATGTAAGAATTACAAGATATCACATTTGGGCTTACAAAAATCTTTGGCTAACTATACAAACTATCTAAATTAGAGATAGTGAATTAATAAAATCCAGAAGTTGTTCTTGTTCTAAGTATTGTAATATTAGGATAATTTTTCTTTGTATAAGTTTGCAAATCATATTATATCCATCATAAAACATGTAATTGTTCTGAATAGACTCCCAACAGCATCATTTGTGACGGTGTTTATGTTTATTAATATATTATTACTTTTCATAAAATGTAATACTGGGATGAAGCAGCTTCTTTTCCAACTTGGTGCTATTTGCAAAGTAATTAAATTTGACCAGAAAAGTGAGCGACTCCACATACCAATTGCTTCAAAGTGCATTTGCATAGCACTTGTTTCACCTGATGCAAAAATTGCGCTTTCTTACATATAGTTTTGTTTTTATGAAGCAAAAAAAAGACCCTCTTGCGGTCGGTGATTACTTTAAATAGTCAAAGCAAGACAACTAAACATGCTTATTCATTATAGTAAGTATTTTGGGATTATGAATAGCTGAAGGTTTGAATCCAACTCAGACAAAATAGTACTCCCTCAGTTACCTCAGTTACAACTAATGTGTCTTGTCTCATCTTTTTTTTAATATAATTTCAAAAAAATACCTCTTCGTTGTAAAATAAATGTTTAAATAAATATATATTTTATGTGTACATAATATATTTTGTGACAATATACATATATACATAATATATATTATGTGTAAAATAACTCTACATTCATTTTAATTTGTGTTGTAACTTAATCATCCATGTAATATACTTGGTGTCCAAAGTATATACATGATAATGAGATATTCATTAGTGATCATGTGTACACAAGTATAAATACCCTCAGAAAATGTGTAGCGAAGAGAAAAAGAACAAAGAAAGAATAAGAAATACTATACTATCTTCCCTTTTTTAAAATGTAGTAAACAATTTGGCATATCAATCTCACCACTTTAAAAAGAAATTATCACGTCAAGCTTTAAACTTTGAACAAGTTAATGCATTTGAATTATTGAAAAATGCAAAGTATCTATAAAATAAAAAATAAGCAGGTTTATATTAATTGCAAAATGTACTAATATGAAGAATAAAGTTGTTTCTAAATGTGTGTTTATAACAATAATTACTAACATATAATCAATTTCTTCATTCTTCAGACAAAATTGAAAATTTAGGTACTCACCAACCAAAAAAAGAAAAAGAAAGCGAAAATATATTACAAAACTGAGAAGAATCAGTGTCGCGTTCCTCTTTTGTAGCACAATATAACAATCTCTTGAGACGCAACATTGATCTAAGTTGCTTCGTATATTCTTATGGCAAGCACATTTGAACTGCGTCTCTTTTTTATTTTATTTTTCGATCAATCAATACTAAAAGGTGAATTTTAGACTATAGTCCAAGTGTAGCGGAGAGCTTCCAGATGGCAATACAACCCACGAGTCCTGCATGTTATCAGAGCTGGGTTAATTCCATTGACAAATTGCTAAATCTGTTTTCGAATATTCAACGTTTAAAAGAAAACATTTGTTATTTCTTTTCCAATTCACGCTTTCTATCGTAATAAGCGGAGTGCTAATTAAGCAAGACATCAATGATATCCTTTGAAAATAATATTTACTCCATCCATATTTACTTGTCCTCTATAGTATCTTGGAATGTTCAACAATACTTATTCACTTTATGAAATCAAGAGTAGTTACTAATTTTCCCTTTATCATTAATTATAATTATTTCTCTATTATATTTTTCAAGATATTGTATTTATTATATTCAAAATTGATTTGATAAAATTAACCTATCATTTATTATTTTTTAGTCGTTCTGTCAAATCAACCGGAGACAAGTAAAGATGGATAGAAGATAATAAAAAACAAAAAAAAAATAGTATTCCGTCAATAAATCCATACCTGTTATGAGTGCATCCATTACGGACCAAGTCATTCTGTGGGAAGCTGAGTGGACTGCACATAGAATGTTCAATTTTGTTATTTCTCACTCCTTTTATCATATTATCATGAGAACAAGTACAATATATGATACTTTTGTATTGATTTTAGTTTCACAATGAAAAATGTCATATGAATTGGGACAAAAAGTGTCGGAGTTTGAAATATGTGCATCACCTGAATCACAATTGGAAGTAGAGTTCCATGATCCACACATACACAAACTGCTAAAATCATGAACATCATAACCACAAGATCCCCCTGTTGCTTCACAAGCTTTACAAAACGATTCATCTCCTTCAACTGAGTACTTCACTCTGATACCATAAGACCATCCATGAGGCCCAGCTACTCTCAACGGAGCTAAACTATAAGCACTGCTATACCCTTGACAACCAAGTTTCGTCAAATTAATAGCCTTAATAGCTTCAAACGAAACTGCACAACAATCAGGTGGAGCTGATCCGTATACTGAGCCCACTTTTTTCGGCCCAATAATGTTCCACCCCGGACACCCATAATACTCCTCACAGCCCATCCCGGAAACATTCCGACACGGCAAATGCTTCCCCGGAAACCCTTGGAACAGCGGAGATTCCGCCGTACAACCTAGTAGCATAAACACATTATCCGCCGTCGGGTTCAAGTACGGCTCCCGCCACCGCTCAACGACGAAGCCGTTGCCGCGATTGCCGAATACGATCGATGAGCAAGTCGACATGTGTGGATCGTCTAAGGTGAGGGATTCGTAAGCATAATCAATGTCCAGGACTCGATAGGAACCGGAGCTTATGTGAAGCATTAGAACATCGTTGATGCAAAATAGAAGATCTCTGTAACCGGAATGGCCGCAGCCGGATTGAATTGAGAAAGGGTAATCGACTGTTAAGTTTCCGCAATATGATCTGCAGTCATGTGCATCGCCATAGCTCTGAACTCCACGGAGTACAGCTAGAGTTTGAAATATAGTAATGCAGAAAAAAGCTGCGACGATATGAGCCATGGCTGAGAGGAGAGAAATGGGAGAAGTACAATAATGGGCTTCAAAGGAGAGAAGAAGACTTGTGGTTTGAAAGGTACAAAAATATATTTTTTGTTCCTAGGGAAAAAGAAAAAGCTGATAGATACTTTGCTTGGGATACTAAGAAAATAGTGATACTTCATTAGCAGAGCTAAGTTACATTGCATACCGGACCGGAGTTACATTTATCCAGGAGTGATCAGATGAACGCCCTTCGTTGGAAAACTATTTCAAATATATAGGTTAAATATAGATATTTTAACATATAATACTCTTAATACAAAAATCATTCGCTCATGTTCTAAAAATATGAACACTCTTGACGAAAATGATGGCTCCGCCACTTAAGAGTATATTAGATGTTAAATTTCTCAGCTTTTTCATTGAAATATGACTTGCGAGAAACTTTATTCAGATGGTGAATTGAATATGTTAAAGGGGATTTCTCCTTTTTCGGGGCAGGATTCTTGTTTCTTTAAGAAGATTTGGGCAACTTTTTAGCTTTTCTGTTTGCTTTAACTTGTTTTTAGGCACTGCAGACTGGTAAAAGTTTTGAGGGATATGATGATGTTTGAGTGTTGGATTGCTTTATGGTGAAGTTTAATTTAGAATATTATCATAGTGATGGTTATTGACCCAAGCTAGCTTTTATGCATGTTGGGCCAATATAATTGATCTATGTATGAAACATCAAGTAGTGTCGTTTTTCCTTTTCAAAATTAAACCATTTTATCTCTTTTTTAAGGTAATTTTATGGATTTTACATCCGAAATCTAAATCGTAGAGGAAAGTTTAATGCGTCACTTGACTTAGAAAACGTTGAAGGGAGAATCGATTTTAGCATCTATTATATTATGAATATCAGTTGTTGCACCAACTCAGTCACTTCTATAGATTATGACCATTACTTATAATGCGTGTCGGCCGGCCTTTTGGCTTAGACAAGGATTGACTCGCTCTGACATTGTCGTCCGGCTACGTTCAATGACCTTATAAATTGTTAGTATTAGGACACAAAATCTTCGCCATATCGATTTGTCTATGATCTTTTTTAATTAACTTGTGTGATTTCTGTCTAAGTGCATGTATAAAAGGAACATTCAGTGATTAACCAAAGGAAATAAATAACAATGGCGTCATCAAGGGCTATAATAAACTCAGTTCTTGCTCTTAGGATTTTAACTCTCTTGCTATGTGCTGCTTCCCTTGCGCTAACAGTCTTGACTATGCTCCGTGGCAGCGTTAAATCCGAATTCCGCGGCATCAAGAGCTATAGGTATTTTTGGCCCATTTACACTCAAACTTCCCGTGTAAAGTAGTTTTTAAAAATGTAAACATTTTTAATCTTGCACCATTGAAGGTATGTGCTAGGTGCTGCAGCTTCTGGAGTTTTCTATTCATTGATTCAGCTTCCTTTCGCGATGTATCATTCAGTCAAAGAGAAGAGATTGATCAGAGGCAAATTTCTCCCAACGTTCGACTTCTATGGAGATAAGGTCTTCCCCTCAAAATATGTTAAACTTTTTTATGTTACTTTTATACTTTCGTTGGCATGTGATCAAGAGGCCATGGGTTCAAATTTTGGAAATAGCCTCTGGCAGAAATGCAAGGTGAGGGTGCGTACAATAGACCCTTACGATCAGGACTCTGCGCATAGCGGGAGTTTTAATGCACCGGACTTGCCCGTTTTCATTGGTTTGGTTCTAAATGATTTTGATAAATAAAGTGGTAAATGAAATGAAATTGTCATATTGCAGGTGATAGCATTTTTGTTAGCAAGTGGTGTTGGTTTGGGGTTTGGGGTGAGTTTTGAATTCAAAGATATAAAAAGAGGAGAAACCATAGAGAGGGGCTATATTGCAAGTGCTCTGCTGCTGGCTGGATTTATAACCATGGCTTTGCTTACCATTCTTACTTCCATGAACCGCAAGGCAAGAGGCTTCTAGCTAGGCTTCACGTATATAATGGAAACGTAAAACTCGATCCTATTAATTCTTTTAAGGTGCAATAATATTTTTGTATTTATTTCAACAAAAAATCTATGAAATGATAGGAATTCGTTGTCATTGTTGAACATGTATGCATATATGATTCTATATGATCAAAAAATATAGTAGTATTTGATTTTAACGTCCATCAAACTATGGAAACGCACCACCAACAAATATGTAGTTAGTCAATTTCTCCTCCTAATTAAAGGTTTCTATTTCGAGCTTTGGGTATGAAAAATCTGGTGCTTTCACTTAGGCGGCGTGAATTCAAATTAGTCGAACTCGAATGCAAATATCAAATTTATTTAAAATACTTATTCCTTTAATGTAACTAACCATCATATACATATGATTACTTCATGTAAATTCACTCATCTAAGTACGTTAATCACTCGTCCTGTTAAGAAGGAAACTAGACAAATACTCTACTATTCTTCCCCGACAATGAATATGTAGAAGAAAGGGGAATTTTATCCAACTACTATTATAACCATAATCGCAATCCTTAATATAAAAATACAAATAAAACAAATTACTTCATTTTTCTTATTAAATAGTAATATTAAAAATGAAAATGAATTATGGGAGTGCATAACTTAAACTTTTACTTAGTCTGCCTAGATATGTGTCTGCCACATGGGAATCACAACCAAATGTGTCTTTTCTATTTTTCTTCTTTATCATGACGAATCAATTAATTTAATGTAGGTATCTCTTTTTCCTTTGTCCTTCTCTCCTATTTATTCCCAATCACTAATGGTTAATCTCGATATGAAACATCATTTTTTCATTCATAAATCTTGTTTATTATCATATGTGATGTTGAGAAAACACCTGTCTTTGTTCCAGAGAGATTCAATCGTCAAAATTAATAAAAAGATCATTATGGACCAAGATCCAAATTGTTGGTCAATATTCAAATAGGCAAGTGACAAGTGACCAAAAATTAGGTAAGCCTTCTAAGTGGTCATTTAGAAGCCTTATCAGCGACCCATTATCCTTGAGCTGTTAGAGTCCAATTGAAGCGAGCAAGGGATAGAAGAATCCTCGCTCATAGAGGAGAATTGAAAAAGCAAGCCTAAATTCTTTTTAATTAGGCTCTGGTCTGGTCCTATTCCTGGCAAGTCTTGTTTTAACTGCGAAAAGATAAACTTTGCAAAAGTGCTTATTTGGTTGAGGTAGTAACCCCAACAAAATTGATCAATTTGGATCTTGGTCCATAATGATCTTTTTATTAATTTTGACGATTGAATCTCTCTATGAATGAAAAAATGATGTTTCATATCGAGATTAACCATTAGTGATTGGGAATAAATAGGAGAGAAGGACAAAGGAAAAAAAGATACCTACATTAAATTAATTGATTCGTCATGATAAAGAAGAAAAATAAAAAAAACATATTTGGTTGTGATTCCTATGTGGCAGACACATACTTCTAAATGACCACTTAGAAGGCTTACCTAATTTTCTCTAATGTTCACTTGTCACTTACCTATTTGAATATTGACCACTTCAATTATGTCACTTGCTCGTCTCTCTCTCATGAAAATGGTCTCTCCTCTTCTCTCGCTGTCAAGGTTGGTTCTTGTTTCAGGTTGCGTCTCACTGTTTTATTATTAATTGTTTTATGGTTAATATACGTTTTTTTTAACTTGATTATCTGGGTTGGCTATGTCTCATTTAGGGTGGCAATTGCGCGAGTTGAGTCAAATTTGAATGGGTTATAATGAGTCAAGACACCAAACGGGTCAAAACTCAATCCAACCTAAATTTGCTTGAGTCAAAATGGGTTGTCAAAATGGGCTGGGTAATGGGTTATAAAGTAGGTCAAGACTCAACCCGACCCAATGTTTACTAACCTTTACTTATTTTGTTTGTTCTTTTTCAATATTTTAGTACTTAACTAAATTATATTTTTCTTTATTATGGCTATATAAAACATATTAAATTGAAAAAAAGAAGTATTTTAAAAATATTTTAACAAGATCTCTCTCGAATTAATTCGGGCTGCATATCAACCCAAGTTTAAATAAGTTGAGATGGGTTGAGTTGAAATAGATTGAGTTAATAATTGGACAAGTTATTAACTACCTAAACTTCAACAGATTGGACTTAATTTTGCCACCCTAATCCCGTTTGAAACCATGAAACAACGTAATTGAAAAAGAAAAAGGAAAAAAAAAAAGGCTCACTCTTGGATCGGCCCACCGCCCACCATAGAGATTAGGCTCGTCCCCGGATCAAAGCCCACTTTCCTGGCCCAAATTAAAGATCCGACCCGAGATATAACCTCCATCAGTCGAGAATCCAAAATTCAAGTCGGCTTAATTGCAGCAAAGGAAGACTGTAATCATCGATCAATTACTCCATTTCCTGAGCTGGGAAACAAGGGAGACGCATCAATGGAATCCTCAGAGAATAAGGAGGAGGAAACGGTAGCTAATGTGGGTTTTTTTCCCATTTGGTTTACGATCACTTAAACTCAGTTAATTAGGTTACTGCTCCTTACTGTTTTTCTCTAATGTTCTACTTGGTGGATTCGCCAGTCTGAAATTACTTGAGAAATCCTACTTCTCAATTTTATCAGCGAGGCACTCAAAAAATGTTGGTTATTTGATTGGAAATTTGAAATCTTTACATGATTGTTTTAAAGTTCTAATCTTTACTTCATTGAAGAATTTTCCGTTCCATCTAGCTGTTCCTGTCCCTGCCAATGCTGTTTATTTCCTTATTACTCAGCTTATGGGTTCTAAATAGCCAGTCCCAAATCCCATTAAGGGAAAGTGTTCATGTTGGTCGTACAACTACCTAAACTATGAAGAATCTATATATATGCTAATCAGCGGGAATTAAGCTAAAATGTTGGAACTGTCGGACCATTTTATTTGAGTTATTTCAGTGTTGCTTATCAAAACTTATCTATTTGACATTTTTATTTATATCTCTATGTATCTCTTGTTTTTTTTTTTCAGAGATCACAGAAAATGGCAGGAACTGTAAATTGGGGCACTGCTACTGTAATTGGGGTATTTGCTGGCCTCTTTTATGGAGGTAGCAAGGAGGCTGCTGCTTCTGTTGTTAGTATCCCTTCCCTATGTAACTATTATGTTGCGTTTACCAATTCGCTGTATTTGCATTTTGACTTAGGAAGATAGATTTGAGAGAGCAAATGCTAATTTTGAAGCTTTAGACAGTTGGACTGTTACATTGTCTAAATTTTGAACTTTAAAGAAAAAACAGAAGAAAACTTATGGTTTCCTTAAATCTTCCGGAACTTAATTATGTTGTTAACCTTGTATATTTGTATCTTCTTCAACAATTGCGGCTGTATAAGGTAGATGCCCTTTTGAAGAAAATTTGATTTCCTGCTGCAAGTTTCCAGAGATCTGGAGGAAAGCTGCAACTAATAGGATTTCCCTGTCCCTTCACAAAAGTAACAGCATGAAATTCTTTTCTTTCTGCGTAGACTAATATTCATGGGACTTTCTCCTCTTTTAACAGAGCAAGGATGCAGAGGTGATGTTAAAGCTTGGGAGCACACCAGATAAGCGTGAACAGTATAGGCTCATGCGAGATGCTATGGAAAAAAGATTTATACGAGTCGCTCGTGGCTCAATAGTTGGCGGAATACGCCTTGGAATGTTTACTGCTGCGTTTTATGGATTACAGAATCTGCTTGCTGAAAAGCGTGGGGTGCATGATGTTTATAATGTCGTTGGAGCTGGTTCTGCTACAGCTGCTACATTTGGTCTAATTAGTAAGTGCATAGTTTGGGCATCGGGACCTCTATTAGCTTCTCTCTTCACCACTCACTCTTCTCTTCTTTATGGTTCCAGTGCCAGGAACACTCCAATGGCGTGCAAGAAATGTGATGTTGGGTTCTGCTTTGGGTGCTGCAGTTTGCTTCCCTCTTGGTAATAGAATGTGACCTGCTTACTAATACCAGTGTATTAAATTGCTCTGTACTTGCTCAAAGTTCTTAACCCTATGGTATTGCTGCTGCTACTAAAACTTATAAATTAGTTAATTCTAAGAAATAAATTAGTCACTTTATCATCTCTGCTAAGGCAACCTGGTTTATACTTTCACTAATGAGGATTTCATGCACTTATGTATTCCTTAGCACTATCCTCGTAGTTTCTTGTTATTCTCTTTCGGTTATCACAGGTGCTTGGTGTGTGCATGTGCGCGTCAATTAGCGCAACATTTTGGTGTCATTACTGTTCGTTCCTCTATGTGTTGTGTATTGCTCTTCATTGCACATTATTTCGTTGTTGCTACTGCTTTCTGCATTTCCTTTTACTAACTGCTTGGATATACTTTATTTTAACTTAGGGGTCTACTGGAAACAACCTCTCTATCTCTATGAGTTTGGCATAATGTTTCTGTATACTGTACCCTCCCCAGACCCCCCACTCTGGGTGGATTGTTGTTGTTGATGTATTCCTTAAGCATGAAGAATCATGTGAAGTAGGGACAAACCTGCTGGTGGTCTATGTTGTTTCATTAATAATAATAAACTTAACAGCTTTACTAAATAGGTTTGCTTTAACAGGATGGCTTCATTTGAAGCTTGTAGAGAAAGCCAATGAAGGGACTGGGACAACTGATGGCACTGATGTGAAGGGTGGTGTAGGTGCTGCAATAGAGAGACTTGAAGGGCATTTGAATAAATAGATTTAGGTGATGTTAAAGCCATATGAAGCAGAATTTGATATTTTCTTGATTTCTATGAGGGTGATATTAACAAAAGTTGATGCCGGAGGCAAGATGAAAACAGAAGAGGTTTGAAGCAGACATCTAGTATGGTTCCTCTTACCCTGCTCTGTTCCCTGTCACAGAGCTGTAAAGCTCGCTAACTTGGCCTCATAGTTTTTGTTCGGAGTGGACTCCTCCCTATATTGCATTATAGGATTGTTCTGAGAGTTTTTGCTCTTCATAAATACATGAAAAGAGCGTGGACCAATGTTTGACATTGCAAAAATAACTAAACATGGAAAAGGATGCGTGCTTTATCAGGGTTATCTCCTTCCCTAGTCAATAGTATGGCAGAAAGTTTATAATAACTAGACTATTTTTGGTTGAGGATTGCGGCATGTTTATTTTTCATCGTCACCCCCTCAACTTGTCAGTATTATGGCAGATACATAAGGTATCAGGATATTGAGCGATATATTAGGACAAAAATGTTTCTCCTCGAGAAAATCCAACATGCGATGATGAGTAATATATCAAAAATATATGAGAACCTTGAGTGACATCCAAAATCAGACACGATGTATAGTGACATTGAGTGATTATAAGCTTAATTCTCAAGACTCGGACTTGTGTAGAATTACCAATTTATAACCCCCATTCTTCACATTTTTAGAACTTTTAGATGCTCGAGACCATCAAATTACTCTTTAAAAATACATTAGAGTGTAATGAAGTTTCCTATCATGTGAAGACGCTCATTATCAAAAATAATACATTACACATCCTAGTGAAGTTTCCTATCATGTGAAATAACACTCATTTTTCTCAACCAAATTGGCCTGGTAATGACATTTACTTCCTGCAATGCCAAAGTAGCATAACAAAGACGCCACCAACATTTCTCTTAGGAACTCCGAGTCGTGTCCACAGTGGAAATTATGATTCTTGTATGTGGAAGCAACTCTGAACAGCTCACAACTCCGGTTGAGAATCGATGCAGAAACCATCGGGTGCCAAAAATTTATCACAATTTGATTGAATGAGGCAAGGGAGCTCCACTCTGATTCAGTTTTAGTGCACATTATGACTTATCATTACCTGTAAAGCACAACAGAATTCAGTAATTGAAATCCATTTAAAGGAAGACGTGAGAGATAACAATAAAGACAACTTACGCTCAACACCATTAGACGATGCATTTTCTGGTGCCAGCTTTACCGCCCTTTTTGCTGACTCAGCTACAAAATAATTACCCAACCATCAATTTTTTTGCACAGTAAACCATGGAAAGAGTCCTGGCAGCATATCATTACTAAAGAATTCACCTTTAAATTTCCTTTTCTTCTTCGCCCTCCTCCGTTTTCTCTCTGCTTGTGTCAACTCTGTTTCTTCTTTAATATCTCCTTTGCCAGAAAATACTTCTTCAGGAGCCAGCATAGCTGCATCAGAGACCGCCATAGGTGCAATCTACAGTGGAACAATAATGTGAGCAAATATGCTTGAGCAACAATGAATTTATGCTAGTATAATAAGTTAATTTGAAGATGAGAAATGTCTACTTATCCAGTTCAACTCACCTCTTCCATTGCAAGTGCAGGGACATTTGCTTGTATAGACATATCTTCTATGACCTAACCAAATTGAGTCATGGAGAAGTAACATGAGACAAACCGTTTAAAGATGGCAAGAACATCGCTAATTGTAAATTGTTATAGTCATACCGGTTTTGGAGTGAAGTGGAAATGAGACAAAGCATCCAACTTCAAGCACAGTTTCTTAAACAGCTTAGTGGCCTGTGTTGACATTCAAAATAAAGCATACTCAAAAAAGGTGCAATCAAGCAAAGCAATTACGACCTCATTCATCCCTTTCTTCCCCTCTCCACACGCTACCCCTTAATTTGAAGTACAAGACAATTTTTCCTCCCCTTCACATGCTGTAATTCATTAGTTTGTTAACGTATTTACCCAACAATTACATTCCATTAGATTGCTCATAACATTCGAACAGCAATAACATATTTCAGGCTAAGGTTATCATATTATAAAATAATGCATTAAGTAGTCTGACAAAGTGCATAAGACAGGTACGTAAGACGAGGCAAATAGAAGGGGCCAATGACAGTTAAGAAGAACAAGAACCACTCCTGCTATAAAGAAAAGGGCTGGATTGTAGGTAAGTGATCAAACACCTCTTTTTTCTGCTCATCTGAGAAGGATAATGCTGTTGACACAAGGCCAGTCTTCTGAACATATTCCTCCTGCAAAAATATGTAATAAAGTGGCAAATGAGATGACTGATTTCCTTTAGGAAGTTCGTGAATGAAGCATATAGAGTACACATATTTACAGTAGTAGTTGCTGCCAAAAAGTATCGACCTCCTTGAGTAACATGAATACAGGAACACTAACCTCATAAATTTCAGCAAGTCCCTTTTTGCTTTTATTGTCATCCTGCATATTGATAAATCAAAAGTAAACATCAATTTTGTTAATAACAGCTATCAATTTGAAATTAGTATAGAATCCACTTGTTTGGAAAAGTATATATTTTTACAAATAGAAACAGTAATTACCAGTTCTTTTGTTTCTCGCGGTGCTCTGGATGGCAAGCTAGGAGGCCTCTGAACATCATCATATCGGCCCTAGATATCACAAGCCGGGGTCAGTTTCTGGTTATACTTTGTTTCATGCACACTCAAATGTTGGGTAGGGTGGCAGGAAAGAAAAGGAACAGATATAGCAGTAGCAAAAGAACAAAGAACACCAATATGACTGTTACATCTGTAAAGAGATTCTTTTCTAGGCTTATATCTGTAAGGAGTTTCTATAATTTAACGCACACAAGCAAAAACAAGAGAATGAAAAGGTGCAAACTGTAACCCATCCCCCACCCCCAAAACCCACTTTTATGAACAAAGACAGATTCCAAATAGAGAAAACAGTTTGCTGCTTGGATTGACAGCAGTGCATTCCAACCTAAAAAGTAGCAAAACCACCCATTTTTTGAATTTGCTTAACATCTATGTTCCGATTCAGGTTGAAATTAATTCTAAACGTCTTAGCACTTTTGCTAAATTTGTTAAATCTACGTTTAGATTCAGGGTAAACTAAAACTAACTTCTTACTTTTTCTTATTCCACCTGTCCTCCTATTTTCTTCTTTCTTTCCTTCTTTCTTCCATTTCCTATTTTCAGTGTTCTTTTTATTCTCTGCCACATGCCTATCAGAAATAAGTTCACATATGATAGTGAAAATCTTGAGTGAGGGGTCACCATAGGGTAAGAATTGGGAAATTGTAAAAATTAACTAAAGAAGGCTAATCCGGAAACAGCCTCTCTATCTCTATGAGGTAATGGTAAGGTCTGCCTACATTTTATCCTTTCAAACCACACTTGTATGATTCCACTGGGTATATTGTTGTTTGAACTAAAGACAGCTAATGTGATGGTTTGTCCTCAATTTTAGCAAATATACTGACAACAATTAATGAAAAGGAATATCGCTATGCTTTCAAATGATTAAAATACGAAAACAACAAAATTTAGTGCAGCCAAAAAACTTATTTAGAGCGAGGTGCTTTTGCAATCTAAAACGTCAAAACAAAACCAACAAAAGAAAAAAATTAAACTTAGCATTTTACTCCTTCAAACAGCTATTGCAATTTGAAAATGTTTGATTCATCTCATGCAATATCAGTTAAAAAAGTTAATGACAGAGTATACTATCATCCAAGAAGTGGAATGTGAGAGTGTTGTTTGCTTAAACTACACTTCATCCAAGAAGTGGACTGTCAGAGTGTTATTTGCCTAAACTAGACAGACTATCATGTTTAAAAAATCTGCTAAAATAAAGAGAACATATTTCTTGCAATGCAGTGCCAATAAAGAAAGCCAATCTTCTTAACTTGAGCTTCAAGAGAGGGGGGGCAAGCAATGGCATAGATTTCTCTGAACACAATACAGTTTCTTTCTGGTTGAAGAACCTCAGCTATATACTATTTTATATTTCTAGAATTGACATATCCTTCCATGTCCAAATGTTTCAAGCTTGCCCATGTCCTTAGAATAGGATACCACTAAATTACACATTTTCTTCTAAATGAAATGCAAAAATTCCTCGACTCTTAAGAGAAAATTGGAGAAGGAAAGAGAAACCACACAATTTCCTTAGAGCCAATAAACTAGAAATAGATTCATAAAACAGATGTCACAGTGTGTGAGAGAAAATGGAATGCCTCTACTCGTTCGACTTCTACCTTCTTTTCGGCAATTTTTTATTATTTTTAGGTGAGCAGAGAGATGCCAGAAAAGACAAATTTTATGTGCTAAGCTCATAGAAAACCACTTTAACATATAACCAAATGAAATGGGACTTTTTAAGCCGCAGAAGAAATTATTGCAAATATTTGAACCTCGAAACTAAGTGAAGTTACTGCTAAAACATGCTAAAACATCTTTTTCATTCTACTTTTTTGGGATAACTTTATTGTTAACAATATCTTATCATTAAGGAATAAAAAGATCATTTACTAGAAAGAGTATAGCAGGAAATATAGGGCCCATGGTGTCCACTAGAAAGAGAGCAAGAACATTAAGGATCATGAAAACAAATATTTCCAATTACTTCGATTAAAGAAAAGCCACTTTCCACTAACTACTGTGATGATAACTTGATCTAGAAGAACCACCATTAACTCTTGATTAAATACATTGAATCTCCAAACAAAACCCTCGAACCCCAAAAAGAAATATCTTCAAGAACATAACCACTTTCTATAGCTATATTGAAAGCATAAATTTTGTTGAAATGCGTTGAGAATATAATTAACTAGATAAAAGTGTACTCTCTCTAACAACTTAAAATTTCAAATGAGATGGTCACATGCTTCAACATGGTAACAAAGCAAGCAGAGGTCCTGGGACTGAATCTCACTGCCACCCATTATCAAAAAGAATTTCCACATGCTTGGCCTTGAAAAAAAAATCAGGCCCATGCGTGGGGGGGACGTATTGAGAATACAATTAACTACACAAAAGCGTTTCTCTTCAACGGCTTAAGTTTTTAGATGAGATGGTCACATACTTCAACAAAATGTTACATACAAGTGTATTTTATAAAAAGAGTCTAGCGTTGTAGTTGAGAGCACATACCTATCTCTACATGCGAGTCAGATTCACCAAGAAGTCACTAGCAAACATTTCTAAAGAATAATTCAATCCCACTTCATCAAAAGAAAAAAAGTACTTCCATTGCATATGAAGAATGCCCCAAAATAGTAGCAAGGAACTAACTTATTATTAACATTTGCACCTTCTAAAGAAAAAAGGTCTTAGATATTAGCAGCATAGCGACAAAAGAAGAATATTCACCTCAATAATACGTTTCTGAATCATTTCTTCAAGTGTTGCAGTAACCTCTTCAGTGATTACAGGAGCAGGTCTCACATTGTGTTCAAAATCCAGATCAACTTCCAATGCACTATTCTTTGGCCTTCTTGCAGCAGTTACCTGCCAATAGAGAATTTCGCAAACATACAGAACTGAAGACGTCATATGGGGTACATATAGCTAATCCATGTTGATGAATGAGTAATAGGGAAATATAAAGGAAGAGGGAACAACTGGAGGAAAAGATTTATGAAGATAGTAAGTAGCATCTACAATGAGAGAAAAGAATATTGTGAAATTAGCATGAGAGTGCAGGGATATCTGAGTTTCAGTTTTCATCTCGGATCTGGGTTTGCGTATTCGTGTACAGATGTTTCTTCCAAGAAAGTATCTAAAAAATAAGAGAATTATGAAAGAGAGATCTTACTTCTCCTTGCATAGTCCAGGACTTCTCTTCCAAGTTTGCTTTCTCCATATCCTCAATTTTAGATCGGAGTTTTTCAAGCTCCTTTTCATGGGTAGAAAGGCTTCGCTTCTTCTAGAACAGAAGAAGAAAATAAATTAGGCAGTGAAACATGTATAGATCACTTACAAAGTCATCTTCATACACTTTACAACTGAAAGGATGGAAAGTACACTACTTGATTGTCATCATTAGCATCAATCATGTCATCATCGGTTCCCAGGTCATCTGATAGATCTGATGATTTAACATTTTTCTTCTGTATAGGACCCTTTTTCGAACCAAAGAAGTCCTCATATCTGTGTATCATCGAGAAAAGTTTTGAGTAAATTTATGTTACTTCCTTAAAAAAAAGGCCTGAGCAAATTAGAAGTGTGTCAATGTTTCAGATAACATAGTTCAAAACCTCATTGTCATTTATAATGTGATTGACATTACATGTAGAGGGGTGAAAATAGTGAAAGAAAATGTCATGGAACAAGTGTGGGGGATCTTTACTATTAAGCTAAGAACAGCAAAACATGGAATGTTATTCTGCAAGTTTCAGCCCATTTAGTACTTGGAGATACTTAAATAAAACTTTGAAACTCAGTTAAATGGTTGTATCATAAACGACAGCTGATTGGTACTGCAGTGAAATATAGAGGGAGAAAGAAATCACAGGCTCCTCTGTTATTTTAGCAAATCAGGGAGCATCTTCATCCGAAATCACTAATCTAGAACTAGTTTAACTGTCACAATGACATAATACAGATTACAGTTCCCTGAGAGGCAGAAAGAACACCATGCATCCACGCGGAAAATTCTGAATGACTGCAGTGAAATATAGAGGGAGAAAGAAATCACAGGCTCCTCTGTTATTTTAGCAAATCAGGGAGCATCTTCATCCGAAATCACTAATCTAGAACTAGTTTAACTGTCACAATGACATAATACAGATTACAGTTCCCTGAGAGGCAGAAAGAACACCATGCATCAACAACAACAACAACAACATACCCAGTATAATCCCACTAAAAGAACACAATGCATCCACACGGAAAATTCTGAATGACTACACAGAGACTATGTCTGAGCTTCATCAGAGAACCTAATCACATGATATTATCCAGTCCTCCCCAGTTTAAGGCAATATGGAAAATGACACTCAATCACCCTTCACGACCAAATCTATTCTGCCTAATTGACATCAAAGACACTACCTAATGGACAATAAGCACCTCAAGTCCTGAAAATAACCAGCAGAGTTTTAAGTGTCTTTTTGTCAAATTGATTGAGACATATCTATTATTTTCTGCTTTGAGGACTGATATATTTGAGCCAAGGTTCTTTCTGAAAAAAGTCTTTCTATCTCTATGAGGTAGTGATAATACACTCTACCCCCAGACCCCACCTGTTAGATTTCGCTGGGAATGTTGTTGTTGTATTGAGACATATTGCTTTTCTATCCCCTTGAGATCATTGAGCTAGGACCAAAACTGCCAATTCTTCTCAAACCTTGAAGCTATTCATGCTTTACTTGTCATAGAACACGAAAAGGATTACTAACTACATGGAGAAAAAGACACACCTGGCAGTTTCCGTACCTCCATTTTCATCATATTCATCATCTCCGAGGCCCATAAACCCAAGCTGCAAAAATAAGATAAGGGTGAAAATGAATGCTTTAACAAAGAAGCAAAATCTCCAGTCACCAATCTACTTGCAATCATGATTGACTTAGGCAAACTATCTAAACCACCAAACGACTAAACATAATCAACCCCTATTTTCAAAATCAACAAATCCTCACCTCATCATCTTCCTCTTCGTCCTCCTCATTGCCTTCTTCGCCATCTTCGTCCTCATCATCATCGTCATCCTCATCCTCATCCTCCTTTTTGTTGTTGCTTCTTATCCTCTTAGTCTTGCTCTTCAACCCATACTCCCTTGCCTCATCATACTCCATATACTCCTCCAACTCATTTATCTTAAAGAACTTATCTTCCACTCCCCCTACCTCACCATTTTCCTCCTCCACGTCTTCAATCTTCACACCATCATCACCTTCCTCCTCTTTCTCTTCCTCTTCCTCTTCCTCCTCGTCCTCATCATCAAAATCATTCATATCTACATCCTTAAAGTCCTCACTTTTGTCATCCAATGCCAGTTCTTCACTTTCCTTCTCTAAATTTTTCTTTTTTCCACTGGTACCTGAATCTAAATTGAAAGTCTTTGAAATTTCTTCCGGTTTCTTCTCAAATTGTCTGATTTGGCGACCAAGGGATGCAAGTAAGGGCTCAGATTGAAGGTCGATTTGCTGCCATATTTGCTCGGCATCAAAACCATCAGTCAATAGCTGAGCAAAGGGCGACTTCGGGGTGTAGGGTTTGAGAGAAGAGTATAGGTACTTGGAAGCTAATCGAGCGGCTTCCGAGAGCTCCGATGATGCTGAAAGATAATGAGGTGGTTCAGTTGATTTCAGCCGCCGGAGGGCCATAACGCCGCCAGCATTTTGGCTGTCGTCGGTGGCCATTGACGAGAATGATGGTGTGTTCTTCTTCCCAACAATTGAGGTTTGTAGGGTTTAAGAAAGGTTTTTGTTTATTTAAGATGTTTTCCGTTTTTTATTTGAGAGAGAAAACCAAAATAGTCCTGGAAGTTTGGGATATGGATCAAGTCATCTCTATACTTTGACTATAAGCACTAATAGTCCAATTATGACAAAATAGTGCACTTTTAGTACTTTTATTTGATTTGGTATTAGCGCATCGTTATCTTAATAATTTCTCATCATTTAGTCTTTATTTATTAGTTAAAAATGATATTTTATTCTTTATTCTAACTTTTTATAATAATTTGACGTTGTACCCTAATTTGCTTGTAGGTTTATCATCCAAATTGTGGATCTGTAACATTATGTAACAACAGAGAATGATACAGTCAATTTAAATATAATTGAAAAGATTTTAAATAAATACAATAAATTAATTAGTTTACTACAAATATGATCAAATTTCATTTGTATTTAAAATAACAAATATCATAGAAAATAGACTGTGACTATACAATATAGCTAGCCAAAAGTCATAAAAGACATACATTGACTATACAATATTAACTAGTTATACATGAGTTATATACTGAATATATATTATGATACACTAAAAAATTTAATATAGCTTGATTATACATGAAATATACATTTATAGTATAAAAATATACAATGAATGAATATTTTTTTGGTAATTTTATGACCGAATGACAATCTACTGTAACTATTTTAATATTGTATTTATTAAAACAATATAGTACAACATAATACAATATGATATATTATGAAACAACATATAATAACTGAACGAAGCTTAGGTAAACAAAAAAATCAATATACTACTTTGTTAGAGCAAAAATACAAATTTCAAGCTATTCTCTTTTGCTAATTGCAAATCTAAACTAAATTGGAACTCATTAAGAAGACATCACAATATGAGAATGTATGTACATAAGTTAAGAAAGCTTATTACCATTCCAACTAAGGTTGTAATAATTATTATTTTTTTATTTTGGTATAAACTAGAAATTTACAGCTCTATTAAATTAAATTAAATTAGATTAGATATACACCATTTTTATCACAGTTCATAACTAAAACAAGTATGAAAGACTATTAATTAACCAAGTCAATATATTGGAATAGAGAGGAGTATTAAAAATACTCGAGAAGTAATAACTAAGTTAATGTCAAGTCGAAGAGTGTTTTTAAGTCATGTATAGCGCGTGAATGGCATATTTTTATTTGTAAAACATGAGAGGTATATTTAAGTTCAAGTTGAGAGGCATTTTTAAGTTCAACGGTATTTTTAGTTTTTCTCGTTATGAGAATATGTTTGATTCATAGTCCAAATTTGCAATTTGACGAGATTAGAATTTAGCATATTTGATACATTTAACTAGTTTTTTCTAATTGCGTATTCAATATTCAGTGTCTTCATCGAGCCCAACCAATTCATATATTCGATATCCTTATTAAAACGCATTTGATCTAAATTCACGTTATATAAAATTTATTCAAAAAGAAATTTTCTATCAAATTTTTTTGTTTTACGCCCAAAACTCAAATTCTAATTAAGGGAGAAACTTCATTCGCCATGTCACATCCTTTTATCGTGAATCCTGATACATTTGACTGTCATAATATATAGATGGGGTGTGTTATTTGACTGTTACACCTTTTTTTTTTTTTTTCTGTTATTCGACTGTAATAAAATACAGTATACATTTTAGATACATGAATTCAAAACTCGAGGGTTCCGAATAATAATTCTGTCTCTCTCTCTCCCTCTGTTTCGTGCTAAGGTGAGTTGATCTTCAAGGTCAGTTTTTCTCCCTCTTATCACTAATTTCAACTGCTACTCTCTACTTATTGGAAAATTCAATTAAATTCAACGCTGGCAACTGTATCAGGACAAAATCTTTAAATTCTAATTCGATTTAAAAAATGGTATCTTTGTATGCCCTAGATGTGAATGGAAAGCTGTAAATTCGTTATTCCTTTTTATTGATTTTGGTTGGAAATGTTTAGTTTTTTTCCTGATTTTGGTGGATTTCGTTTAATTCGGAGTATAATTTGTTTATGGGTTTTGTTTGGATTGTTGTAATCAGATGACAATAGGAGAGGGGACAGAGAAGAAGTTTGATCCACTGGGTGATGAGTTATTGCAAGGTCAGTCTCGTGCGCTGAAGCTCCCACTATGTGCGGGGTCGAGCGAAGAGCCGGATGACAAGGGCATTGAAAAGGGATTAGATTTAAATGAAATTATGGATGAGGGGGAATCTATAGACAGCATGGATATGGGTGAGGAGTGGAGTGGAAATGGAATGGCTACTCAACTACAAAGCACGACTGAAAATTGTGAATCTGCAGAAAATAAGAATAGTAAACTAGTTAGAAAAGAAATTGAAAGCTCTGGGGTTAGTGGTGGTTCGTTGGAAATCAAATCTACGGGGATTGATGATGGTTTGGAGTTCCTTGAGGATGTTAAATCCATGGGAGGGAATTTGGAAGGATCAAGCTTGCTATCAGGTGTAGAAATCGGTAGAGCTGAGTTTGTAAGATGTTCGGATGAAAGTGAGACATCGTCAAAATATGAGCATTCAGATGGAGAGGACTCAATGTTTGGAGGAAGTACTAATGATGAGAACAACTTTAACTATTATTCTAGAAGAGAGGTACAACGCTCTCTTGAAGAAAATGACAAGGATGAAAATAAGTTAGTAATGAGTTCGGCAATAGCCTTTGGTTCGGATGATTGGGACGATTTCATGCAGGAAAATGGAGAATTTGCTCTCTCTTCAGTGATGCATGAAGAACTTCAGCCTGAAAACCAACCTACTATTAGAAGTGAAAATGAATGTTTGAATATTGCTACTAATGGTGTTGTTGAATATCCTAATGTAGGTTTAGCAATACCTGAAGAAGAGGACCTTACAAGTAATCATGGCCAAGGTGGCGATAATTTAATCAACTATCTTACTACCTGTTCCATGGACCCGTTGAATCTTTTGAACCATGCATCTGATCATGTTGAAGATGAGAATGCTGTGCTTACTACAAACAACCAAATTCAACACATAAATGAATCAGCAAAGTTCCTTGAGCCATCTTGTGCTTTCAAATTGTCTAATCAGGACAAAAGTCCCCAAACTCAAATAGAAGAGGTTCCAATCAAAGAGGATCTAAAAACTGAAGGAAATGAATGGGAAGTGAAACATCAAGGTGCCTATAATGAGAAAGTAATTCATATCCATGACGATCTTGTTTCTGGAGAAGTGGAGCTGAAGCATGGAAGCTTATTATTGGACCTTTTATCTCATCCGGATCAAAACAAATATCATTCATCTACAGAACCTTCCAAAGATGTAAAGTTAGAAATATCTGCAGCTCAAAGCTCATCTACATCATTAGCATCAGTGACTAATGATAATACAAATGCTAAAAGTACCTCCGCTTCTGTTGGTTTCTCTGAATGTCATCTTGAATCTAAGGTAAAGTATTGGCAAATATATATAAGGATATTGCAAGCTTATATGATTTAGATGATCTTGGTGAAGTTTACGAATGTGCACCATGTTCTTCGTCAAACAGATAAAAATTGGCATCTTCTGCTGGTTTTGCTTTTTTTGATCTCCTAGCTTCTTGAACTGTGCAATTTAATTGGTGGCTATTATACATTAACTAAGCATAGTCGCTTCACTTCATATATCTATCTGCTAGGTAAATGTCTTTTACCTGATTTTATCTTCAGCAATGAGCTGCCAGAAGCATGCCCCAAAATGTGATAATACTTCTTGAGGTTCTTCCATTGAAAATCCATAAATCTGAAATTGTAAGGGAGAATTCGCAAGCATGGGAAGTTATTTTGTTTCTCTAAGAGTGACTCCTGTACATACAACTTATCTTCCTTCACCACATTAAGTAATTATTTGATTAAACAATTTGACTTTCTTATCTGAAATCTATGTTTATTTAACACAGTATTTGAGTAGTTTATTTATCAGGAGGTGTATCAAAACCTCCACCTTTGCCAGTGACTAGAAAATGGTGGATCGTATATTACTTCCCAATCTTTGCTTATGCATAAGGAGCCAAATACAGAAGATAAATAAATTTTCTTGTAATCCTACATATAAAAATCTGCGAACATTGCAACATGTTTGTGTAAATCTGGTTTAATGTGTGAAAAAAGATCTGTCTGCTTGTTGAATGGAACATTGTGAGTTGAATGTCTTAGATCTTGAGTATTGATTATTAAGAACTGATAAGGATCAGATTCATGAAATTGTAGCTACTAGAAAGAAAGGCTTGTTTAGATAAAGAAGAAGATTTCAGCCTCATAAATGATAAAGTGCTTATTTATATGCCGGGGAGTAAAAAAAGATCAATTTTGGAGTGCCAAAAAAAGATCAATTTTGGAGTGCCTTTATGTGGATATTCCCTGAGGATCCACTTATTTCCATAAGCATTGTCCCTTCTTGAAACACATACTGATTCTTTCCTGAGTGCAGTGACTTCTGCTATTGTGCTTATGGACCTTCTGTTTGGATAGTCAGGGTCCTTTGATTCATGCTTATGTGGCATACAGATCGAAAGAAGAAATATATTGTTTGTGCATAATTTTCTGAATGGTGGTTATTGCTGACAGTTCTTATTGCTTTCATGTTGGTCAATCGTTGTAACTTACTTCAGTGTTAATGAATCTTTCCCCAGTTCTACGTACAAGGCTCCTTCTTTTGATGCTTTGTACTTTCTCTTCCTTTTGCAGACACGGAATCTTGAGTTAAATGAATTATATGATGAGCTTGTTCATGATATGGAAGAGATATTACTTGAATCTGGTGAATCTCTTGGATTCAGTTTTGGTAACAAGATTTATCAATCATATATACCACTTCCTTCAAGAGATGGTGGTTCTACTGCTTCCACTTCTGGTACTGATGATGCTCATGCTGTAATTCAACACCCTCTAAAATTTGACAGAGTGGAGGTCTTTGATACAATACAGAAGATAGGGGATGTTTCATTTAGTGAGAGATTAGTTGGAGTAAGAGAATACACTGCATACAGGATAAGAGTGTGGAGTGGCAAGGATAATTGGGAGGTTGAAAGACGATATCGTGACTTTTCTGCCCTCTATCGGCGGTTGAAAAAGTTATTCGCAGATCAGGGAAGGATTCTTCCTCCTGCCTGGTCCTCTGTTGAACAAGAATCACGGAAGGTTTTCAGAAGTGCTTCTCGAAAAGTTGTTGCTGAGCGAAGTGTTCTTATTCAAGAGTGTTTAAATTCCCTTCTCAAGTCAAGGTTTCCTACAGGTGCCCTCAATGCTGTAGTTTGTTTCTTATCTCTGTCTAAGGATCTTCCAGACTCTCCAACTTATGATACAAATGCACCTCAGTCTCCGTCTACTTTAAGAAGCGGAATCAGAGGGAATGTTTCCAGCTTGGGGAAGACTATTTCCCTCATCGTAAATAAAAGGCCTTATAAAACTAATAAACAGTTACTAGATGAACAACATTATTCTTGTGCTGGCTGCTACAAAAATTTTGATGATGGGAAGACTCGAATACAGGAACTTGCGCAAACTATGGGGTGGGGAAAACCTCGTTTCTGTGAATATAGTGGTCAGTTGTACTGCTCATCATGCCATTCAAATGATATGGCCGTCTTGCCTGCAAGGATTCTGCATCTTTGGGACTTTAATCAATACCCAGTTTCTCAGATGGCTAAATCTTATCTGGACTCCATCCATGACCAGGTGATGTGAAAATTTTCCAATCAAATTTGACTTAATCTCTATTCCTTGCCATTCTTTTTGATCTAACAGGCATTCATTCTGTGTCTGTGTATATTTATATATAATTAAGCAGTTTAATGACACTTGGTCTTGTTTCCTCATCTTGGATGCCATGGTCAATAAAAGTGGGGATAAAGGCCCTGGTGACCAGGGATCAAATCTAGCAGAGACGAAAAAGCAAAGAACTTGGTGAATTTTGCTCATCTACCTGAACCTTTAAGGTTACATGATACATAGAATCGTAGATAGTAGGTACCTGGTGGATTAGTCATGGTGTGCGATGGCACCAGAAAAGATAAAACAACTAGGCTTTGACAGGGTTAGTAATACATATGAGTTGATGCCATCATAGGGAGAATAGGCATTAAGCCCAGCTGTGGAAATGCTCACGTTTTCTTGCCTCCCCAGGCTGCAGCCTCCTGTATCTATTACTTCGGGCTCCTTTTAGCTATGATTACATGATAGAACTGTAGGACTTATGCTTCATTGTTCTGCTCTTGCAGCCAATGCTTTGTGTCAGTGCGGTCAATCCTTTGCTGTTCTCAAAGGTCCCAGCTCTCCAGCATGTCACAAATATCAGAAAAAGGATAGGAACTATGCTTCCATTTGTTCGCTGCTCTTTCCAAAGATCCATCTATAAGGGAGTTGGATCTAGAAGATATCTTCTTGAAAGCAATGACTTTTTTTCTCTCAAGGATCTCATAGATCTATCCAAGGGAGTCTTTGCAGGTTAGCCTGCAAAAGGAATTTTATACTCATGATGCTTGGGCACATGTGCCTCTTGTTAAAGTCCCAGCAGATCTTGTCTTTGCTAGTGATTTGTTACTGTCTTTATTTTTGATGAAGATTATGAGTGGGGCTATTGTTAGATCTTGGTTGATTTCATTTGACTTTTGACAGTTATACACTAGCTTCGTCTCCAATTGCTCAAAGTTGCCTTAGAATTGTTTCTAAACTGCACCCTTTTCTTTATTTTGTCCCTACTCCTCTCTTTCAAAATCATAGCAGAGCCTGAAAGTACTATTAATCCCTTCTAATTTACATTTACTGTTGCTTCCCGATGAAACATGAATGGTACTTTCTTATCGTCAGAACATAGAACAGAGAATTAGGAGAAATCAGGGAAAGGATGTTTCTTTAATATTGCTGACCTTGTTTTCCATGGCAACGTTATTGAGAAAACTGACTTAGGTTTTGGTCTTCTGGATGGTTTTATAATTCAAATGCAGCTTTACCTGTTATGGTTGAGACTATCTCAAGAAAAATTCTGGAGCATATATCTGAGCAGTGCCTTATATGTTGTGATGTGGGTATACCCTGCAATGCTCGGCAAGCCTGTGATGACCCCTCTTCTCTCATTTTCTCTTTCCAGGTTAGCAGGGGATATCTTGTTTCATTTACTGATATTTGTTTCTTATGAACATCCTGTTTGGGAAACTAAAGTTAATTAATCAGACTTTTCAACCAATCTGCACTGCATGTTCCAAAAGAATTTAGCTCAAATTCTAACAGTTCTGACCTTTTGTTTTTGACAATGTAAATAATTTTATTGACCAAAATGTTGTGACTTGAACTGATGTAATTGTCCGCTTCATTCTTTGCTTACATAATCAATGCCAGACGTTCAAAGATATAGTTTGCCCTTTAACAGGAAGAAGAAATTGAAAGATGCAAGTCTTGTCAATCAGTTTTTCACAAGCCTTGCTTTAGGAAGACATCAAGTTGCCCTTGTGGTATGGAATTTAAGCCAGAGCGAGAGGGCAATACAAGGGCGGGCAACCAGAGTGAGAGCAGCGTGGGGAATCTCTCCTTGGTCTTGCCAGGAAAGAAGGCAGACCTCAGTAAGGGGCTTTTTTCTAGAGTATTCTCAAAGGTAAGATCGCTGAAGCCTAGCGAGGGTGGAGAACAGCGGCCTGAAGATAAGAATGCTGTTATTGTAATGGGTTCACTACCTCTGACCAACCTCTGATTACCTGTACATATGTTCATCCCTGGATTTTGCATCACGAGAAAATCATGTGAATTGAAGCTTGTGTTTTAGCTATGATCTGTAAGAGTCGCCTATTCTTTCTCTGTATGTGTCTCTCCATCTCCCTCATTTGATCCTTTTTGTATTTTCTTTCATTGGGACATGTATTCTTTTGTAATAATATTTCAGAAACAAGGGTGATTTTTTCTTCTCTCCGTGATCATTAAAAGAAGGGCATTATACTTTTTGTGAAGTTCAAGAAGCTCAGCTAATTCAGCATTCTTTGGTTTTGCCAGTACATTACGACATCAGTATAGTTTGTAAGAATTTGAAGAGTTCAACTTATCCTTATGATTGTCTTTACTGTATGTGCGATGCAGTGAGGAATTTGTTCTATCGTTTGTCTATGCCTTTTGTTATGGCTTTGATGTTGAAGTAGTTGGTGTCTGCACACTCGTCATTACAGAGAATACAACCAGGGAAATGAGCAGGGATTTAACGTAGGTACACTGTAAGTGTGTATTTACATTATCAATATAAATGTAACCTGCTTTATTTATCAAGTTTACTAATTTCACTTTTATGGGACTTGAAAAAGAGTTATCTGATGTTTTCTTTTGGTGTTCCTCATAAAACAGAAAAAGCTATTAATAGCATTCCACACCTTGAATCAGTTTAGTTTTGACTGAAGATAATTTTTGTTTTCCAACATAGTCATTTCCCTACTAGAAAAGTGGAGATCTTCAACAGAAGAATGGGCCATCCATTATTTATACAGCTTCCTCACTGTCGGCAGGCTCATTGTATTCTCAGGGGGCAAAAAGTTACTTTGAAGTATTAATAGTTAGTTGTAAATTACTCTCTCCGACACTTTTTCTTTTTTAATTCGTCCCAAGAAGAATGTCACCTTCCTCCAATTGGAAACAATTTACCTTTTAAATTTCTTTTTTAAACCTCAATGAAATGATTCACGAGCACATAAATATTTAGGAATAATTTTAAACCACATGTGTCAGAAGTCTACTTTTTTTTCTTAAATACTGTGGCAGGTCAAAGAGTGCCACATAAAATGGGACGGAGGGAGTACAAATTTTACCTTGTGACTGTCACAAATCAAAAAAACAAGTCAGAGATGAAAAATGGCAAAAGAGAAAAGCATTCACTCCACAAGGATCAAGATCGAATGAATGTGCATTCTCTTTCTACCAAGGAAAGATAATAAATATATTAATGACGAGGAAGACGCTACTAATACTTATTCTACAATTTTGCCTAAGCCTGGCTGAGAAAGAGTTATTGGGCGTAAAATGAAAAAATATGGGGGCATACTATGTGTAATGATAAGGAATATATGACCAACTTTTTGAGCTATTTAAGAACATCTCAATATGGCAAGCAGTAAAAAGAATATAACTTGAGTGAACTTGAAGTCCAAAGAATAAATTAAAGTGACTTCAAAAACGATCCAAAGATGCACCAGTTTAAAAGTTTAACGCATTACGAAGCAGATATTATTAGAGTGAAAAGAATGATGTGTTAACATGCTGCATATAAATTGAACAAAATAAATCATATGTACTATTGGTATCTGTTTTTGCATACTTATGCTACATGTATATCCATAACTCTACCCCTCTTTTCCTTTTTTGTATAACCTCGCTAAGATTTACTGCTATTTTGCTACTTACAGTAATATTCTGTTTTCCTTCACTTGTTACCATTTTCTAGTTCAAAAAATGAACTCATGTTGCCTTCTCTGCTATTTGTGGTAATCTGTTCTCATTATAGCTGCCTTTTAAGGCATAAAATCCCTTGTTTAGCATCATCCTGCACACTGATAAGAGTGAGGAAACCATTTCTTTAACAAATGGTGTTTCAGTTTCATGACCAAAACAAAAATGCCATAGCATGGTATGTGCATCACCGCCACCGATGAATACCTGAAATTTTCAATCAGAAGAAGGGTTCATTTTCTTGAATCATAAATTTCTTCCAGATCAAAATATGCAGTATAGGATCAAACAAAGTGCATACCATAGAGGTGAAAATGAAGATGACAGATCAAGAAATGGATAAGGCCACCTGTTTACAAAATAAGACCAGTATTCATTAGTTGTTCAAACAGAAAAACTTAAAATGTACTAATTGCAACTGGTAAAAGAACTGGTTTTTTCTTACCATATTGAGATACAGGCATGGACTGCCCATTGAAAGACAACATAAACTGCTGTCCATAAAAAGAAATATCCAATTCGAAACCAAGGGAAACGCTGAAATGGTAACGATTATGGAATCAGATGTTAGTTGTAAGAAGTGATGTTTGTGACCAAATGAGAAAAATTGATGCAACTTACCAAACAGTTGAGAGCTGTATCACCAAGTAGAAACACTACATTGATCGAATGCATGTTTATAATCCACTGCAACGTAAATCAAACATCAACAAGGAACGGGAAACATCTCTGAACTTTATCCACTATAACAGTAAAGTCGTAATAGTACATGTAGAATACTCACAAAGTTCAAATTGTAGCCTCTTATGGTCAGAAATGGAACAAGTATGAACCAGAAGACGCAGTCAGTAAGTGTTACTGCTCCCGCATTCATCTTTTATAACAAAACAGAAAGACAAAGTTAGTAATATGTAAAAGTATACATGATCAGACACAATTTTCTTGATTACTCATCCATTTACCTGGAAAATTATCTGAAAAACATATCCCCAGAAGTCAGCAACTTGGCGAGAACTCTGTTCTGCATTTTCCCCTACCTGTTTTGCAGCATTTGTACTGCTGCTACTTTCTACATTCGTAGACAATCTTCGCGAACTGTACTCAATGTCTTGCCTCTCGTCACCAATTCCATCACCACCAACCTTATTGTGATATTGGTAACATCCATGCATTGAGAGCACAGATCCAAGCTACATTCATATAACAAGAAACCATGAGGAAACACACATAACACAAAAAAGAAAAAGTGGACTTTAATGTTGCTATTACTTACCCCAAAATAAATTGTAATCAATGTGAATGTCCACCTGTTCAGTAGCCAATACGCATCAAATAGTTAGATTTTAAGGACATTTTCAAGATTCAACAACAACAAACACAAGTGGGGACTGAGAGGATAAAATATACGCAGACCTTACCACTACCTTACAAAGATAGAGAGACTGGTTTCAGAAAACCCTCGTCTACATTTTCAAGATTCATCAATCATAAATATAGCATACTTACTGTGTATAGTAGTAAAAAAGTTCCCCTCCATCAACAGCAACATTCAAGATTAACAATAACAAGAGAATTAAAAACGAGACGACTCTATATCCAAGAAGCCAACCAGGATGTATAGTTTTAAGACATGGTTTCCAAACTTCATCTTCATACAAAAGTCCAGGGGGCTCTTTCTCTTGTTCTCTCCTCCTATTTCTTGAACCGCGAGGACCTTCGTACTTTGAAATGAGAATGGATGCAAAAACCATTGAAGCAAAAATCCAAATGGAACACAGTGTAACCCTCCAATTTAACCAGTAACTTGATGTTGTTGTATCAACTGTCATAGCTGGTTGCCATGAATTTTTTGGAGCTCCTGTTAGAAAACTCATTGTATCACCAAAATTGGCCAAAAAAATTTCCTTTTTTCTTTCTTTACTTTTTGTTCAAAAGAATTTGAATACATACAAAGAATTGAAAACCCAAAAAAATCTATAAGGACAAGATGCAAACTTGAAATGTGGAAATCAAGAATTATTTTTTCGTAGAAATATCAAGAATCCAGGACCTAAGAAAGACCAAAACTTAATAAAAGGATAAATTTACGACATCCCATAAGGAAAATAGAGATGAAACTCCAAAGATCATATATAACATGAAACTGTAGACAGTTTATAATAAGTAATGAAAGTAAACAGAGATTCTAAACTTTCAACATGCATTTGCACAGAAAGATATGTAGAAAAAATAATTTTAATATACAAATTTTTGAAATAAAAGGTAGTAAAAAGAAGGTAAGTTCTTAATTGTAAGCAAAGGAAAGTTGGCATACTTCCAGATGATGTGTAAGAATAGATGCTTTGCTTCTTTGCTTTGGAGGAATCTATTTTATTTTATTTTTAACAAAAGAAACAAATAAATTTTGAGGGGAAAAAAAAAAGAAGAGGGAGGGAATAGAGAGAGGACAAAAAGGGTGGTGTTCTTTGAGCACAAGTTTCTTTATTTTGTTATCCCAGTAGGATTAGTCACTAGTCTATAATCCAATATGTCCATGCAAATTAAATATGAAATTCTTAGACATAGAGGATATCTCACCTTTTTTTTTATCTTTTATGATATTCCAAGTGTCATGGGGGAAGGGGCCGCCGTGGCAGAGACAAAATTTTTGTTAAGGGGGTTCAAAATTTAAAAAAAATAGACACATCAACTAAATAAAGAGGGTTCGACATTTATTATATATACATAAAAAATTATGTTTCTATGTATATGAGTGGTGGTGGCCCTGGACGACCAAAGGCACTTCCGTCATTTCATTCCTGCAAATGAGGCTTACGATAGTAATAAAAATATACGGGTCACATGAGCACCACGGCCAAGGACATGCTCTTGCCTTGCCGATGCCTGTCTGCCTTACCTGCCTTCACCGTTGGCAGCATGGTTCCGAAATCGATCCATGCGGCTCGCCCTTCATCTTGCAGTTGTTCACTCTTCTCTTTCTTATTATACTCGTGCGGAATAAAGAATCTTCGCTTTGCTGAGTATAATTTTTCGCCAAAAGGAGTTCGAATTGTGGCTCCACCAATTGGAGGTGGGGGTCCCCACCTTTCTAGATATAAGGAAACTGTTTGTTGGATTGATAGTTGGTTCTTCTTTTTAATACACAAAAAAGAAAAAAAGTACCATATGCAAGTAGAGAAATATTGTTCTTTTGTAAAGTTTTTGGAATGATACCATTGTAAGCCTTCAAGATTTGTCATTTGCACTTTGGGAAATTGTATTGACTCAAGAAATTAGTTCTCCACTAATCACTAGTCACTACTACAAATGGAGGAGCATTTCTATGGGAATAATGCAACAATTTTCATTATTTGTTTAAAGTAGATGAAAGGATTTGAAGTGATTCTTGCAATTAGTCTAATAATTAAAGGCATGGGATTATTCACTTAAACTGACAATTTTGAATGCCCAATTGATCGGTTCCACTAGAGTCTTTTTAATATTTTTTAATATTTAATTACTATATCATTTTAAAAGGAAAAATTGCACAATGAGGTTTTATGATTATGCCATGTAATGCACCCAAAGAAAATAGTAGGATTCCTACTATCATATTAGTTATTCCAGCAAACGAAATTTGATTTAGAAAAAATAAGAAGTCATATTCCAACACGCTATTTTCTAAGAGTTTCTTCATTTCTAAGCTCAAAACTGATACCTTTACACGTCCACTTCTTATTTCAAAAAATTTCCAACTCCATAAGAAAAGAAAGAGTATATTTCATAAATGACAAACATATAAAGTCTGATTATGCTCCACAGCTATAGTTTGAGTAATTATATTTCGTAACTATATTTATAGCAGCGTTTGTATAATTCACACAATTTTTTTATACATTTTGTATAATTTTCTGTAAAATTTATCATTTTTGTATAGCATTTGTATATTTCGCTATACAATTCACAGTGTTTGTATATTTCGCTATATAATTTGATTCGCACACAACTTTTGTATAGTCACACACATCATTTGTAGAAATCACGTGAATTATATGAAACTCAAACTGTAATAATAACTAGATATTTATCGCAAGGTGTAATTAATTCATACTATAGCTATGTTAATGTTTGTTTATCAGCATAATTTTTTCAAATAAAAAATTCTAAGCATAATAGGTACGTGGCTTAGAGATATCATTGTTGTTTGGGATAAACCAAAAGACAAAAAACAGAAAAAAGGAAAGAGTGCATGATATGATATTTCAATCATGAAGAAATGAGAGGACAAATCAGGTGGGGCCTAGATGGGCCCACACCTAAGCCCAGTCAGTCAAATGGGTAGCGTACACGCTATCAGGCCCAAATACGTAGACTTTACTCTTTAAGCCCCAAGTTTTTGGACTCTTGTCGGTGAAGGGCCCACCTCTTAGCCCAATAAAATTACCTGTATTTTGTTCCCTTTGTTTTGGGCTTGAAAAAGTTTGCCCAAGCTTGATTCGCAAGCAAAGATCAAAAGTCAATACTTCCTTTTTCCCGATTAATTACTGGTAGAGCTTACATAAATCACATAGGGTAAAGAATAAATTATTATTTTTTATTATTTTTTAATTTAAAAAATTCATAAAAAATATGACAATTTAAATATATTAATTCAGTAATTTGGATATATTAATTCTGTGCTGATATAAAAAAAATTAGGTGTCTGAAGTATCAGGTCATTTAAAGCGTGATACATTGAATATAGAGATAATTTAAGAATTGGAATTAATATATCTAGAGTACTAAATTATATGCATCCGGATTATTGAATTAATGCATCCGAATGGAAATAAATTTAACTTTGAAATTTTTGGGAGTAGATGGGAATAATGAAAAATATGATAAATAAATGAGTGTAATTAGTTAATTTTTTCTTTCTTTTTTACAATTAATTACTCCCTCCGTCCCACTTCAGTTGTCATAACTTTTTATTTTTAGAGCCAAATTATGTAGGTTTTGACTAACATTTCAAAGATTTTTTTTTAATCATATTAATATGAAAAGAATTGCAATCAATAGTATATATTTTAATATTTTTTTATTTAAAAATATTAAATTAATTTAATCTAATTTAATTATAAAATTAGACAAACTAATTTTCAAAAAACACAACATGACATTAAAATGGGACAGTGAAAGTAGGAGGTAACTGTTATTGTATGATTATTAGAATAATTGCCTCTCGGAAATAATTTCCCCATACCACAATAATTAAAATAAAGTTTGTCTATATAATATATAGAAATTAGAATCACACTGATCATTTTGTTGTTAGAAATATAACAAAGCATTTACCTTTGATTCTTAAATTTTTATTTATTTTTTAATGCAACTAAAAAGGTCAAAGACAATTTTAACTTTTCGTCAAAGAAAGTTCAGATGAACCTCTCGATTCTACCTAGCTCCGACCCAGATAATAAATAAATAAAAGGAAACTCATTAGTAGTTGAAACGTAATTTAATCTCATTGATTGACTTCCAAAAGGAGATATTAGTCCCGTGATTAAGTGATTTCTCATGATACTAATTAATTAATTACAAATTCTAATGAATCAAAAGTAGCAACAGATAAGACATACTAACCAAAACACTTGGAAAAATATAACTTAAATGTCAACTATTTTTTACTATTTTAAAGCAAAATTTGTCTGCTAATGATTACATTAATTACTGAGCATTTCTCTATTTTAATAGTGATCTTTGTAGGCATAAGAACTTGTAATCTAGTCTACATAGTGATGCTTGAATCCATTGCTAAGTTTATTTTTAAATACTTAAAACTAATCGAAAACTATATTAACTTGCAAGTCTTTATAGTGTTGAATTTCAAGTGAAAAGTGACGAAACATTTTGATAAGAAGTGCACTTGTTTACTACAATACTTTTTAATGTGTATGTATATATCTTAAATATGAGATATATATTTTGATTGGCATCCTCATTCGAAAAGGTTTGTGTTGTCAAGCTATTGCAAAGTAAAGAAAGATGGAAATATCTCGTCTTGACATAAAATCTTGAATATCATTAAAGATTGTATTAACTATTTCTTTATTATTTATTCTTAAATTCATGAAAGGGAACAGAACAAAAGGATTTAGATAGACAAACCTCTCATTTCAAGTTACTGGAGATGCACCTGCTCTGGCCCAAATTAAGCTCCTCAAGTTTTACGAAAAATGACAGGACTTGAACATGTTATAAACAACTTTATGGTACAAACTAAATACTTACTTGTTGACATCTTCTTCCAAGAAAATAACAAAAGTATGAAAAAAACAGAACAACACATATATTGAGCATTTCTAACTAATTTCTTCAATGTTGCTTGCAGCTATAATTGACTGGAGCATTCTTAAAATTTAAACACCGTCAAAGAAAACTCCGTTATCTTGGCCTAGTAATGACAAATGGATGAATTGGATCGAATTTGAGGATGTTAAAATTGAATTAAACAATTACGTATTTTAATATGGGTAAAAGAACAGTTGGTATCTTCAATTTTTAAAAATTTCTAATATATAGAAGAGGAGCAGCTGAAGCAGGTAGCAGTTGAACGAAGAGGCTACTGAGCAACTAAAGCAGGCAATTGTTGGACGGCATGCCTGAGCTTGCTTAAGCGAACACTTATCCTTTGACGTGTCTGTTTCAACAGTTTGATTTTATAACTTTTAAAAAACAAACAAAAAAAATTTAATTACTTATTACAATTAATCTATCAATGTCACATAAAAGGAAACAAAAGATATATATTATTTAATTAAGAAACTACATAAAAAAATATTATGAATTTAGATAAGTATAAAAAATACAATAAATAATAATAAATTGAGACGCAAAAATAAATACATATTGGGTCTCCACGGGCGCAGACGTCAATATCTAGTCTTAAAATTAAGTATACACAATCAAGTTCTCCCTAAAAATAAAGAACTGAGCCAGAAGCCTTGCTAGCTTCTTTGGTTTTGTAAATCAAAAAACTAACATCGATTCTATTCTCACAAGTGGAACAACAGCTTGTTATATAAAGACGAACACACCCTCTAGTCCAAAACAAAAATGCATTCGGACTTATCAACTGGATTTCAACCAAACCAACATGCATTCTAAGTGAGCAATCCTTGTATAGACATTACTATTATATCAAAAAAAACATCAGAACTGCATCCCAGTGGCTTCAAAATTAATTACTTAAATAGTAACCATACTATCAAAAAAACTAGAATATAGATAGGACCTCCATACAACTATCATAATGCAAAATCATCTATTGGAAGACATTGTAACACAAAGAACCAATATCCAAAATAACCAAAAGTTCAACATTGCAACAAAAGAGAAGGCAAAAAAAGGAAGTTCTTGGTGACTTCACAGGCAATCTAGAAAAGAGAGGTTCCCTTTCCTTTCTTGTCCCCACCAATTTCAAAATGCTTGCACCTCTGCATAACCAAAGAAAATGATCAACTTATAGACTATAAAAAATAAGAACTGCACAGCAGAGATAAGACTCCATTAACAAACCTTGATTGGGTGCTGTGAAACATGTTTGCAACCTTGGCATTGCAACCTCAACACAATCTTCTTTGTGGTCTTAGCCTGTTTTGTATCAGCAAAGGAAAGAGGTAAGATACTCTTAAACCCGTACACCAATTACAGTGTTCTAAAACGCTGAAACACTTCTCATATTTTCGGATATCTGTCTGAATACCAATTTATGTTGAATGATACAATGATCATATCTATTCTGGAAAAGCTACCTTTTTGTGGAAGACAGGCTTTGTCTGACCACCATAACCTGACTGTTTCCTGTCATAACGACGCTTTCCCTGAGCAGCCAAGCTATCTTTCCCTTTCTTGTATTGTGTGACCTTATGCAAGGTGTGCTTTTTGCACTCCTTGGACTTGCAGTAGGTCTTCTTTGTCTTAGGAACGTTCACCTGCATGGCAAAATTGAACAGTTAATTACCTATGCCAGAAGGAACATATCAAGAATTATTACTCACCAAATGCAGGTAGAATGTGTCCATTCAAATCAACAATCCTGAAGAAAATCATAACATCTCTATGAAATATAGTAAATGAGGGTAGTGTGTGTGTCCTAAAGTTCCTCAACAAATGGAATAAAACGTTATTATACAGTCTATTGGATACCCTTCAATCCCAAATCCAGGCGCTCATTTCATTTCAGTACAGAATCATTCTTTCAAGAATTGTAGGTGCTAGAAAATTAATCAGAGTCGAGTAGCTCTTGATGCTTATTTTGATATAGGTTGTGCACCTTTTTCTTAATGCTATGTAATGATTTTGTTATTATTTGTTATGTCTGCTTTGTGTTTGTATGTTGTTCTTAACATTACTTTGTCGTGTATTACTAGAGACAAGGGTCTTTCAAAATGACTTATCTACCTTCTCTACATCCATGTGGTCGGGATAAGGCGTTGGTACACCACAATATCCCCTCCCCAGACCATCTAGTGGGGTTACACTGGGTATGCTGTTTATTAAAGTAGCTCTTGAGCTAGGTCTATAATTAATCATACATGGCTACAGCCCAGATAATGGACTTACCGCTATAAATTATTAAACTAGAATGTGCTCAATTATTGCAATTCTACTATCGGAATCAATCATAAATACCGAAAACCGCAACAACAACAACTATACATCAGCAAAAAGACGAACCAAACTAAAAGCTTGTTAGATTTATGTACTTGATAACAAATTGAAGAACGATTCGTCATTTCATCTAGTTTCCGAACAAAGTTAAGATATGTTCGTACTTTAGTATGTCAATAAAGCGTTTCCTAACAGTGAGATTTCTGAACTTCGATAAAAAAAAAATCAATTTCACTGATGAACAGCACTGGATGGGTAATTATCTATCAAACGTCAAAACAATAAGAAATCAAATATGCGGAAATAAGAAATAATACCATTTTCGCACGCCGAGAGTTAGACAGAAATAGCAGAGAGCACAGTCGCCGTTCAGCTGGTGCCGATCGAAAGCCCTACGAAGCGAGAAGAAGATGAGTTTTATACTGCGGACTTAGGGTTATGAACAACTTGGCAGTAGGCTCAGTTTGCGGGCCGAAAATATTGGGCTATAGTTAAGAACATATTGGGCTTACTATTGTGTAGGGGGTGGTAATTGGGTGGGTTATAATGAGTTAAAGATAACAAATGAATCAAGATTCAACCCAATTTAAAATGAATTAGATCAAATGGGTTGAGTAATGGGTTATAGACCGGATTAAGATCTAATCTGACTCAATTTTTATTAAATTTTACTTACTTTATTATTCTTTTTCAAGATTTTAGTACTTAATTAAATTATATTTTTTTTATTTTGGCTACATAAAACATATTAAATAAAAAAATTAAAAATAGTTTAATAAGAACTCTCTCAAGTCAATTCGGGTTGAGTATTAATCCAATTTTAAACGGATTGAAATGAGTTGGGTTGAGATGGATTGGGCTAAAACCCGGCCAAACTTCAACAAGTTGACGGATTGGATTTAATTTTGTTACCCCTACCATTGTATGATGGAGCAGGCCTATTTCATTGATATGTAAAAGGGTAGGAAAAAAAGGAAAAAGTACACAAAATAAACTTAATTTGAAATTATTTACCCTTAATTTATCAAATCTAAACTATTCATCCTTAATGGACCCATTGTTGACACCCAATTTTTACCCTCCACAAATATGCATTAATAATCAAGCTTTTAATTTTGACAATTTGAAATGGTTAACTTCTAAAAAAATGCGAAAATATTTTCTCAAATAATCCCACATTTTATTTTAAGAGTTATTATTTTATAATTAATTTAATTATTTCAGGTTGATAATATTAAAATCTCTTTAATTAATTTGTATTAATTCGTCGTGTAGTCAAATTGGTCAATCTAGTTCAATTTGATTACTTTTAATTGGCTAAAATTGTAATAGAATTGATTAATTTCTAAATTTTAAATTCCTACCTTGAACCCATTTTTCAGCCTTCAAGTTGAACCAAAATTCTGGCCGAATCAAGTCAACCCGGCCCAATTTTCCCTTTTATTTTAGCATTTGCACATTATATACATATAACATTATATATATTCCGCGTGTGGGGGCCACGCGCCCCCAACCTTTCCTTTTTCTCCTCATTTCCCACACCCACGCTACATTTTCTCTCCCCCCGATCCCTTTCTTCTTCTTCTTCATCTCCACGAATCGAACCCAGATACGCCAAATCAATCAGATTCCCTTAGCGTTTCCCTCCTAACAAACTCGTACATACGTGTCTCCATCTCCCTTAACCCTTATCTTTTGTATCCCAAGTCGTTGGAGAAGATGGTGAGGTGTCGTGTGCCAATCCGTCGATGGTCGTTGATTCGGAATCAATGGCTAAGATTTGAGACGCGTGGTTATCCCTAGAGGGTGGAGGATTCAAATTTTGAATGGATTCTACCTCAATTCCCTGAATTGTCCTCTGATTTCCCTCCCATTTGAGCCCTAATTTTTAGGCTATATATATCCATCGTTCATTACTTGTTTGGGCAGCCGTGGTTGATCCCTGAAAATCCTAGCAAACCTCAATCGATTGCTAGGGCCAGAATCATCTTGAAAACCTAGAAAACGTCGATTTCCACAGCCGTTATTAATCTCATAAAGCCTTAGTCAAAATCTTGTTCGTCAATTTAGAAACCAGAACGTTTGATTTCGGAGTCCAGAAGTTTTTGAGCGAAGTTCCGGTGGTGTCGAGGTTCACTGGTGAAGCTGAAAGTCCCAGAACGCTGCACTACAAAAAGGTATTGTCTTTTCCGTATTACTTCTTTAGTTGGTTTTCTGGATGATGAAGTAGCGACATATTCGTTTTCTAAGTTAGCTTATTTGACAAAATTTGCTTCGTTTGACTGTTGAAAGCTGTAACTGAGTGTACATTCATTAAAATTTGCCCTGTTTTGCTGTTATAATGTCACGTCTAGTAAAGATTGTGGACTGCGATGGTTGTTTGGTTTTAATCTTCTTCTAGCCGTAATTTTCTTCTGATGAGTAGTCTATCGATCTTAACATGAACTCAGCTGCTGGTTGTTTCTTTATTAATGAAGAATCGTTATTATATGATATTCTAGTCTCAGTTTCTGCCAGGTTTGTCCAGTTTCATAGTGCAGGCTTTGTTTATTACAAGTTTATAGTCGTTTGGTCTCACTCATTTTTGAGTTACGTCACGCCGTTTTCGAGTTTATGATTGTTAAATGCTGTGTTTTCAATGTTCTTGCAAGTTTATTTACGTTGACGATGAAAATGTGATTCTGATTGAAACACTCTTAGTCTACAGTCATGGATTCGTATCCCTATCCCCACATCCCTGCTTTAAATTGGTATCAATGTCTTGAACTGTCATTCGTTTTAGTTCTCTAGCCATGGTTGCCTTCGTGAACTGATTAGTCTGGTTGTAGTTGCTATGTGGTTGCTTGAATGAGATTAAGACGCTGCTAGTTTACATGTATGCTTCAAATTACAAGTTCTTGATTCTATATATTTGCTCAGATCTTTCACTAATACAAAGTTTGCCTTACTGTTTGCTTTCAGATCTTGTAAGTTTACTTTTCTATTTGCTAGTTTACTGATTCATAGTGTTTGGAGTTGATTTTGAGATGAAAGGGTTAAATCATCTTCTAGTACTAGGTCTAGCGTCTGTGTTGGAAAGATGATCGTTTTAAGACAACTCAATTTGTCATTGAGACTCTGTTCCAGATTTGATATTGGGGGTAAATGGGTCTTTGACCTCTTTTGCTGATGTCTTTTATCGAAAAGTTTGTCTCCTTAGATATCATATCATGTCTTTGAGTCTTGGTTGGTGGTTTAGTATCCAGTTATAGAGATTTTATGTTTGTTTAGTGTGTAGGTGCTTACGTTGACAGTTTGTTTCGCTTATTTGAGTAACCTCGCGTTTTAACTAAAATGAATGGCCCTGTTTCAGTTCGTATAATGCATTTTCATTTATCTCAAAGTCTCTTGATGGCATGC
>JAABOM020000075.1:24563068-24581393 GCA_011800125.2 Solanum clarkiae
CGTCAATTTAAAAATTATATATAAATAGTATTTGTCATTAAATAAATATAATATTCACATAAATAAAATTAAATAAATATTATTAGTTTGATGCAGTAGTTTAGTCTATTGTGAAACGTCAAAGATGAGAAAATTAATTCTATTGCACATAATATAGATATACCAATACTTTGTAAATACATATTGTAATAATTTAGAGTTAAGTAATTAGAAGTTAAATAATTAACTGATTAAAAGTTAACGAAGCAAAAGATTCCTAAATATAAAATGTGTAGTTCAATGTTTTCAACATAATTTTACTGAATTGTTTTCTTTTTAAATTTTCTATATTATATACTTTTATTAATATAACATTTGAGAGTCAAAATTTTAGTTAATTATTTAGATAAAATAGTCCTAAATCAAAAGTGAATTATAAATATAAAGAAATTTTAATCCAAAAGTGAATCTTGAACTAACTAAAGAAAGATTAAATAATAAATTAAAAAAATAGTGAAAAAATAATTTTGTTTAAAGCTAAGTATTTTAATGAGGGGCAAAGAGCTCAAAATATATTTCTAATTTTGCAACCAAGTATTTTAATGAGGGGCAAAGAGTTCAAAATATATTTCTAATTTTGCTACCATAAATCCAACAGAAACACCTTTTTTAAGTCTTGTTAAGGTCTTACAAAGTCCGAATTCTTACAATTTCGTTTAACATTATTCTTATATACTTTACTAAACGAATCATTAGTGTATATATATTATCCTCTAAAAGAATTAGACAATGATTTAGTAAAAAGCTTTTTAAATTATTGCTTGATACCTTCAAGTGAAAAAACAACAATTCAACCATGAATATATTGTATTGGATTCAATTTAGATACACACTTCACCTAATCCATCCCATTTGTATAGCTTTCCTTTAATTCGTATTTACTTATTATATACTCTTTATAAATTCAAGGAAAAAAATGCTAATCTTGAATCCCCTTTATACAATTGCTCCAAGAATGGATCCGTTGGGCTTAATGAGGCACCAGCGGATGAACGTTATAACGTGGACCCACAAAGTGGAGTGGTCTCAGCCGGCTTGTTAATAGTAGCAGTCATGTTCACATGGTTACTGACTTGTCGTTTGTCACGTTCCATTGGCATCATTATATCATCTCCCACATGTTTCACATTTTTCCAAGATTTCCTCTTGGATTCTTCACGTCTCTTCCACCCGCCTCCGCTTTTCACTTCTACTTTCCATTTATTGTGGATGCATTATGATTCCAATTCAAAAATTTTTTATATTTCAAAAGAAACCAAGATTTCGAAGTGTGATATTTTATAATATCTTGTCTACTTATATTAATCACTACATTTTATTTAGATATTTCCATCCTTACTTATCTATGACACTATTTCTTTCGTCCATTTTTATTTATCCCTTATTGACTTGATACATGAATTAAGAAGTAATTTTATCAAAATGCTTTTTGAATATAATGAAAAATGACTGTAATTAATGATAAGTGCAAAATTATCTCTTGATTTAATAAACTGGACAAGTAAAGATGAACGGATGGAGTAATTTGGATATCCAACAACACTTGTCTAGTTTATGAAATCAAGTTAATTCCTAATTTATTCTAGGGGACAAGTACGGATGAACAGAGGGGAATAGTTTATTTCGATGGAATACCTGAACATATAATGACACTTTCGAGTTCTGACTTTGATCATTTTTCTCAAGCACCTATTACATCGATATGTCAATCACTTAAAAATCATCATTTTCTTTAATTGCATGTGTATCAACTCAATAAATCATAAAGTCTCATGAGTATTTCAATTGATATTGATGTATATAATTAAAAGAAAGAGATATCCTTTTTGAAATTGAGTTATATACATAATGAACCTTATGAGCCCGAAAATTTTTAAAAATATAAAATTACAAATGCCTAATAAAAATACTTTATTTTTTTATACATACAAGTGTTTAATCAAAATGCATTGTAGTCCAAATGTCTTAGTGGCTAATTTTAAAAAGTTATCATGCATTCAACAGTCATAAAAAAATCATTTTCACCCGTCTAGAATGTGTCCTTTTAGAACAAATAGTAAAAATAAAAAAGAGAATCCATTTTAAAAACGAAACGGAAGAGAGTCGTACTAATAAAAAAAGTATTGCTTGAGAACTTGGATTCCACTTGTAAATGTCATGCTTTGGGTGGATGATGCTTGGCCTTGGACCGACCAACCCCTTTGGAAGTAACTACGCCAGCATCTATCCATTTACTATAATGCCCTTTGGATTTTAGTAATTTATCTCCTAATAATAAAATAAGCCCCAAAGCAATCATACTACTAAAATAAATTGTACTTTTCTTTCTCATATACACTTTTATTAAAAAATTATTAATATATTAATAAATTTTATTATTTTATACTTGATTTATATTATATGTACATTTAATTAAGTTAGAAAAAAATCATTAATATACTAATTAATAGTGGAATAAAATAAAAAAATAATTAATTTTATTCTAATTTAGTAAGTGCCCATATAATATGGGATAAATATTTATAGAAAGATGTTCATTTAATATGGGACGAATGTAGTACTCCCTTTATCCTAAATTAATTAAATTTTTGAAGTTTTTTCAATATTCAAAATATTTGAATTGTTCAAAGTTCAAAGTTCAAAGTGAATGTTTGATTTTTTTTCTAAATTTATCTTTTCATTTATTGAACTTTTAGATTTTCAAGGAAATAAATTACACTATATATTTATGATTTTAAAAAGGATAATATTGAAAAGTATGATATAAGTTTTATCTTTAAATATTTTTCTCAATATATATGCATTAGCTCACAAATTTAATTAAAATAGGGTAGAGAGAGTACCAGTATAAAATACTCACTCTTTCACTCTTACATGTTAGTGAAGCCAATTTCATCAACACTCTATAGGTTGAAGGCAGTATTAAGCAATTGTTTTGTGTGAGGTGTAAGGTATACCAATCTCGAATATTAAGTAATCTTTTGGATTATTTATTTTCATTTTTTGTTTTTGTCTTGGTGATGGAACAAGTCCATGTATATGGTGAAGTAACTTATCCCAAGATAAATTGTTTTAAAATTAATTTTCTTGGGATAACTTGTTCCCAACCAAACGACTCCTAAGTTCATTCTTGTAATAACTTTCTTTTGCTTTCTACCATATGATACTTATGATGTTTCTATTATTGTATTATTTTGTTACTCCTTCAGTCCCAAAAATTGAATTTTTGAGTTTTTTTTTTTAATGTTCAAAATAATTGAATTGTTCAAAGTTCAACATGAATGTTTGAAACTTTTTTTATAATTGTCTTTTCATTTATTATTGAAGTTTTATATTTTGTATGAGATAAATTATACTTACATATTTATGACTTCATAAAGGACAAAAATGAAGAGTATGATTTAAAATTTTTCTTAATATGTGTGTATATTATTATAATTGCTATATTTTCCCTTTTTGTACTTATACAAATCAAAAGTCTTTTGATAACAAACTTTTTATCTCCATAAATTAATTATAACATCTCTATATATTCTATACTCTTCATAGTCCATTAATAGAATTTTACTAAAATATGTTATTGTTGCTCTAATCAATTGTTTAATTTTTTTTTTGTTTGGGTAACTTGCCTATGTATTAATTTAGATTGACCATAAAACTTCCAATTCAAGGTTTCATTGAAAAACCGACGCGAAAAAGAATGCAGATTTGAAGGGGGAGAGGGGCAATAAAGTAATTTCGTATGAATAGAACGTAACCGAAATAAATAAATAAGTGGTGGTAAAAGGAAAAGAAAGCTGCCAAGGACAGTGTGTATGAAAGAGAAAGACAGAGAGATTATAGAAAACAAGGAAAAAGGGAAAGAGGAAGATTTCTTCAACGAGTGAGTCTTGTGATTGTATCACCAACACCAATACCAATACCAATACCAACGCCAAAACCAACGAATGGAATCGTTTTTCTTAACCGAAACCTTTCCCCACAACTATTACGCCTCCACCACCATCACTTCTCTCCATCTACTATTACTGTTATTCTTCTTAATTATTATGCTTCTTCCTATCCCAAAACTCTCTCTCTTCTTTACCCCTCTTTTTTATATCTAATTTCTCATTCAACAACTGCAATTTCGAGGTACCCATTTGGTTTTTTTCTTATTTTCTAGAGTTTTTATGCCATTTTGGGACTTGGGGTTTTCTTGTTTGTCATGTTTGCTGGATTGATCCATAATTCTTGGGGTTGGGTCATAGATTTTGGGTGTTTTTATTGAGATCTTGTTGGTTATTGAATTAATCTGGGGATATATTTTTAGGAATAATGTTTGGAGAAGGCAGTAGTGGCAACGCTTTATTTCCAGCTTCATTAGAGGGGAATCGTTTCCAGTTTGATGTGAGTGCATTGCCTCAGCTGCAACTGTTTGGAGATGGTGAGTTTCCCAAATTCTTTTTCTTCAACAATACTATGCACATCAAATTCCACTAATTTGGTTCATGATTTTCCTCTTTTGTGTTGTTTTTAAAAAGCTTGGGTTGTATGTCAGGGATATGGTAGAGTGATTGTTAATATAGGCTGTATGTTTTATTGGATTTCCTTTTGTGTTTGAATTTCCACATTCAGCATTGTTATGCCTAACTTTCTAGCTTGAGCTGTGAAGTCTGACTAGGGTGTTAAATCAATTGTAGAAGGTTGTTACCAACTGCCCTGTATTTGTGTTACAAAGACATCTGGTAATCTAACTGGGCAAGGCTTGTATTACCCTTGTGCCTGAAAAATTAAAGTCGGTCCAGGGCATATGTGGAGAGTGCCTTTTCTTCTTGGTTGTTCAGCTCCTTGATGCCTAAAGCATGTGGTGAGGCACTTAGCACTCAGGAGCGGAGCGGAGCTGCATTCACCCAAGAGTGGTTAGATAGACACCCTTCCTCGGAAAACTTTTTCGAACATATAAGTTACATATAGATATTTTGATATATATCAATTGTTGAACACCCTTGATACAAAAATCACCCACCCATGTTCTAAAAGTATGAACACCCTTGACGAAAATGCTGACTCCGCCACTAAGCACTGGTTGAGTTACTAGAGTGTCTCATCCAGAAATCTTAGGTAAAATTTGAACAGACAAAATGCAGCTTAGCTCATGCTAATGCTGACCTGCAATACCAGCATCTCTAAACATATCTAGTCTATCCTATTAAGATATAAAGTGGGGCTGGAAGAGGAGACAAGAAAAAGAAGCCAGCATGTAAAGATAATACATTTGGCAAGTGTATGATGATGAAGGCTTTGAGGCTATGCTGATTTTATAGAATCTCTCCTTGCATTATTCAATTCAAAAAAAAAAAAAAGGCAAAAGACTTGTTTTAATGTTAAACCCGAAGCGTACAAGGACATATAATGATAGGTACCTGTGATTTTTGTTCAGATCACTTGAGGGGACTGCTCACTTGTTGTTTCTTTCTTGAACATTATATTTTGGAATAATTTGATTTTCGTAGTTTTTAAGCACGTATGTCATTATCTGAGATTTGAAGTGCATATAACCTTTTGCTTTTTTTGTTTTTTAAAACCTTTTGCTAAAGTCTTGAGAAAGATATGATTAACTTCGTGCTAAAACGGCTGTAGGCTTTATGATCGGCACATGTTCTTCTGATATAATTTTATCTTCAACAGAAAAGGATCCAAAGTATTAAGAGATAATTCTAATGCATGCTTTGGAAGTCTTTGTCTTGAGTAAACAATCTTGAAATTGAAGGAAGGAGGTTAATTTTATCTTCTACGAAAAAGGATCTAAAATATTTAGTGATAATTTTTATGTATGCTTTGGAAGTCTTTGTCTGGAGTAAACAATCTTGAACTAGAATGCAAGGAAATTGCTTTTATCTTCAACAAAAAAGGATCCTAAATATTGAGAGATAAGTTTTATGTATGCTTTGGAAGTTTTATGTATGCTTTGGAAGTCTTTGTCTGGAGTAAACAATCTTTAACTTGAAGGAAAAGAGGTTGGGTTCCTTTGTCTTTTCGGATCTCTTATTTTTCACTTTCCAAGTACTTGATTTTGCGACAATATCATTTGATGTCTTACTAATGGACTTACTTAAAAATTGTATGAAATTTAAGTCACCTCTGGCTAAGGGGGCAATGTGTTAGGACTCAAATAATTAGGTGTCGTGTGTAAGCTAGCAAAGCAAACTTCAGAAAATATTGAGTAAGAAGACAAACGAGAAATATACCAAAAAAGACAAACATTTAATGAGTTGACCTACATCCATAAGAGGAGACAAGCAATCCACTATATAAAAGAGAGCACACAATCAAGAGAAATAATGTTACACAATTCACTAGGGGTAAAAAGAAGTTCACATAAATGTTAACATAACACTTGTGACTCACCGTTTCTGCCTCTACACAAAACTAAAGCCGTTAGGACTACATTATAAATGCTATCAAGTTAGAAGGAATGGGCCTCTATTTATAGAGTCATTAACCTTTTTCCTGCCAGAGAAAGGACTTGCCAAATATGGAGATTCTGTGTTTTCCTTTTAGGAAAAGGAAAACCCAATTATGGTAAGAAACTAAGGGAAAACACCCAACACAATGAATAGATTACTGTTTATGCTTGTGATGATCTCAATGCTCGTTTTGTTTGTTCATCTTATATGAGACTTGTTCTGTATTAAGAGTCAATTGATTAGTACATAGCTAAAACTATTTCTTGGATGTCATCTGATTATTGCAGATGAGACTTGTTCTATACTCAAAGTAATTAGTACTTAAACTAAAACTATTAATTTATTATTTACACCTACCTCTCTCCATGAGCAGTTCTGTTTTCTGGTCTAGTGAATATTATAAAAAGATGATGTCTATGTTCCGAAAATATGGTCGTCACTTTTTCAATAGGTAGAGTTCTTTGTTTATTAAATCTAACAAAGGCATTGTAGTTTATGGTGCTTTAATCTTGCATATTAAATTTAATAGGATACTTAACCTCCCACCAAAATCATGTTTAATCAGAGAGTTTTAATGCTTTCTTTCAATGTTCTTATTTGCTTATCATGGTACTGATTTGTCCTTTCATTGATGCTCCTTGCATAATTTCTTCATTGTCTTCCTGTAAGATATTTAGCCATTCTAGACAGAGTGGTGTTGACAATTCCCGGTTTCATTTTACTTCATCTCATAGACAAATTTTCTTTTATCTTGTTCAGCTACCGCTGGATGTAGTGGCTACCCTATAAGCCACACTGTCAATGAACACCCATCTGCTGCACCGCGCCCTACCAAAAGAGTCCGGGATGTTGAACCCAACTTCAGCCAGCAAAAGCTTCAGATATCCTTGAATCACAACTTTGGTCAGAACGAAGTGGATCAAGCTGGAAGTGTTTTGAATCCTATTGCTGTATCAACTGGACTTCGACTTTCTTATGAGGAAAAAGAACGCAATTCATCAGTCACTTCTGCTCCTGAAAACATGAAAGCAGCCCTTCCTGCTCGTCTACCAATAGACAGTGGTTTTAAATATGAGATTGACAGGCAAAGAGAAGAATTTGATTACTACATGAAAGTGCAGGTAATGTGTTCATTAACTTAGTCTGAAGTTTGGCCTATCAAACTTTAGATTATGGTTTTCTACTATCCATTTTTGATATCTATATCTACCTACTTGTAAAGGGGTGGGCGTACATTTAGTCATTATTATGCATCCTTTGATATGCTGGCATGTGACTTGTAAAAGATGTTTATTATATGAATAGGAGCATTAATAGAAGCATTTCCATCTGGGCAGTATCACAATGGTCGGTGTCTCCAACTTGTATCTGAGAATGGGCAAATGTTGATAGTTAGGGCATTGAAGAGTTTAAGAAATGACTTGGAGGGGTGGATACTGTTTCTGACATTGATTTTCATTTTTCTACATTAAATTTATGTTTTATGAAATTTTAGTTCTTGGACACTTCTGATTCATCCTTGGTAACTCAGGAAGATAATATGATGAAGGGTATGAGGGAGTTGGTTCATCGACAGACGGTATCTTTACTAAATTCCTTGCAAAAAGAAGTTAGCAGGAAGTTATATGAAAAAGATCTTGAAATAGACAATCTGAACCGGAAGAACAGGGAGCTTGGTGAGAGAATTAAGCAGATTACTGTAGAAGCTCAGTCATGGCATTACAGAGCAAAGTACAATGAGTCGGTTGTTAATGCCCTGAAAAGCAATATTCAGCAAGCCATGGCCCATGGTTCTATGCAAGCTAAGGAAGGCTGCGGAGATAGTGAAGTAAATGATGCTGCCTCGAGTACAAACCACCATCTGGCAAGTGGTTCACAAGACCAAATACCCAATATACAGCAGCTAAAATGCTGCAGAGCTTGCAAGAATAGAGAAGCCAGTGTCTTGTTAGTTCCATGCAGGCACTTGTGTCTTTGTATAGAATGTGAAAGGTTTATTGATAGTTGCCCAGTATGCCAGGTAATGAAGACTGCAAGTGTTCAAGTTTACATGTCATGAAAGACGATGTATGTAGAACACTTGCATTCATCATAATCTCTGCGTTTTGAAGAAGAATGTTTAAATTATGTAATGTTACAATCATGAATCGTGGATGCCTCAACTATATGAATACTTACAAAACAGATGAAATGAGGACGGTCTTTTTACTGGCTTGCACATTGTTTGCTTTGTTATGCTCTTTTGCTTGTTTATGAGTCAAAAGCATTCAGGACCACTTGCAAGTTGCTAGTAGGGACAAAAATGCTTATGGTAACTACAAATTTTATGTTCATTTTATTCATATTAGTAGTATTTGAATATATGTTATGAATCTGTCTAGATGCATCCGTTCAAAGTACCCTTTTCATCTGTGATGGATATTTTAGTGACTACTAATTTGTTTTATCTCAATGAAGAGAAAAGAGAGAGAAGGAAGAAAACCTAACTAGAGGAGAAGTACGTTTTTACTTTTATAATGTGATGGGTCTATTTGTTGTGTTGGAAATGATGTTTACGATAATAATAACATACCTAGTATGATCACACAAGTGAGGTCTTCGAAGGGTGAAATGCACACAGATCTTACTATTTCCTCACATAGATAGAGATATTGTTTTTGAAAGACTTTTCTCTAAAAAATATCATGAAGATACTATGATATGAAAAAAGAAAGACCGACTAAAGTGAAAAACCAATGAAAGTAACAAATATAAGCCAAACAATAACAGTACAAGATATAAAGACACACTAGTCCTACTAACCTATTATATTTCAAAATGAGTTACTTTTTTTATCAATCGCAAAATGCCTAGTATTTTCTTTATTTCATTCAATTTAAATATCACAAAAGGAAATATCTTTCCGAAACCACAAAATTGGATCCTTCATGTTCTTCCAAATGAACGCATTTCTCGATTCTTTTCTTAATGTTTCCGTTTTAGTTAAACGAAGAAAATGAAACTGATTTAAAATTTAGAGGAGGAATATAACAGCAAATTTGCATCGAATCAATGCCTTGGAAATAGCGGGGAAATTTTTATATTTCAAAACATGAATCTTGGATGTGATGATGCAAATGAAAATACAACAAAAATGTTTCTATCAAAATTGTCCCACTTTCTAGGATTTCGATGTTTTATTTTCAATTACTACATCCTTAACTTTAAACAAATAAGTTTTATACTATCAATTATGAAATGTGAGAACCAAGTATTTCAAAAGTTAAACATACATAATATTTAAAATACTATATGGTGAAATAGTATATTCATATGTCTGTTCACTACTAATTTATGGTTTTAATTTTTATATGATCACAATTAGGGGTGTTCACGATTTGGATAACAATCGAATCAAATCGAAAAATTGAATCAAATCGATTAAAATAAATTGATTTTATTTGGATTTGATTTGGTTTAGATTTGATTTTATCACAATTAGGGGTGTTCACGATTTGGATAACAATCGAATCAAATAGAAAAATCGAATCAAATCGATTAAAATAAATTAATTTTATTTGGATTTGATTTGGTTTAGATTTGATTTTATTCGAAAAAGCCAAAGAAATAATCGAACCGAACGGACAAATTATATATATATATATATATATATATATATATATATATATATATATATATATATTGTAATCATACATACACAATACATTATTTTTACAAATAATTTTAAAGATCTTATACACATTTTCATCAAATTTTATTTTTAATTTATTTATGAAAACACAAATTTTCAATACAATAACATTTATCTTATTGATTTATATGAATGTCTATGACAATTCTTGATGGGACTAGAATGGTAACTATGCTTTCCTTATAGGTCAAAATGGTGAATTATGAAACTTTATTTATAGTAAATTTAGTGATTGAAAATTTTATAATATCAATCATTTTAATTAGTTTTCATTTGAATGGATCGTTATCAAATTTTTCCTATTTTAAATGTATAATTGCTTTTTATTTTTGTAAAATTGAATCAAACTAAATCAAAATTAATAATAATTAAACCAATAAATATATATTATAATCAATTTAATTTAATTTTGAAGATTTAAAAATTAATTAAGTTGATTTAATTTTAATTTTAATGAGTAACCGTCCGGGAATCCTTGATCCCAATCTTTGGAGGTTGGTAAGAAAATGATTTAGTAATCGGATCCAACAAATTTGTCCTCCCCCAACTACCTATATTCACCAACCCCTACCCGCAATTTAAAACATCATAGAAAAAGCACCCCAAAAGTTGCGAAAAATACCCAGAATATCCCCCTTACATTTCTGAACTCTCTGTATACAGCAATCTGTCTACACTTCTAAAGCCTCGACGGAGTCTCCAACGTCTCCTCTTTCCCCAACACACTTTATATTCTTGTCTTCTCCCTCTCTCTGCTGCAATTTCTTCGATCTGATTTACGAAGATGCAGAGTACGGCCATCTCGTTTTCTCCGTCAATTTCACTCCCTAAGAAGCCGCATAAGCCGTCCAGTGCGGCTTCGTTCTGCAGATTCAATCCTTTATCTCAGCCTTTTCGTTTTGGATCCCTAAATGGCTCAGCAGCGAGGAAAATCAGTCCAATTCGATGCTCAGCCGATTCTTCTTCCTCCAAGTTGAATCGTAAGGGATGGATTTCAGTTCCGCCGCCGGCTCCAGAGCGTGAATCGGATGGAGCGGAGGTTCGAGCCACGTCTGTCCCGGAGAGCGCTGGAGAGGCACCCAAATCTAAGCCTATGGTGGAAACTTTGGTGCTCGGATCTCTTTTTGGGCTTTGGTATCTATTTAACATCTACTTCAACATTTACAACAAGCAGGTATACTTTTTGTACTGATGTAAAAGTATAGCTGATCTGAGGTCCTAGTTGCTTATTCCACTTGTTCTTACGTGTTGAAATTTTTCTTCCTTACTTGTGGGTTGAGCGTGCTTTTATTGTATGTATGAATGCATGCATGTATTGTCATTTGTGAGGTTTTCCAAGGCATGAATTGTTCATAATTTTTAGAATATTGATTTAACTTCATCAGATGTTAACTTTTTTCCTTATTTTGGAATTTTCTATTCCCCTGAGCATTTATGTTAACAAATTGAGCCATTTTCTAATATGTTGCAAATTAGTTGAAGTGATTTTGAATCTCTTCACTGTCATACGCCTAATCTTACTCTTCGGAAATGCAATTTCCTTACAAGAATGAAACTTTAGAACACTCAATACAAGTTACTTGGAAGTGAACATGTCTGCTGAATAGAAAGTTAAAATTTTCTTTTCTGCCTGTCAAGGTGCCTCATTTATTAAGGTTCCTGTGTGCTACAGGTGCTGAAAGCGTTCCATTACCCAGTTACAGTGACTCTTGCGCAATTTGCTGTTGGTTCAGTCCTTGTAATTCTAATGTGGACACTCAATCTATACAAAAGGCCAAAAATCAGTGGTGCACAGGTAACTTCATTGAGACAAATTAACTACAGTTTGGTGTTAAACCTGATTATGTGCATATGTTCTGATTTTAAATTTTCAACTGGCAGCTTGTTGCAATTTTGCCATTGGCGGTGGTGCATACCTTGGGTAACCTTTTCACCAACATGAGTCTTGGAAAAGTTGCTGTGTCGTTCACTCACACTATCAAAGCTATGGAGCCATTCTTTTCTGTTGTCCTCTCTGCTATGTTCTTAGGCGAGGTGTGCTTTAGATGAATCTCCTTTAGATTTCTATAAAATGATCTTGCATTCATTCTTCTCTATTGTCCTCTCTGCTATGTTCTTTATATCTTCCAGATATTTTCTTCTTAATTCAGACTATATTTATACCTCCAGTACTTTAAAAAGAAAAAAATGTCCACTTCAATTTAATTGTTTGTCTGCTGTCTGTGCTGTTATACTTAATGACATTGGATATCTTGTTCATGCAGTTCCCTACCATATGGGTTTTGTCTTCTCTTGTACCAATTGTTGGTGGAGTGGGACTGGCATCAATGACTGAGGCATCGTTTAATTGGTGAGGAATTCAAATGTCCTGTGCTATATAATACCATATGATTTTGTTGCTAGTTTAGTATGTAAACGGATGATACTTTAGATCTTGTTTTATCCCAAAATATAATATTCAAATTTTGTGTTGTTGATTTCCAGGGCTGGATTTTGGAGTGCAATGGCCTCTAATTTAACAAATCAATCTCGTAATGTCCTCAGCAAGAAGTTTATGGTTCGGAAAGAGGTAATTTTAGTCTGTTTCATGCTATTAGATGAGGGTATGAAGAAAATATGTACCCAAAGTTGAAGGTTTCTTAGGTTGATGTTTCAAGCTTATATGAAATAAGAGAAAACTATGTCGGTGCTTTTTGAGAGTTCTTTTTCATTTTTCATCGAGTAACTTAGCTTCTTCTTGATTAACCTCATTGCATTTACAAGACAAAACTCAAGTTTCTTGCTTGGTCTTTGTTGGTTTCTGAAATGCTATTAAGTTTACATTTCCAATTTTTCTCTTCAGGAGTCATTGGATAATATTACTCTCTTTTCAATAATCACCATCATGTCCTTTTTCTTGCTGGCCCCATACACCTTTTTCGTGGAAGGTGTCAAATTCACTCCTGCTTACCTGGAAGCTGCAGTAAGTGATATATAAAGTGGAATTTTTTATTGCTTTTGCTTACTCTGTGTCCCTTTTCGTTGTTCCATTGCACAGAAATTGCAGAAACCATTTTTAAGAACTTTCATTATTTTCCTTTGGTGCTAGGGAATGAATGTCAACCAGCTTTACATGAGGTCTCTCATTGCTGCTCTCTGCTTCCATGCTTATCAGCAGGTATAACAATTGTGCGTTATATTTCTCATTGATTCCTTGGAGTCTGTAACATGATTCACTTCAAATTCTAGCCCTCTCATAGAGAGGAAGCACAAAATTTATCATGCAAGGTTATCTGAGATCTAATTATGCATTTTTGGTCCACTTGATCATTAGATAAACCTTGACATTCTTCGGGTAATACTGTAGTTTGATTTTGTGCTGTTGTGTTGCTTGCATTTTGTGGTTGCTGGGTGTTCCGTTGTTCTAGTGAAGAGCCTTCCCTTTCCTGCCATCTGTTTTGGACAGTATCAAGCATGCTGTAAGCGCATATATCAACTGTTGACCAATTTGAGACACGGCTCTTGGTATCTCCTTAATCATAGTTGTTTCTTGCCTGCCTTATGTGAATATAGACAACAAGAGCTTGTCTAAAAAGATCGATGCAATTTTTCCCTCTTTTCACACCAAAGCTGCAAATTTGACTAAATTGAAGATTTACTCAAGGAGAATATCCTTAAATTGCATGCTTTTAAAAATGTAAGGAAGACTCGGAAAATTCGTAAGGACACAGGTGGAAATTTCACCTGTTGGCTAATTTCAGCTATGATCTGCGGCTATTTTAATGCAGAATTGGCTAAAAGTTTCTCTTACAGTTGTACTTGTGGCTGTATTAACTGCAAATCAGCAGCCTGGTTTGCTTGAGTTGAATTCTTCTTTAATGTAATTTTCACAGACCAATGTGACAGATCTTGATGAATTGCTGAAAATTGTGTTACTATTACATTTCTGACAACTGCTGATTATGCTATTTCTTGCCGATGCTCTATTTTTGGTGCAGGTTTCTTACATGATATTGCAGAGGGTATCACCTGTTACTCATTCTGTGGGTAACTGCGTGAAGCGAGTGGTGGTTATTGTGACTTCCGTCCTCTTCTTCCGCACACCTGTTTCTCCCATCAATGGTTTGGGTATGACACCTACACCTTATACTGGTCAACATATTGCTGATTGAGAAAGCCCCCATTTTCCCCTTTTCCCTCCTTCCTGTTGGCAGCTCGAGTAATAAAACTTTCTTGAATATAAAAAGATAGTAATTACCTTTTTTTCACAATAGACGAATCAATTTCTTCCTTTTTGATGTAGGAACTGGAATTGCCCTTGCTGGAGTTTTCCTATATTCAAGAGTGAAGCGCATTAAGCCTAAGGCAAAAACAGAATGAGATCTAGATCAATTTTGATGGTAGATTATGATCATTAGACGGATGAACCAAAATTCGGTTGTATTCTAGGAAGGATCTTCTTTTAGTCTATTGTGTCATGTTGGACGGGTCATTCTTTCCTAAGGCAGCTTTAATCAATGGCTGCCAATTTGACGATTTCACTAGGCTGCGGGCATGGAAACATCAGAGTTGGGTAGAGTTTGTAATATTTGATTACAATACCGTTGCATTCAAAGTATTTCTCTTCCCGAGGGGTTAATTATCTGAGTGGAGAATCGCAAACTTAAGTTCCACTTTTTTGTGTGTGCGCAATAGCTCTCTTAGTTGTGATTTCCTATTATTTGCATGTTCTCTTTAGTTCTATGTTTTTCTTTTAACTGCTTTGATATGTGTCACTCAAGCTAAGTATCTTTCGAAAATAATCTCTCTATCTCGATGTGATAGGGGTAGGTTTTTGTACCTCTATCTTCCCTTTCTCCATGTGGTAGGGTTTAAGGTTTTTGTGGCCCCCCACCTTCACTGTATATTGCTTATGGAGCCATGGAGCTACTAATACTGGGTTCTTTGTTGTAATAATTATGTGTTCTTAGAAAATATATTAAGGAGTAGAAATAAAGAGAACAATAGAGAGATTGAATTCTATGTAATCGAGATCTGAATTATAACTTTGCCAACTGATACATATACTTTTACACTATCATATTAGATCAGTCCATCAACAACCAGGAGTGTTCACCAATGGTTAATTGCCTTTGCCAAATTGACCGTACATCACTTTCAGCAGTAATGTCCTACCAATGTTCCATCACAAATCCAAGAAGATTCTTTTTGTGTTTCCTTGTTGACACTTTTAGGTGACCTAAATATCTCCTTCAATCAAAATACTGAGTTTGTTTTATGATAATTAAAAAAGAAAATAAGAAAATCATTTTTTGCAAACGTTAAATTGTTTTTAGAAAACGCCAGCTATAAAGTTAAAAAATGAAAAAACTCAGATAAATGACATAAGTAGCATCTTATTATTCTTGAGGGTACTCTGCATTGCTGAGATCAGCAAGTGAACATTAAATGCACTTGGTTGATTACAGCTAAGTACATTTACACGAAAAGGTCCTCTACATAATTCAGTACAGTTTCCTACACCTCCAAGGAGATGTACTTTTTTCCTTCTTTTGGGTGTTTTAGTTAACAAAATTTATAAGCAAAGAATAATCTATTCATGGTATTTTTCCGTGAAACATCCAATATTTTTCAGCTAAGATTGGTCAATCTTATAACTGTGTCATCAGCTTTACTCCATTGCATCTTGTGCATGAATTAGTTGACTTCATTACACAAAGCACAACTTTATAATCAAAAGCTATGCAAAAAATTCACATATCATAAAGAAATTAGAACTCTTTACAGATTACAGCACCATTAATGAAGCTTTAACAAAAAACAGAATGAAAAAGGCAGAAAAATAAAATTGATAATACTAAACAGCGCAGGAAAAAATAATTACACAATTTCAGAATTACTGTAATTAATAGCCAGTAACTAGGTAGAAGAACCCTATACACCATAAACCCAAAAATATTCTTACTGTACTTTTCCTATTCGCCGAAGAGGCTTTTTCTCCGAATCCCGGCGGTGAAGATAAGTGTCTAGTGGAACCGTCGATATCCGGCGAATTCATCGGAGAGAGGAAAATCTCTGGTGGGTCAGCTAATGCAGGTGCTCCACGTCTTGGGTTACTTACCTCAACTGAATTCTTTTGAAAATATTCTTTAGGCAATAAAACATTGGACACCCCAAATATCACCACCGGATTCTGATCAAACACCGTTCGAGTTATCGACGCCTGAACGATCCCGGTGTCAATCGATACATCCCCGTTTACTCTAGAAATGTTGAGGGTGAAACTTCCAGCCCCATTTTGCTCCGTCGCCAATGTTGGTTGAACTGGGTTCACTATTGATTGCAGTGATCCCAGAGGGTAGTAAGAGTGCAAAACGTGGAACCTTAACACGTCGGTCTTTTTATCCGCCGGCAGAGATTGGAATAACTCCGATGATTTCAGATCCGAAAATGCCTGGTCTGTCGGCATGAATAAAGTTATCCCGGCACCACGTTCGTCTTCCTCAAACTCATTTTCCAGTCCTGAAGCCGTCAGCATTGAAGCGGCAACATTGAAATTGTGACCATCGATTAATGTCTTGGTTATGTTGAGGCCTAAAGTGGGTCGAGTTTCAGATGCCATTAAATTGAACCCAGTCGGAATTAGAACTGAATCAACGGTAAAAATCGAAATGTTATACGGAACTGTCTTCACGGAATTGATAATAGTAGCGTTGGAATTCGATGAATGGATAGTGATGGCATTTGAAATCGGGTCACGGGTTATGTTGACAGACCCGAAGTTGCTAGCAGCTCGTCCTGTGGTCTGAAACAGAGTAGTGACAAGCTTTCCGGCGGGAGGTATAAGGCGGAGATCAGGCCAAGAGTAGTACTCGAGCAGAACATGGTAACGGATGACATCGCCGAGATCAATGGAGGATGACGACGAAGAATGGTTGTTTATCACATCGGAGTTTCGGAGGTAGGTATTGGGGACGGCGAAAAGTGTGACGGAGGATCTCCCGGCCAGATCGGCGGCGACGGCAGTGGTGGAGAGGAGATTAGTGAAATCAGAAAGTTGAGGGTATGAAGATAGAAGATGAGTGATGTTAATGGCTAAAATGGGTATGTGGGAAGTGGACAAGAGAAGGAAATACAGAAGGGTGATGGGGGTAAAATGGGAAATGAAAATTGTGGCAGCCATCGTTGTTTGTTTTGATGTCCGAAGATTGAAGAAGCAGAGAGTGATGAAGTGAGAGAAGCTTAGGAACTGAACAGAGATTGCTACCCACCCCCCTCGCTTCCAACCACCCCACCTTTACCCCTTGGGGGTTGATAATGATAAAAATTATTTTCATTGTATTCATATGTTGACATTTAACAAGATTATAAAGTATGATAATTATAGGAGTGGTTGGAGAATACTTTTTTGGCCTAAAGTTAATCATATTCCTTGTGCATTTTATCACACAGACTAATTTTCCTGGTTTTAATATTAGATAGAAATTTGTATCAATATTATTATTATCTCGTACAGATAAAGAAATTATTTTTAAAATACCATCGATTCAAGAGCAGCAAGTTTGAGCTAGAGAAAAAGAAAATAGTGTAGAAAATATAATAACGATCAAGAAAAGTAGTGTAAAACCTAAAAAAATAATAAAATAGTATGATAATCAGACACAATACAATAGACTATAGTAAATATCAAAAGCAAGAATTAAAATAATATGGTTACTACAGCGACAAAGACCAACAAACTTAAACGTTCGAAAAGAAAAAATAATTCTTTACTACCTATGCATTTTTCACCTTAATATGCGACCTCCACATCTTTCTATTTAAGGTCGTGTCCTCAATAAGCTGAAATTGCAGCATGTTCTGCCTAATCATCTCTCTTTCACTATTTCTTTGGCCTAACTCTACTTCTTATCGACCCTAATATATCCGATCTCTTGCACCTTCTTACTGAAGCATCCACACATTTTCTCTTCACATGCATTGATTATCTCATTCTTCCTCTCCTCATTTTTTCGGCATGAAGGTCACTCACACTTTGTCATGGATATCCATACTCCTAATGCTCTCGCTCTTAGTATGTCCACACATTGCTAAAATAGGCCAAGATTTTTAAACTTTAACAAGTTTAGCCACTACTTTATTGGGATCCCCCCCCCCCCCCCCCCCC
>JAABOM020000075.1:24581493-24597589 GCA_011800125.2 Solanum clarkiae
CCCCCACCCAACATCACACATTCCATTCTTTGCCAATTTTTGAAATTTTTTTTTATGTAATTTTAATACTACATGAATTCAGTGATAGCTAAACCATTATTGATTTTTCCAATGAAAGTGGCCATTGCACTAGTTGTGTTTTGAAATAATTAACTGGTTTGTTTGCTTTGCTTGTTAAGAGTGAAATGAATGATTTCACATGTATATATAGCTGAGTGATTCAAAATAACTCTTACTTTTGGAGAAATTTACATATTAACTCATTAATTTATCTCTGTTTATTGAAGTTACTGTGAAGTACTACTATTTAAATTTAGTTGAAGCAAAGGCAACCAACTATTGATGAAGCTCGAAGCTTCAAAATTTAAAAATCGTATTTTCACAAATAAGCTTCCTTTAATGGATATTTTTCAAAAAATCAATTACATATTAAGAAGCCTAAATATGAAATTTTGGATGATTTTATATAATTTTTGAGGTGTTTTCGGAATGAATCTGATGCGTGGAATTTTCCAAGTAGAATCTGGGGAAGATAAAATGTACGCAGACCTTAACACTACTTTATAGAGATAGAGAGACTGTTTGTGAAAGACTTTTCAAGTAACAAATGAATACACAAATTTTCATTAAATCGATAAGAGTTATGTGTGTACAGAAAAACAAAACAAAACTTTTTATTTGGAAAAAATAAAATAAAATGAGGTATATATAATTTGGTACGACAAAAATCATTTTCCAGAGTTTAACCACCATAAGAACAAATTTTACATGAGAAGAAAAATGATAATTAATTAATTAACTTTCTTGTTGAAAGTCATCTACAAAAACCTTGTCTTTTTACTTTATTTTGCTTGTTGAAACTTGAAACTAACATTTAGATTAATTTTTTTTTGATAACCAGGTAAATAGTACCATTAACAAGAAAAATAATACACGTAGAGAGCACTCACCTTCAGAATCACTTTAAGAAGTGTTATGAATTTTGAGCCTCCAGTTAAAATCAGCTAGTTACAATTTTTGTGCAACACTCTGAAATTAAATGCAAACTATTCTACATATAACTCCCTACTCCTATTTGCCCTGTTTGATTTGTTTAACAACTCTATTCCTCCTTAATTTGTGCAACTACATCCTTATCTTTTACAATCCTTTGTCCAAAAATTTTCCAATTTCGAGCGCTCCATTTTGACAAAAATAAATTTATGTATTAATCTTTCGCATTCGATATTTTCATCCAGTACTCTCTAATTTGCTAATATCATGAGTAATTTATTTCAGTACTATATATTTTCAGTCACTAGCTAAACAAAGAGCTATTAGAAACAACTTCTTTATCTCTATGATATAGTGGTAAAATTTGCGTACATTCTACCCTTAACAGACCCCACTTATAGGATTTCACTGAGTATGTTATTGTTGTTGTAACTAAGCAGAGAGCTAGCTTTGGCATAATTAGTAAAATTATTGTCATGTAATTGATTATGAGATCATAGATTTGAGTTGTGTCTCTTCTGTCTCTTGCAAAAATGATGGTTAAGACTACTTTATGATTTTACCCTTCTTTAAACACCTAGCATAGCAAAAACTTAATGTAACAAACCGCTGTTTTTTTTTTTTTTTTTTTTTAAAAACAAATATAAATTAAACACCATTCCAAAATAAGAACATTTATAGGAATGACTCGTCCGGAATATAAGGCCCAACAAGGAAAGGCTATATAGGCCCAATTCTACATCTTCAGGCCCAATTCTTTTTCATCTAGAAATCTCATCCACTGGATCGGTGAACCGCCTCTCTTCTTCCACACAAATGGGAAACCTCATCATATATATACGACACAACACACACGCATTGACATAGCTCATTAATTCCCAAATTCAATCAATTAGGGCAAATAACGAAAATGTTGAGGCACGTCGGGAATCGAATTCTGGGGTTAGGGCAACGTTCGCCGGTGGCGCAAGGGGTCTTGTCACGGCTGTATCATGAAAGAGTGGTGGACCATTACAATAATCCCCGAAATGTTGGGTCATTTGACAAGAACGATCCCACAGTCGGTACCGGTCTTGTCGGAGCTCCAGCTTGTGGGGATGTGATGAAGCTTCAAATCAAGGTCGATGAAAAGACGGGGAAAATTACGGATGCTTGTTTCAAGACCTTTGGTTGTGGCTCTGCTATTGCTTCTTCATCTGTTGGTACGTTTCGTCAATTCTTTTTGCTCGTATTTGAATCTGGTGAAATAAAAATGAAAAAAAAAGGATGAATCTGTTTACCCTTTGCACGTATTATAAACTGATCTACTAATCATCGGATGCTGTTAATATGGGTAGTCGATGATCCTGTGTGAATTTCTTTTCTAAATTTTCAGCAACTGAATGGGTGAAAGGGAGACAAATGGAGGAAGTTCTGTCCATAAAGAACACGTAAGTCTTTTGAACTTTTTTTTTTATACTTTGTTTGGATGGTTAATATATCTTATGGTAGATTATTGTTTTGATGAATACAATGTTTGAAAAAATTGTATCATTCTCTATACATATTCATAATTCCTACAAGAAATTGCAGTTGCAGAGTACGGGTAGAGCTAGAGCTACTAGGAATAGGTAGTCAGTAGTGTAAATGATAACAAAATTATTAAATAATAAATAAAGATAAAATGAGAAGAAAATACTAACACTTTGTTTGGATGGCTGTTATATATTGTTTCATAATGTATTGTGTTGTATTGTATTGTATTGTATCGTACTGTACTGTATTGTTCCAATGACTACAATATTTGGATAGATTGTATTGTTCTTCGTCATTACATAATGTCATACATCCATAATTTAAATGATAAACCTACAAGAAAATGAAGGGTATGTGGTAGATTTCATTAAAAATAGAGCAAATGATAAAGTAGAATTATTAAATAAATAAATGAAGAAAAAGATGTCGAGAAGATATTAAAATAATGATGCAATCACACCAAATCGGTCGTTACATAAAATGAGTCTTTTCGTTGTTACCTAAGCGTACATTCTACCCTCCCCAAACCCCACTCGTGGGATTTCATTGGGTATGTTGGTGTTGTTGATACAGTGGTATTAAAGTAACAATCAAAACAATTATTGTACTTAAACTAACAATATAATACAATACAATACAATAGGTAACAACCATCTAAACAAGGGTTAAGTAAGTTAATGGTACAATCACACTAAATCAATCATTATACAAAATGAGTCTTTTTGTTGTTACCTAATGCAATAGAACTTAAGTAACAATTAGAACAAACATTATATATATACCAACAATACAGTACAAAACAACAGGTAAAATTATCCAAACAAGAGGTTAAAATTTCATTTTTGTGTGTTTTTAGGGTACAGTAAGATTTTAGATTTTTTCACTTTTTTTTTCTGCCTTGCTGCTTTCCTCAGGTGACCTAGCTTATACGTAATTGAACAGTTGATTCTCTTTGGTGATATGTATGGACTTTTAAATTCCATGTCAGGAAACAATTTTTGTTGTTCCTGCTTAGTCAAATTTTGATGAAAGGTCCTCAATTCAATGGTCCTGTCATGTTGTTCTTACATGGGACAATACCAATGTTGCATTTGAAATGGTAAAGAGTTTATTCGGTGGCACCCCAAGTTGTGTTGGGTTTCAGTTTTCAAGATACTGTGCTGCAAATTAGCATTTCAACCGGAGTTATTGGGTCGGATAATTCTCCCCTTTTTGGTGAGGGTGGGGGTATTAGCTGGCATGCACGTTCACCAGCCCACTGGATACATGTTCTCTCTAACTAGTAACATGTGTACCTGAGTAATTATGTTATCTTTGATGAGATTTGAACCTTAGCCTCAAGGATGTTACGTCAGCTCTTTGGATGCGCTGTTTTCATTCTCCTTCTAATACCCTCAAAAGATTAAGGTTTAATTGCTTGGAGATTAGAGGTTTTCTTTTTTACTTGTATGTGTCAAATTTAACAAAATTGAAGGCGCAAGGTTGTTTAGAATGAGATCACGACACTGGATATATGAGCTCCGCCTGTAACAGGCCAATTGCAAGGTGGTCCCTTAAAATAGGAACGATCAAATTGAGCTTGAGAATTCTTTCTATTTATGAACTTATTGAAACCTTGGAAGAAAAGCTTATTGAAGCTTAGCTGAAAAATACGCCTTCATCAAAAGAAAAGGGAAAAGAGAACTTAGCTGACAAAATACAACAGCTGAGTAAACTTGTGAGCTCTTTTTCTGTAAAGATCCTTTTCATTTCTTTCAGGTGGAGCATTAATATTCCGTGTTCTTTAAAAAAGTGGTGGATAATTAGTTCCAATCCTAACGGCTGTTAGTTTTTAACAGTGACAACTATTATCATGTGATTTTTCGTTCAAGCCAAATAAGTCTCTCTTTCCATTTTAAAAAAAAAACGCCAACTGATTCTCTTCCCCTATTTGTTTCCCCAATATTTGTAATCTTTAGTTCTGTAAAAGGAGAACATGTGTTTTTTTGGGGTACTGTGGTCGGCTACTGTGCTACATTTTTGGTGTTGTGGTCCTCTACTGTTCTGCATTTTTTACTTTTTAGTATTGTGGTGCAAGAAATGGCGAAAGAGAACCAGTTGACTTTGTTTAAAGATGAGGAGAGGATTTTATTTGGCTTCAATGAAGAATCATGTGATATTAGTTGTCTCTGTTAAAAAAACTAATGGCTGTTTGGATTGGAACTATATATGCACCATTTTTCAAAGAACATGGACTATTAACGCTCACCGGAAAGGAAATAGGATCATTTTGATCCCAAGTCTAAGTGTTGTAGACCATTTTGGTTCAAAGGGAAAGGTAGACGGGTTTTTTTATAGGCACTACATGAGTTTGAGTCCTGGTTCGTGTCTTTGGACTTGTATTTAAGTGGAAAATGATAGAGGACTGGGCCTACTAGAGACCGAGTTTTAAAAAGCTACTCATTTCTTAATCATCAACAACCCCCTGAAAAGGGAAGAAGCCTGTTTATGATATCTGCATGCTGGCTTTCAGTACCTATTCGACTTAACAGTTTAGAGTGAACTTACTTTGAGGAACGGAATATGTGAGGCATGGCCAACTTTCTTTTGAAAGAAAATTAATGTATCAAATTTAGCCCAAGAAGGTACACGCAAAAGTCTTTACTGGATACCAAAATAAACGCAAAATTTACTTGTTATACTTTCTGTAAGATGCAGTTTGATGTAAAAGCATTTTTTGGATGCATGTATATTTGTGGTTTGAAATATTTTACAAATCCCCTCTTTGTGTCCAGTTTTGACCCAGGCTATAGACAATTTTTGCAGACATGGTGTCCTTTGGGGTAAAACCTTAAAACAGTTCTTTTTCAAAAAATTATCTTTCCCCTGGTTTGGTTTGGAGGTAGCCAGCATGCCCTTGATGCTGAGGAATGCAATAGTACCAGTTTCAAAAAGAAAAATTTTCTCCTGATCTATTACTCTTCTCTTTGATGGTTTAATCTAATTTATCATCTTTGCTTTCTGGCACCTTTGCTTTCTGGGTAATGTGGCTTCAGCGTCTTACTGCTTCGTTAATTTTAGCATTCTTTCACATCCATTGGCCCTCCAAATTTGAAAATACTGCATGCTTCTGACATTCAACTGTTGAAGCATTACTAGGAAAGCCTTTTCATCTATGTTGCTCTTTCATTATTTATAGATTGGTTCAATAATTCTAAAAAGGATTATCAATGAGAGAATTGATGCTCAGATTCATATGTTTGAAGGACCTGGTGAATCTTTGAGTTAGGAGGGGGGTTATCAATTCCAGTTCAGTGAAGTTCAACTTTGATCTATTTCTAATTTGTTTGGAAATTTTACTTGAATCTAATGAACAGCAGGCGTGCAAATCATGTGGCTTTTCTTTTATCAATGCGATTGTCATTTACTGAAAGCATTTATGTTCTTAGAAGTCTGGAGTTCCAGTGCCACGGCTGTCTGTGACCGTTTTTTATCTTGAAAGTAATTGCCTTTTAAGGATCCCCATGGAAGTGTGTGCTTTCGTTTTGCCTTTTGCTGGTGTGTTGGATATATTAATGATAGACTACCTCATGGTATGGTTCAATTTCAGTTTTTGCAACATTATTTGCTCCCAAGCAACAGATATACCACTAGTCTTAGATCTAAATATCTAGCTTCTTTGTACGTCTATCCCTTGCTGTTATCCTCATCTTTGATCCAACTTTTTTTTTCTTTATTTCCTCGCATCATCTGTGGAAAGAGATATGATTGAATAGGTTATGGGTTTTGTAGAAACAATGGTAAGTATTTTGACCTTTTATGTTGAAGTCTGTTCAACCTGCTGGATGGTTAATCCGCTAGTCTGACTTTTTCCTAGACTTTGTGTTCTGAAACATATTTGATTTTACTTGCAGGGAGATAGCAAAACATCTCTCCCTTCCACCTGTTAAACTGCACTGCAGCATGCTCGCTGAGGATGCAATTAAGGCTGCTGTGAAGGATTACGAGGCGAAAAAGGCAAAACTTAATGGGGAAAATGTGTCAATGGAGAAAGCAGCTTGATGTGCTAGCTGAGAAACGAACGACATTCGCTCAATGAAATTAGGCATAAGAACGAAGATCAGGATGTACATATATGTTTGTGTGTCCTGGATTTGCATAGATGTAAATTAGCTCTCTGACTGTTCAGTTTGTAATGTTGTTACTTTTGGATGAAGAGTGGATCGTGCTTTTGCAAGTTTCTGTTACTCGCGTCGCTTAGACGTTGACTTTGCTATATAGCGTCCTTCCAAATAAACGATGGTTTGTTAGAGCTCGTGACCAAGATGATATGTAGATGCATCACCTGGTAAATGTGACATGGTAGTAGTGTAAATGAAGTCAATTTTAACTGATTTTTAACTGTGACATAGGTAAGTTAGCCTCTTTTTGTTAAAGAAAATAACTTTTTTTTTTTTGTTTAAAAAATGATCGTTTTTCTTTTTTGATAATACTTTAATTTTAACTTTTCATGTAATTTATTTTAAGACCACATTAATAAAGAATATTTTATTAAATTTGATATAACTTTAATTTTTTTAATTTGTTTAATTTTTTAAAATTTCGTATCAAGTTAATTTGTGTTTGTACTCTATCTGGATCCTAAACCTCGTCTGAACCTGAGCCTCGTTTGAACCCCAAGCTCTCGTCTGAACCTGAGCCTCGTTTGAACCCCAAGCTCTATTTGAACCTCGAACCTCGTTTGTACCCTGAACGTTGAACCCTGTTTGAACTCCAAAAAGCGGTTTGGACCTCAAACCTTGTTTGAACCTCGAACCCTAAACTCCATTGAACCCCGAACCTTGAACCTTGTTTGTACCCCAAACCTTGAATCTCGTTTGAACCCCGTTTCAATTCCAAAACCCATTTGAATTCCAAACCCCATTTGGACCCCAACCCTGAACCTCTGAATCAAACCCCGAATGATGTTTTTACTCTAAATCCCGTTTCAATGCCAAATCCTATTTGAATCTCGTTTCAACTCTAAAACCCGTTTGAACCCTATTTGAACCTCAAAACCTGTTTGAATCCCCATTTGAACCCCAAACCCCGTTTGGGCCCCGTTTATGGATCAGATTCAAATACCGATAAGTGAAGTTTGAGAAAGATGGCATCGAGCAATTGATAATGTGATATAATTATAAAATTATTAGAAAATATTCTCTGCGTCGAAATCTTGTCTAAATAAAGAAAACAAATCAATTTTGAGAAAAATATTTTCTCGGGGAGCTGCGTGTCCACTCACTGAACGACCATTCATGATTCACCGCTTTTTTAGCACAACTGAAAAATCAAGATTCAATTTTCTCTCATTAATCCTAACAACTGGCTCTGAGTTGGGTTAGTGAACACTCAATTGTATGATCATCATGTTGTTTACCTTTTCTTTTCTCTTAGTACCATTTTGGGTCCCAATTTTTTAGGTTTTATGTACGAGTGTCGTCCACTTGCTGCTACCATTTACAGCCAATGCTTCTTTAATGAACAAATTGTTGAGACAGTAATTAAATCCCTACTAGTAGGGGAAACCAAACGGCCGCCGGCTGTTATTATCGGTAATTATTGAACTTTTTTAGTATTTGAGTAAAAAAGAACCAATTTTGAACAGTGGGTATTGACTATCACTGCCGTGTTTGACAATTATACTTTATACTTGTTTATTTGGTATAGTTCTTGGTTACTTTCGTTTAGTGGCAGAACTTGAATTTTGTTGGAGTAAAGAAATGTGCGCTAACCAAATTGGACCCATTTGACTAAAGAATTGTTTGGGTTTAGTTGCAAGGTAGGCAGGGGGAGAGAGAGAGAGAGTTAATGGCAAGTCCAACGACAAAGGACCATTCTCACATTGAAACTGACGATATAAATGAGGAAGCTCAAAAGGATATTGTAGAGAAAGATATGTCGCCTATGTCTGGGAGCTCAATTCATAGATCATCTTCTCGCCCACAGCTAGATGTTAGTGGTGCTGCAATTCAGGGGAATTTCGAGGAAAAGGATCCCGCTATTCTGTTGCCTAATCAGACTGATGATATTTCACACCTTGCTTTGGATATTGGTGGTAAAGTTGATATTTTCTTGTTGCATTTCATATTCCCAGTTCAATGTTGCTAGTATGTTCTTTGATGACTGCTTGTGGATAATCCTAGTGGTGTCTCAGAATTTGAGTTTTGTCTCAACTTTTTCTACTGCTGTGCTTTTGCACCGGTTCTGAGTTTGATGTGCCACTGAAATAATGTTTTCCTCTTAATCCAGGGTCTCTTATCAAGCTGATTTACTTTTCAAGACATGCGGATCGACAAGTGGATGATGGGAGAAAGAGGAAAGTTAAGGAGAGATTGGGTGTTGCTAATGGCAACAGAAGAAGTTATCCTATCCTTGGAGGGAGGCTCCATTTTGTGAAGTTTGAGACATCAAAAATTAATGAGTGCTTAGATTTTATACATTCCAAGCAACTTCACTGTGGTGGTATAGCTCTTTGACTTGTCCATTGTTATCAAATTGCTAATATTGTGAATGCCCTATATTGGCCCATATTTTCAAATGTTCTTGATCAGCATCACGTACATTGGCAAGATTAGTTTTAACATTTTGTTCATAATCTTGTGGCTAGGGATGGATTCACAACGTTGGCCTTCTGATGCTCCACCTAGTGAAAATGCTGTAATTAAGGTAAACACTATACTTATTGAATTATATGTCAACCTCATTTAAAAAGTTAAAGTTGTGAGGGAGTTAACTTTTATTTGTTTAATTATGTAATAGCACAGTTCCTCACGTGTGAGCTCACTATATTCTTTCTTTGAATGATATATTATTCTCTTTTCTAGGGCCAAGCACGTGAAAGTACTTCTTTGATATCAATTGTAGTGACATTTAAACCTAGGAACTTTATTTGAGCTTTGTGACCATGTCATCGAAAAACTTAAAAACTGTTAATGAGGGGACACTTCTAATTTTTTATTATGTATCAATGCTCGTGAGCCAGGTTGTCTGCTTCCAGTTTTAGTTTGATCAGAATCAAGTTATATGGAGGAAGAAGCAAATAGGTTTGAACTTTGAAATACTCAAAATAAATGCAAGCTAAAAAAAGGAGAAAGAAAGCAAAGAAAAGAAAAATTAAAGAATAGGCATCAGGAAACTTAAACCAATGTTGGAGCATGCTACGCTCTGAGGTCTCTCTAAGTAAATAGTAACTGATTCCTTGTATGCCTATTCAGCATAGCTAGACTGGTCCTATAAACAAACTAGCTTTCGTAATTGTATCCTTTTTTCACCAAAGAGTATCTCTTGTTTCATATTTGTAGTAGTTTATTTTGGGTTATTTAATGTACAGGATAATCTAGGTGTATATTTCATTTAAAATTCGTTGACATGAAAAGGTCACATAATTCTAGTTTGCAAAAGGCCCTTTGTGAGAAACCCTTGTCCTAGCGTTGGTGGATAGAGTTACCTAGTACCTGTTGCTTGAGGGAGTTGACAGGTATCTTGTGTAATTAGTCGAGGTACGTGGGAGCTGGCCCGAACATCACGATTACAAAAAAATTGGAACTACTAATATGAAACTTACCATGACCTAATGAGATTCTCATTGTATTCTTCTCTGATGATTATAATAATAGAATCCACTAGCCTCCAACTCTTAGTTCAAGTGGATCGAGTGACTTATAACTTGGCTCATAGTGATCCCTTGCAATGTGAATAAGCTTGGTATTTAAGTGGAGAAGGGTTGAGGGAAGGGCCCATTTCCCTGAGTATCAAAGGTTGTGGCTGGTCCTGAGGATTAACCCCGTAAAAAAAAAAAAGGAATCCACTCTGGTTACCACTTTGGAGCATTTATTAGCTAGTACATTAACCATGTAATAACACTGTAATGTGATTTGTAATTCAATTTGCTGCTAGTTATGAATTTTAATAATCCAACATACATTCACGTATTTAACTGGTTTAATTTTGTGAAAAGGCTACGGGTTTAACTGGTTTGGTTTTGTGAAAAGGCTACAGGTTTAACTGGTTTGATTTTGTGAAAAGGCTACAGGTGGTGGGGCATATAAGTTTGCTGATCTTTTTAAGGAAAGGCTGGGAGTCAGTATAGAGAAAGAAGATGAAATGAATTGTCTTGTTTCTGGTGCAAACTTCTTACTCAAGGTAAAATCTAAGTTCCTGTATGTTGGGTCTTTCTCGATGTTCAAGTGGAACTCTAATTGACTAAAAATGATCTTTTTCTTGCTAAACTGTCTCACTCTGCATTATCTCCTATATTGGCAGCTTTAGATCCAAGTCCGTTGTTTGACTGAATAGAGTGCATAAATGTTGTTTTCTTGATCAAATTCTCTTGGGAATAATACAAAGAACAACTCAATGCTGATTTTCAAATTCTTGTAAATATTGTCTTGAGAGGGCTCTCTGGCCCCCACTTTTTAGGATGGAGATCATCATGAAGTATCTGGCATTCAGGATTTGTCAGTCACTTAAAGAAAAGCCTTCTAGTTAACTGAGGCAATTTTTTACAGTTATAGTAGGATATATTGTAGATAGATCTACTCTTATTTATTGTGGAAGGACCTACACCTAACTTTCAAAACATACAGAAAGTCCTGACTATTTTATATCCTTGAGAGCTGACTGCCATAATGCCTTCACCCTTTAGCTCCATATTAAAAACATGAAAATTCAAGTTGTGAAAACCAGAAGTATATTCCTGAAATCAAACCACATAGCCTTTCTTACTTGGCTACAGCTTCCACTTTATTTTGAACAAGTTAATTTGAGAAGTTGTTTTCTACTTTCATTTTTATGTATAGAATATTCTGTTTCTGTTGGATGTTCGTGGTCAATCTGGCAGCCTCATCTTTTCCTAGTTTAACTTAGTTTAGCTTGGAGGCTGTTAGACAATACTCTCTGACTTTTGCTTACATTATTGCCTTAGTTGATTATATTGTTGAAAGCCCGTTTTTGAATAGGCAATCCGTCATGAAGCTTTTACGCATATGGAGGGTCACAAGGAGTTTGTGCAGATAGACCAGAATGATTTATTTCCGTATCTGCTCGTGAATATCGGTTCTGGTGTTAGTATGATCAAGGTACTCCGCTTTATTTCTTGTTTGGTGTTATTGAGCTCATAAAACATTTGAGTAGCTGCTAAATGTCTTCTTTTTGCGGTATTATAGGTTGATGGAGATGGGCAGTTTCAGCGGGTCAGTGGCACAAATGTTGGAGGTGGTACATATTGGGGATTGGGGAGGTTGTTAACTAAATGCAAGAGGTACTTTTGATTAGACAGCATTTGGATAATATTCTGCCTTTACCTCTTTTGCGTATCATAGTTGAAGAGAATAAATTAGAGCGATTAGGAAAAGATTGAGAATCCATGAGCACAATCTCTCACACCACTCATTCCTCTTTTTTTACCCCTCTTGTTTTTTGAGTAGGTGAAGTCAATTTTATTATGTAGTACCAAGAAGGTTGTTGGGAGGTACAAAGGGTAACAAAAGATTATTGCATCACATCTCTCACAGCACGTGGATTTAAGCCCATTCACAATGGGACAGTATTCCAATTTTTGTATGAGTGACAATGGGATATTTTTCCAGATTCCACTAGCCTTGGGATCTGACTTCCTACACACTCTATATGGGGCTAAAAATTACATAATTGTGATTGATTCTGTCAATTTTTTGTTACAGTTTTGATGAACTGCTAGAGCTCAGTCAGCGTGGAGACAATAGAACCATAGACATGCTTGTTGGTGACATCTATGGTGGTATGGATTACTCAAAGGTACATTCTAGTAGACTAGGATCTATTATCTAGGATTTATTATATGGATTAAACAGAGGTGAACTTTAGTGGTCTACTTAGGTGTTTAAAAGTAAAGATTCATGATTTTATCCTGAGAGCCTGTAGTTGTATTTTCTTTTTGTTTTATTTGTTTCATATTTGCTATGCATACTGATGATTATGTACTCAAGATCTATAATATCTCTATAGATTGGCCTTTCAGCGTCAACAATCGCTTCAAGTTTTGGGAAGACCATTTCAGAAAACAAGGATCTTGAAGATTATAAGCCTGAAGACATATCTTTATCGCTGCTGCGTATGATTTCATACAATATTGGTCAGGTATCCCACGTTTAAGATCCCTATAATTCTACTAAGCATGTACTTCAAGTTCTATATTTAAGGTCCAAGTTGGTCCTGTTATTATTAATGGAAGCTTTTACTTGATCAAAAAAGAGGTTCTATATTTAGGGTTGTACAATTTTAGTTCTATCTAGTTTTGTGCATCAAGTGATAAGTTGTGACAAATTTGTAAACAATTGATCTCATAGAGACCACAGTCCACTTGTGGGATTATACTAGGTATATTATGTTGGTGATCTCATATAATGGAACTGGACCAAGAAATCATTGTTCACGTTTTTTTTTTTGGAAGATTAGTGAAGTTACTATTGATAATAAACTCAGCACCAAGAAAGTACGATGAAACTATCTAGGAATCCTCTAAGGCTGTAAGGGATCAATAAAACCTATCATTACATCAAGATCATTTGAGAATTCAGCGTTAGACCAGCCTTTTAAACTATGAAAGCATCCATTCTTCAACAGCAAAGAGTTCTGTTCCTTCTCCTCAAGACATCTGTCATTCCTCTTGAGCCAGACATTCCAGAATATGCTGTTCAGATGCTAGAATATCAAGATTTTTGCTATTATGTATGAGTTATGACTAATATCTTGTTAAAAGTTAACCTACATGAATAAGTGGCACTTTAAAGAAATAAATGAGAGGATACTAATGTGGTTCACAGCCTGAATTGTTTTTGACCAACTAGGATCCGGGCATGTGGGATTTCACTGGGTATGTTGTTGTTGTTGTTAGGATCCGGGCATCGGAAACCCCTATGGAAAATTGAGTTTCTACTTTTATCTTGTATTTGGTTTATATGAAATGCCTGCGTTGTGAAGAAACCCAAAATTTAGAATCAAGCAAATTCTTCTGCCAAGTTCTCCATCACCAGAGGTTAATATTGTTAGTTCAGTTAGCTATATTTACTTTATCCTGGAAAGAGGAACATGGCTAGGTGTATTTCTGTTCTTCCCTTCTGAATGAGTAGTTTCTGGAAAATAGGTCATTGCTTGATGGGTATTATGTACTATTAGATATTGCCTAACCATGAAATTTATCTTTAAAATATTTTCTAGATAGCTTATCTCAATGCACTGCGTTTTGGACTCAAAAGGATATTCTTTGGAGGATTTTTCATACGAGGCCATGCTTATACCATGGACACTATCTCTTTTGCTGTTCAGTTCTGGTAAGAAATTGATTAATTTTACCAAGCTTCATTATTTAAAACTAGTCGCTAGGTATTTTTCTAGTTCTTTCTTTCCTCCAAACTATATGCTTGTTCTTCCATTCATTGTTGTCTCTTCATCAATTTCACCCCTTGTCCAAATCATTGAATAGGTCCAAGGGAGATGCACAAGCTATGTTCTTGCGACATGAAGGTTTCTTGGGAGCTCTGGGTGCTTTTATGAGCTACGAAAAGCATGGTTTAGATGATCTGATGGTCCACCAGTTAGTGGAAAGATTCCCGATGGGTGCACCATACATTGGAGGAAATGTTCACGGCCCACCACTGGGAGATTTGAATGAGAAGGCAAGTATTACTTTAAAGTTTTAAACTCATATGCACTGGGTATTGGGTTTGAATGTGATAAGTGTTCTATATGCATTAGACTGTTATAAATAGTGTCGTCCAATAGTTTGAGTTCCTGCAAATGTTCCTTGCAGTTACTAACTGAACAATATAGTTCTTGCTTTTGCATGGAGTTTCTAAGCTGTTTCTTATGCCGTAGATTGTTGCAAGTAGTTTCTAAGCTGCTTTTGCATGGAGATTCCTATGTAGTTTCTAAGCTGTTTTGTGCACCAAGTGATAATTTGCAACAATATGGGGACCAAGTTCTATACGGGGTTTCTAAGATGCTTCTGGATGGAGTTTCCTAAGGAGTATATCTATATTTTTTTAATATTTACTAAGGAATAAATTCCTAAACCTATAAAAAACATATATTCTGTAGGGTAGCCACTATGTGACAAGTTGGGAATATGGTACTCACACACAAGTAGAATAATAGGAAGTGGCATGTGAAAAGGCACATGAAGTTGGCCATATAAGTTGAAGTGTCATGGGTTGTGTAAAGGTTATGAGTCACCTGATTAAACTGACTCAGTTAGTCCAATATAGCCACAATTCTGGTTTTGTTGGGAAATTTTCCGTTGCAGTTTGGTATTAATCATGCGACTGTTGTCCTTTACTTCATATATATTCTCAATTGTTAATGCTTTTACGAGGAAAGGTAAAGAGTTGCTTCTAGAGATGGTTGGAGAAACATTTCCTTTGTATAATTACTTGTTATCCTTCTCCGCCGCTTGGCAAGCTTTATTTAATTTTAGACTTATCGAAGCTAAAGAGGTTAATTTTGGGGAGAATGATTTTTTCTTACCTTGTTCTTCTCCCTAGTTGCCTACAAGTTGTATTGAATTTTGAATTTATAGAAGCTAAAGTCAGTAGGTCAACTGGTTTAATTTTGGATAGATTGACTTTTCTATTCAGATACTTATTCTTTTACCATTCTGATAGGGGAGTTTCATAAATCAGATTAGTGAAATATAAGGTCAGTATAAAGTTTACTCCATAGTTGCTTGACAGCCTGTAATGAATTCTGATCTGAATTTATAAAAGCTAAAGTTAGCAGGTAAAGTGGTTTAATCTTTGGGGGAGACTAAATTTTTTTCTTCAATGAGAGATTGATCATGTAGATTGATGTTTCTCGTCTCTCAGTAAGCTGGTTTTTGATTTGATATATTACATAATAAGCTATGTTTGATTGCAGATATCATGGATGGAGAAATTTGTGCGAAAGGGAACTGAAATTACTGCTCCTGTTCCAATGGCTCAACCTGCTACTACCGGCCTTGGAGGCTTTGAAGTCCCATCTTCTAAAGGAGTTCTGCGACCTGATGCGAGCAAGTTAAATGTTGGAGTTTTGCATCTGGTCCCATCTTTGGAGGTTTTCCCACTTTTAGCAGATCCAAAAACGTAAGTTGATTTTTGGGCAGATCTTTTGCTATTTTTTCATGGTTCAACAAAAGGTGCTGCACTTTATATGAGCTGATCTTTCATAGTTCTTGCCTTCCTAGTTGCAATCATTGTCTGTTTGTACATTCTGGTTATTTACTTTCGTTTCTTATCTCTGGTTATCTTGGTTTCATTTCATTCTGTTTATTTTCTTTGAAGAGGCTGTCAATGTTTATTTATCTTGGTCTTCGGACTTGGTTAGCCTGCAAATTACTTCACACTAGAGGTTCTAGAAATGCCCTCTTTCATTATTTGTGTAGAAGTAGAGGGTACTTGACAAGGCAAGGATATTTGTGTAGAAGTGGAGGGTATTGAAGTCTACTGTGTTTGTGCGTTTTTATTGTTCATGGAACACTCATCTGGAAACAGCCGCTTTATGTTTTTAAACATAGGGGTTAGGCTGCGTACATCCGACCCCCCCTCACCCCGCA
>JAABOM020000075.1:24620867-24633065 GCA_011800125.2 Solanum clarkiae
TTCTCCGAGATAGATACTACTTTACGTACCCTCCTCTCTACAACTCTCTCCCAAACCTTCATAGTGTGACTTAACAATTAATACCCCTATAATTATTGCAATTTTGAATATCTCCCTTATTCTTGTACAGTGGAACCATTATGCTTCTCCTCCATTCATCCGGCATCTAAATTATTTATTAAACTCTAAATTAATAGAAAATATATTCTTATGATACTTTATTGGTATATTAATATCCCATCAGTATCACATAATTCTGAGCTTTATTTTAATAAACAAAATAATCAAGAGAAAATTATTAAAGCTACAACTTATTTATTAAAATTTATATTAGTACAAAATATATTCTTTGTGATACTCTATCGGTATATTAATACCATTATAAGACTGATGTTAATAATTTGTAATACCTTGTTGGATATGTATACCCTATTGTATATGCTGACATCAACGCACAAAATTTTAATATTAGGGAGGTAACTTTTAATAATATAGAACATATAAAATGTAAAAAAATATATAAATATAAATAATTTATTTTAAACGGGTACAACCTTACTTTTTCAAATATAAAATAACTAGGTCTTGAAAGCTTGGCAACTGGGCTATGAACCAAGGGTCTACATTGTCATTCCCTGAATTGTATGTTATTGCAATTTGAGGGTGGAGGACATTTTTGAAAAATGCTATTTCCTTAATTTTTGGAAAAAAATTATTTTTTTATTTGAAGAAAATAAATTATTTTAAAAAATATTTTCTAAAATATTTAAACCAATCAAATATGAGAATTAAAAAATATTTTTCGAAAAATGTTTTCCTTCGTATCAAAGTCATCCTAAATTTAATTGGAGTATATTCGAGTGTTGAAATTAGAAAAATAAAATTAGTATTTTGGTGAAAAAAAATTTCAAATTCACATGCATGAAACTTAGCCAATTTTAACATGTATTCCGATCATGTATGACTAAAATTTGGATAATACATTAAAAATATAAAGGTGTTAGTTAATGAATTTGTTAGATTTGTTGTTATTATGACAAATTTAATGATTGGAGTTTGTTATGAAACTTATATTTCATATTTGAACCTTTTTGCAGCAGATTTGACATATTTTTCTTTTTATTTTGTTTTATTTCTTAAAAATTGAGGTAGATGAAGGAAAAATCAGAAAGAGAATTATAAGGCGAATAATCAAATTTTTATTAATAAAATAAAAATTTTAATAGTCAATCAAATAAATTACTAAGATTTTTTGATTTGGATGTAGAATTTAGAAATTCGAAAAAAGAAAAAAGTTATATTGGCAAAACAAAATAAGACACATACTTTTGATTTAAGAAAAATTTTATATGTACTTTAATTGCAAATTTTCTATCTCAATTTTGTATGTTTGAATCATTTTTAAAAAACAATAAATCTATATATGAAAATACATTAATAAAATTATATAAAAATCACTAAGAAATTTGTGCGCTTACCCGTTTGCGACAGACATGCAAATTTCGTCGCAAGTCTGTGAAAGCATGTGGATTTTCTCAATATAATTTGGATGAATAAATAAATTTTGTCACAACATTTATAACTGACAATTTATTTAAAAATAAGTACCATGTGATTTATGTCTTCAACCTTTTCTCTTATGAACATCCTTGAACTTTTTTATACACTTTTTTGGCCCCCTTCCCAATCAGGTTAGGATACAATTTGTAGTCTTTTTTCAATGATCATGTATAAAGTATGAGACACCAAACTTAAATTGTAGTAAATTTTATATAAAGATGATCAAAGGAGGCTGTTTGTTTAAAATGATAAAAAAACAATTAAGTTTCGATAAAATCAAATTCAAATCATACGAAGTGAAAAATACGAAGGAAAGCTTCGATAAATTTATTTTTTAAGTTTAAGATTTTTATAATGTCTTTGATTTATTTTCTTTGGCAACTATAATTAATAACTTCTTATTAAAATAAATTGAGAAGTTTAACGTTAAATTATTATTTTGTATCTTTCTTTTGAATCGGACAAACATAATAAGAAAAGATAATATGACATAAACATAAACAAGAAAGCAACATTAAACTATATTTGCGAATATATATTTGAAACAAATTTACAAGCCCACAACTATTACAACAAAATAAAAACTTGAAAAAATATAACATGATATTTGAGAATAACTAATTAAAAGCAAGTGGTAATATAAAAATCTGGACTCTTACAATATCTTTCCTTCACACCAAAAGTCCTCAGCATAGATAAAAAAAAAAAGGTTAAGAGAGAGCAAATACAGCTTTCACACCAAAAAGGGTAACTAGTACTAGCTCTTTAATTTGCATTCATCATGTTAACACATGGCATTAACATGAAATTACCCTAATTAAACTGAATTAATTAATTTTCAGACTAAAGGATTAGTTGCTGATGATCCATAACAATTAGTACCATTCATCAAACCTGTCCAAGATCCCAGGCCTCCACTACCAGAATAATATCCATATGATGAAGACTCTTTATTGACATCTAAGTGGTCATTATCATGCCATTCAAGTGACAAAATCTTGGGATTTGGCTTCACATCAACTGCATTATTAATATTTTGTACTTCCTCGTGATGATGATTAATATTTTCATATGGCAACAACATTCCAAAATTGTTCCCATTATCCATACTTGTCATTCCAAATGGATAATTTTGTGCAACAATGTTGTTATCATCATGACCAATACCACTTATCATCATCATTCCAATATTATTGTCACCATTCCCAAGAAATAAATCTTGGTTTCTTGAATGAGTACTAGTACTCCCCACTAAAGCCTCGTACTTACTTTCCATGAAATCAATAACTGGGGCTTGATTTTCAAGGATGAAATGACCATGATGCCCAAAGTTCGTACTAGCATCACCACCACTCATGAAGTGATGATGGTTATGCAAAGGGAAGGGCATTTCTGGAATATTAGGAGCAGTAGCTGCAGCTAAAGTTTCGTTAGTATTATTATTCGATGATTTTTTGGATGAAACTTTTTTGTTCTTGCGGCAGCCACCACCAACAGGGATGTTTCTTAAAGTGCCACCTTTAGTCCAATACCTACGACATGTCTTGCAAAAGTACCTAGGTTGAGTGAGGCTGTAATTGTTGTAGTAACAGAATTTGGTGTGAGTTGAGTCACAACGAGGACATTTGATGGAATGGTCATGTGGGGGTCTCAGCCTTCTTTGATCTACTATTATGGGCCTTGAACATGTCATCAGATTATTAATGTGATCCCCACCGGATGGTGAAGAAGAAGAATCCATGCCTCCTGCTGCACACTCCTCGTGAATTGTGCCCTGACATAAGCAAAACATGTGGGGACATGTCAGAGTTAACACTAATCATCACCATCATACAGTCTTAAGGACATTCTTTTGTCCTCTGCTTTTCACCATCTCAATCTCAGTGGTATCATTTTTAAAATTTAGATAAATTAATTTGATACAAATAATTTTTAAGATGGATTAGAAAAGAAAATAGGACATATGAATTGAAACTGAGGAAGTAGTAATTGAAAAATTCATAACCAAAGTTTAGAAGTCACAATGCTATAGGAGACCCCCACATAACTACTCCATCAAATGCCCTAGTTGTGGCATTTCCAAGAAAATACAAGGATTTTGTGCAGAATGATCCATAGATTGTGTAGGACAATATTTATTTCTCTTTATGGGACAATCTTTCACTGGGAACAAATAATGAACAGTTTAGTTCTCATTGTTATCTAAGTATATATACTATTTATCTAAGTTGCGTAGACTTTTCATTTTAATGCCACATTTGTGTATGATTCTCTGAAAATACACTATTTTTGATGAATCCGACAAGCACTCACTGACATTTTTAAAGAGTTCGAGCAACATAACTATTTGTGTGATAATGAGATAATATTTTTGTAAAACTTATAAATTTGGAAATTTAGTTACTGGAAAAATGATCTGACTGATTTGCTCATGCTCTTGAGAAGGGATATTTTGAACTGGGGGAGTAGCTATTAATAATCCTTCAAAGAATGGCATAAAAAAAGATAAAAAACAAGTTTTATATGTACATTTTCAGTTTCTACATATCTGGTAATTACTTTTACTGATTTCCAATGTGAATACGGCATTTCCATTCTTTTTTCACTTGAAAAAAACACAATTAAAGTATACATTATTGAGGTTGCCGAAGTGTCCTCATCAAACAATTAGTTGCGCTTTCCATGCAAAGGACAGTAATCAAGAAGTGGTAGTAAGATCTGCGTATACTTTATTCTCTTCAAACTCTGCTTATGAAATTTTCACTAAATATATTGTTGTTGTTGTTGGACTAGTAACTGAGAAAAATGAAACTAAAGCTACTATATATATAATGAACTTAAGAAAATATATGTGCCATTGAATTAAATGAAATTCAACATATATAATATACCTGTAACCAGTCAGATGAATCCATGCAAACTTGTAGAGAAGTAATCCCCATTAATTCTTTTCAACTAGCAGTGTAAATTCTTGTAAATGCAACACAACATTTAATTTCCTTCTCTTTTAAATATTGTTATAGTGGATAGGGAGCTCATGTGTAGTGCAGCTGAATGGAAATGGGTGCTGAGATTGTGAATAAGAAGGAAGATAAAGGCACCCCGTGGGGCCTCATTGTGGGGTGTACAATAGTACAACTTGCAGCTCATTTGCTGCTAATTAATTTATGCTTAATTAAACTTCTTAATTCCTACTATGTATCATACCAACTCATTGGTGTCATCCTTGTCTACAGTAAGTAGTACCATACCTTTTTCTATTTTTGATGATAATTTAAATTTAAATTTCGTCTTATCATTAGTTAGATAGTAATATATTATCACATAACTGACTATTACACGTCTTTGTTTTACTTGTAAACTTACTATACTTGGTTGAATTATAGAAATACTTTCCTTGATGTCTTTCCAAATTAAACGAAAAAAAAAAATCGCAGCAAACGATCCGAGTAGCTGAGGTTGACTGATTACATAAGAGAATTGTGGATCGACGGCTGTGATTTCATCCAAATTCATTTGCTGGAATGAACCGCTGATTGTGATACGATTTTCTACGTCAGATGAGTCCATGTCTGAGGTGACAACTAGTTAGGGATAGAGAATATTTAGGTCCTCGATAAAGACCATATATTTGGGGCCCACTTAGCAAAATGAGCGGATAAACCGAAAGAGCACTCCATTTGTGGACCCGATTTGAATGAAGGGGACATTTATGGACCCCAATCCTACTCTTCTTACAAGCAAGGTATAAATTCCACTATGACCACGTGTCCACTTTTCTGTTGACCACGTCGCTTCCTAAACATATCATCTTAGGTGCTATATTGGTATCGCAGTGGATGAGGCTATTACTATCTTAACCAGACGTTTCGAGTTGAAGTCTTATAAATAAAAAAAAAATTTTAATAGGGAAGGTTTTTCTCAAATGGAACCCTACGTAATACGAATATGAATATAGTCAAACTCTAATGTGAATATCGACTATCGAGGTAAAAAAAATAACACATTGTCACATATGTACCATGGTTATATAATATTTTTTTAACATATATGTCTACCATTTTTATTGAATTTAGATGTGAGTAGTTCTATATATACCAATTGAAGGTAAAATGAAATTAAAAGAATGGTTGCTATCGCCTTGATCAATTTATGTATTGGCTTAGTTAATTTCAAAGAAAGTGTTTTCATTTTTTTTATGGATATTTTCATTTTCAGATTTAACTAGTGAAATTATATTGAGTATTGAAATTTTACTTATTTGTGATGTCTAGAATAAAAATTGTTTACTAATTGAATAATAAGCTACAACAATAAGATATCTAGTGAAATTTCACGAGGAACAACTAACTAATTCGATGAATATATTTTTATTCAATTAATTTTAAATAAATCGAGCCATACAATCTTAAGTATTAGTTAGTAGTATATTATACTCATATTGCTTACGTAACTGATTGGTAAATGTCCTCCTTAGTCCGAAGAATTACTCAGAAACATCGAATTTTATGCACAATGCAGAAAAATGAGGTCTTGGCCTATTACAATTTGAATTAAAAAAAAAGACAGAGAGACGACGGGTAAGCCGGCGGATGGTACGTACTTGAAAATAAGCATATTATGGATAAGTTTTTTCGTGCTTCCACTCTCCCTCGGTTTCATGATAGTCTTTTCATGAAAAAAAGGGTGACTCAATTTTTCTGCGTCAGTTGGTAATGAGACTTGTTGGCATAATGCATGCTGAAATGTGAAAATTCGAGGTCTCATAAACTACTACTAAAAACCATAAATTCTTACGTATAAAGATAAAAATATCTAATACTCCTAAAAAAGATATAAAGCTAAAAAATATAAATTATAAAGATCTGGAAAAGAAATTAAATACTTATTAATGTAGCTTTGCTCTTTGCAAAATAAAACAACAAAAAGATAGAATAACCATGCATCCTTTTCCCATATTTTGAAAAATATGATTTTCTCAAATATAAACTTTCTCCCGCTTTCCCCGGGCCAAAATTCATCATAACTTTGTATTAAAAGGAAAATAGAAAAACAATAAATTACGGTCAAATTCCAAGAAGGGTTCCTTCACTTTACTGAATCAAACTTGCAAAAAGAAAACTTGTCTTTTGAAAGTTGTGGAAGGAAAAAAAGTAGTAAAAGAAAATCCCTAATGCCTAAGAAGACAGGACCAAAGTTAATTCTTAAAAAGGATAAATTAGTCATCTTTAGATAACGTTAAAGACACGCCTCGAATACTTAACAATATTCAAAGTGCAAAGAAAATTACCCATATCATAAAGTTGCTTTAAAAAGAAAAAAATGGCTCCGTAAAAAATTAGACACAACACCTGACAATTTTTCGTAACTATAATTATCTTCTATTATCAAGATCAATCATTAGATTGACTCAAATATTTAAAATCATATCTCAAAAATAATATTGAAAGTATTATCTTTTCGTCTCAAATTATTTATCATTTAAAAATTTTAAGAAAGAATATTTTTTTTCATTTATCCTTATTATTTTTGCCGATTTATTTTATTGGTCATTTTTAATTTTGTATAATATCTTTTAAGGAAACATTAATTAGAGAGTAATTTGATAAAATTACCCTTATTTACTAATCCTATCAATTTAATATTTCCCTCTTCGATACCTCATTAATATCTCTTCTTTTTAATCATTAAGGATAAAGGTGTAACAAACAACTAACTGTACCCTAATTATTAAAATAATAATTATTTTAAATCACATGTTTTAGTAAGGATGACAAGTAAAATGAAAGAAGAGATTAGAGTAGTAATTGTTCTTGTAAAATGCAGATATCTTAGTATAGACAAAAGAATAATTTTTATTTAATTTAATTTTATTAGTTTCCCATTGTCGGATATCCACATAAGAGTTCAACTAAATTTAAATTTGCATCGGAAAGTTTTATATTGGGAGGTAAATCACTCCCTAACAAAGACAACTTTGTATTCATAGAGAACTCAAACTCGAGACCTAAATGAGTACTTGTCACTCCACCACAAACTAAGTCACAACCTTTATTAGTAGGTTATTGAGTAATATTATGATATTATTTAGTAGAGAAAGATTACATTTTAAAATATAAATCAGGGTAAGATACAAAAAAAAAAACTTCATTAAGATTTAATTTCTTAAGAAACATGTTTTATTCATGAAATGAAATGAAAATGAATGCCTTATAATCAGAGGGAGTACTTTATAATGATAAGGCATTCATTTTCATTTCATTTATTACTGACTATAGTACGCAGTACCATTTATTTTCTGAATTCATGAAACCCCATCATTAATTTAGTTAATGATTTTTCCTTTTCCATGTCCTGTCGGCTGCCGTATACTCTTTTTTCCCTTGTCTCAATTCGTCCAACGTGAAAACTAGAGCAAGAAGAAACAAATAAAGAAAATGATGGAATTGTTGATTTTTGGAGCATTTTACATAAATAATTAATATGGGGTTTTAAGTAGGACCAAGAGTACTTCTAGCTAGTTGTCTAGTCTTGAATTGATACCAAAATATTAATTTATTAATGTAAAGAAAGGGAAAAAGATACTCCATTTGATAGAAGGAAAAAAAGGCAACTAAATGGGGCAGTCGGGAAGAATACAATTTCCTCTTTGATCTATAAAAGCATTACTCCTTAGGCACTAAAGTTACCAAATTAGTGGACTGTAAAATTTGTTAATCAGTACCACAAATTAAATCACAGTTATCTCAGGGTAAGTAAAACACTAAGAGGTGGCTTCACGAAAAAAGCAAGCTCCTTGGGTCTCTAAATTTGAGGACCTCAATTTTTATTTTAGTAATAATAGGTTATAATTTTTTTTTAAGAAAAAATACTAAGTATTATTTAAAAGATGATCTATTTTCATATAATGAGAAATAATTATTAGAATAAGTTTGACACAATTGAAGTATGATTGTATGATCAATAATTGAAAAGAATTACTGAATGAAATCAATTATAATTTTTTTAAACGATTCTGCATCTCAAAGAGATAGAGGAATAAAATTCTAAAGAAAATATATTCATTTACCTCTTTTTTTTTTTTAAGTTTAAAGCTTCCATTCGATTTTTATCTTCGATCACTAATGTGCTTGAGCCGCTCTTATAAACATTATTAAGTAAATAAAATGCAATCTCTCGAATATATAGCTTAGTATATTATATGATAGCCAGTTTGGACATTCTTTAGGGACTAGCACATGGATACTCGATTTTGATGTCGTTATTTGTCTTCTCTTTGTGAAAGTGCAAGGATACTCGATTTTGACGCCTCCATTTGATCTTTGTTCTGTTTGTTATAATTTTTGCATGTTTACCCACTTTGTGACAACTTCAGATGTATGATAATTTAAGTTAGTCTGATAAAGTCTAACTTCAGATACACAATGTTTGAAGTTTTCATGATATGGCCGAAATTTAAGGACATAGAGTTGGATCTAGTCATTTCTTCCTGAATATACAACCGCATAAAATTCACTTATATATAATTAAACCCAATCCATTCAATTCGTCCAATTCATTAAAATTTGGGTGGGTTAATAACTTGTCCATTTATTAGCTCAATCCATCTCGATCCAATTCATTTCAACCTATTTAAAATTGGGTTGATATTCAATTCGAATTGATTCGAGAGAGGTCTTGTCAAAATATTTATAAAAGACATTTTTTAAATTTTTTTATAAGTTTTATATAGCCAAAATAAAGAAAAATATAATTTAATTAAGTACTAAAATATTGCAAAAGAACAAATAAAGGAAGTAAAACTTAGTTCGGATTGGGTCTTGACCCGCTCTATAATTCATTAGTCAATTCGTTTTGACCCAAGCACATTTGGGTTGGGTTGGACCGTTTATTCTCTTGACCCACCGCTCAAATTTGACCCAACCCGCACAATTGTCACCCCTATATATAACTTTATAAATTTTATCTAAAGCTAATTTTGTGGAGCCTAACTCTACACATCATCTGTTTGAAGAGGGGATTTAAGTTGCAAATATTTTTAAAAAATACACAAATTAAATGATAATATCAAACTTAATTGCCCCGTAAAATTTAATCATTCTTTAACATGACACAAAGAAGTTATGAGTTCAAATTTCGTCTATCACCATATGGTTGGCCCATTAAAATAAACTAAGCATGAACTTTTATTTTTGATTTGTTTCAAATTAAATAAGTATTTTTTTATTACAATTTTTTAATTTTAATTTTTAACATGATATATTTAATACGATACATTTTACATATATCTATTTTAAGACTATAAAATTCAAATTTCTTCTTTATTTTCTTAATCTCTGTGATCAAGTCAAAACTATACCAATAGATCTAAATGAAGGAGTATCCAATATAAGTTTTTAACTGAGCTTAAAAGTATTCCGTAATAAGCTGAGATTTATTAATTACTTAAGACTTAAGATTTAACCCTGTAAATGCATCTTTTTGTTTGAATTTGGAGAGTACTTGTTTTATACCATGGTTCAATTGTGCACTTTTGCTTCTCATTCCTTCCTTTACGACAAAGGTTTAATTTAGAGGGAAAAAACATGTAAACTTTTTCTTGAATCTCAGTTTCTTAAATCTCCCGCTTCCACCGTACAGTAATAATTTCTTACATTTCAAAGTTATTCTGTTCGCAAAATTTGGACAATCTTGATATATACTGAAGCTGTAAAATATATATTCTTGATCTATATATATTGAAAGGCACAGCTGGCAGCATGGACGTATCTAGGACAGGTGGAGATCACTAGATTCACTGGGCCTATCACACCTTCAAAAGCTAGCTAGTTCAAAGGAAGGAGAATTGCTCAAGCCTTATAAAGAGTCCACTCATCTCATTAACCATAAATGTGAAACTTTTGTCATTCTTTAACAATATGTGATCCCACACTCGGAGTATCGCATAATGGAATGATGATTGGGTGCGCCTCTTTAACATGAGGTTAGAAAGTTAAATTAATGATAATATATCTTAAATAATTAATGACGGATTCAGGATTGTCATATAGGAGGTTCAAAATCTGAAAAGGTAGACACATGAACTAGTTGAAGGGGGTTCAACATCAACTATAAATATATAAAAAAATATTTCAACCATATATAAATACTATAATTTTTTCAATGAAGGGGGGTCGAATGAAACCCCTATAATAAAGGAATAGTTCCGTCCCCGTAGATAATAGTGCACCAATCCTTTCAAAATCTTGAATACACCTCTGACAACTGACCTACAATGTGTATATATAGTACGTAGTATGTAGTACTCTCTTTTTCATATAACTTTGATTTTAATTTAGCGTTTGATTCGTTTTGAGTAACCGTGCCCACTGCCCAAAAGTCGATCTGCCAAAACTTTAAAATGAAAATCATGATTTCATCTTGCCTTTCTTCCCATGCAAGATTGTCTCGTTGCATGGAAATTGAAAAAGATAGAGAATAATATTGGATTGCAAGGTTGTCATGACTTAGATATGTGCATGGCAATTATTATTATGGCTAAGGACCATCTCAATATTAAGGATCGATATATATATATACACATATATATATATGTATGCACTCATCATTACATCATGCTTGTCTTTTTAGCTTTGAACTTGTGATCCTACAGAGTGTCTCATGCGAATCTAAAAAAGAATAGGGACAGTTTTCCATGGGACCACCTTCTTTCCCTACACAATTAGTTCCCTTATCTATTTCATTATAATTATACATATTGTTCATAACAACATACATACTGAAATCCTACAATTGAATATAGAGATAGAGAAACTGTTTCCGAAAGACTCTTAATTCAAATATATCAGCCCCAAAAATAGAAAACACTAGATACAGAAAATGACTAGAATGAAAAGCAAAATAGCCTATAATTGACCGTGAGATTAAAATGCTGGGAAAATTTGAGCCGGTCCACTAACGATAAGGACATATTTGGAATCCAATTCAAACAGAAGGAATTTGTAGAGTTAAGGAGGACAATTTTCAAACTTAGTCGGTTCACTAGCTATAAGAAGATTCAACTCAGACTGAGGGTATTTAATATATATATATATATATATATATATATATATATATAGCTCTTTTCCTTGTATCTTTCACAGTATGTGAAAAGATAATGAAAGGAACAGACATTATTTATACAGCTGACCGAATATGGACTTGGACCTGGACGAAAGAGTGTTTGTGTTGTAGAATAGAACAGTGGAGTAGCTGAAACTTATTGATACTGCGAAGTAATTACGTGAAACACTTTTTTATACCGGCTAAATTTAGTTAATATTTACGAAATATTAGATCGATTATATTATTAAATGTTGACACACTGGAGTATGCAGAGATGGATGCATATATGGACACTAGAGGAGAGACATGAACAAGAAAAACAAAGTTATGTAGGGTAAGATGGAATTATAATCGTAGTGGACAAGACGAGAAAATCGAGTCTAAAATGATGAATTTGGAAAGTGAAAAGGAGGTGTATGGATGCACTAAGTACTACATGTAAGAGGTTGGTTATAGCATGAATTAGTAGAGGTAGTTATAGCCAAAAAAAAAAAAAAAATTAACAATGGGGGGCAGGGGTGGGGGGGGGGGGGG
>JAABOM020000075.1:24636724-24661921 GCA_011800125.2 Solanum clarkiae
AATGAACAATATAAATTAATATAAAAAAAAATTATATATATATATATATATATATATATATATATATATATATATCGATCTGGGTGGATGGATGGGTGGTTTCTCACACCGGACCGCCCATTCACCCGTTATTTATCGGTTCCAAAAAATTGGAACCGTGAACCGGACCGATTTTCTCGGAAACCGTCGATTCTTGGGCGGTCCGGTCCGGTCCGATTTTGAGCAATCCGGGTGGTTCCCAAACCCGTTGCACACCCCTAAAGGAGAGAGTGGGGATGAGGAGGTTTAAGTGCTTAGGCAATGAATGCATAATTTCGACTTAATGTGTACACAAGAAAAGATTAACGATGGAGAAACTTTTTTGAAACTTTATAACATATATATGCAAAATGATCAAAATCGTTTACACTTTAAAAATAAATTTATTTTAAGAATAAAAATCATAGTTAAATTTATGTTAAGAAAAAAAACTATAGTTAAATTTATTTTATAAATTAATAAATAATTTAAAATACATACTTTTAATAATGTGGACAGATAACATGAAACAAAAAATTAGTTCGAATTCGTCAAAAAAATATGTAATTTAAAGAGGGAATGACACTTAATTATGAGAAAAAAAGAAATGAGACAAGTACTCCTATATTTATTAGACAAAAGAAAAAGGAATTTTAAAAAGAAACAAAAAGTATTTGGTGACGCTAGTTTTGATAATGGGATGACGATCGACTAATAACACAAAATGATTGAACAATAATTATCGAAAAAGACGACAAAAAAAAAATCTCAGTCAACGTTTATTCTGAATACACAATCAATCAATCAATAAACAAAAATTTTAATAATAGAAGCCACTTTTCAATAATTTTTTCAAAAATGATTCCAAATATTTCAATGAGAAGGTTATTTTTTTCATAAATAAGTACATGTATTAGTAAATTATTTTTTACTAAACTTCTTGTTTGAAGTTATGTATCTCTATAAAAATATCACAATTCAAATGAATCAATTATTGTTTGATTAAAACTGTTGATAAGTATTTTCTGTTAACTAGTAGAAGTATTTGGTGTATTTTTTTTATCTAATAAAAGGAAATAAAAAGTGGAGACGTATTTATTTATTTTGGTCATACTCAAAAATAATTCTGAGTTCGTTCTAATTTTTCTTTTCCAAAACACGATAAGACGAAGAGCGGACTAAATTCCAGAAAACACGGGTCGGCGTCGACCCGCCTATTAAAGGAGTATATATTTTGTCTCTAAACTCTTACAAGAATCTCAGGTTTATTCATTTTTCACTCCCCTTTCTCTACTTCATCAAGCACTCTCCCAACTTCCTTCTTCTTCCCGCCCATCGTCAATCCATTTACATTAGCGATAAAACCCTAGTTCCATTCTCACATTCTTGTTTCAGTAATGGTGTTATCACTTTAGGCGAATCATGGTGACGTTCGGAGATATTCAGGACATCGTCTCCAAACTCTCATCAGATAAAGCAAAATCTCGAGATGTAAAAACACTTAATTTTTTAATTTTATGAATTCGTACATAATTTTTCGGAATTCAACATTCTTAGAAACATAGTTCTAGAACTTTATATTAAAATAACTGACGAAATTTGACTGAAGAGTTTGAATGTTAGTGAACAACGTTATTTCCTTTTTGTAATTTGACTAATAGGTTTTGATTCTTTTTTTTTTTTTAATCAAAACAGGAAGGGATTAAGTTGTTAAATGCATGGCTAGAAGAAGGCCAAAGGTCTGTTGAATTCTGTAGATACATTGGAGAAAAGACGGCGAGGCTTAAACAAGATGAAATTCCTAACTGTGAGTATAACCTCACCATGTTCTTGTTCTTTACTATGTACCGCACTTGATAGATGTTTGAGGGATGATTTTATATGCAGCGGAGACATGGCCCTTTCTTGTTACATTGCTTACTAAATGTGTGTCTCTGGAGATATCTGGGAGCAAAAAGCGTTTGCCAAAGTTGAATGTCGCAAAAACTCTTAGGATTGTTGTCCAACGAGCAGAGGATGCTAAATTCTCAGGTACTATGCACTATAATAGTCTCTGTAGAATCTCTGTGTAAGTGAAAACACAGAACATATGTGTTTGCACTGTTCTTCTGGAGATATCCTTAAAACAGAACTGCATTTCCATATAGATGAATTCCACATAGAATCAGGGGCGGACCTAGGGAGGGATCTGAACCCCCTCGGCAAAAAATTACACTGTATAGGTAAATTTTCTATATTTTCATATATATATATATATATATATTAAAGTTGAATCTCCTGAACAACAAGCAAAATCTAGCATAATGGTAGGTCTCCTTTTAAATGAACCCTCATGCTTAAGGTTCAAATCTCACTTAAAGCATTATTTTTTTAGTTTCTCTCAATTATTCCTTTGGAAATTGTATTTTGTTGGTTTATTCGTGCATTTATACTTTTATATTTCGAACACCCTGAGTTAAAATTCGGGATCCGCTACTGCATAGAATCAGCATATATATATATATATAACCTTTTGCCCTCGCCAGTCCAACAGCTCAAACTGTCAGTTTATGTCTCCAAATTTTTTAGCATGGGTAATAAGCATGAGAAACCAATATCTTCTCATCTCCAACTATGCCGGACATGTGTCCACTAGTATAACTATTAGTCAACAACAACAACAATATACCCAGTGAAATCCCATGCTTGTATAACTATTAGAAGAGATTTCTTTTGGTAAGTGGTATGAGTGTTAGAATCTTTCAATGTGGGAGTGCAATTCGCAGCTCCATTTTCAATGATACTTTTGAGTTGCACTGCATTCTCTTTGATAAACCTTCATGCTCATCTTTTGTTACTTTTGGTGTCACTGAAACTCTTTGTTCATTTTGTTAACTTTGGAAGGCAACTCAGTCGCGTCCTTGCATGTCTGCCAGCAAAATGAGATTGCACCATGGAAAATTTCATATTATAATGGAACATTTTAAGTTGCACGAAGCTAAAACCTATATCTATCATTCCTTCAACGTAGATTTGTTAGAATCTAGAGGAACTCCTTCTCTTTGCTTATTTCTGTTTAGATGAAAGCTTAATATTATCTTGTGATAAGTGAAGTGTAATTTTATTGAAAAAGGGAAAGCTCTATACAAGAGGTATACAGAAAAAGAAGAGAATCTACTAAAAGATATTCTCAGTTAAAGATACCCAATTTTCTGTACATATAGGAACCTCATGGGGGTACCAAAATGACATTAAAGCTGGAGGCTATTCCTCAAATGTATAAAGATCAAGCTCCTCTGTTCAAAAGCTCTCCTATTTCTATCCCTACATCCTATTCAGATAAGTACTAATGGAGAAACATCTCATGCCCTACATTTTCTCTTCCATCTTTAGAAGGCCCAACTAAATAGCGCATCCTTAATAGTATTCAATATGGTCCATTTTATCCTTGACCATCTTAAAAGCTTCCACTATATCACGTTGTCCTTGAGTGTTTACACATGTAGCACCAACTTACATATGTAATCCTCTTCTTTCTCAAGTTTTCAACCACCAGAATCACGCAAACAACCTCCGACCAAGCAAAAAAATCTTTCTTGGTATTATTCATGCACCAAAATGATGAAATTATTTCAATTTTATAGATGATGAATTGTTTCATATGTTTATTATGTATAGCAGGTAAAGATATGCCTCTCCTCTCGGTGGCAAAATTGCTTTTCAATCATGTCTGGGATGTCTTAAAGGATATTCCTAGTTTTCAATCCGAGTACGGAACTATTCTCCGGCATCTTTTGGCAGTGAAAACTTACCGTTTTCACTTGAGGAAGAGGGTTTACTGTTGTAAGTAAGCAAGTATCTTTTTTTGTTAAGTAAAGAGGTCCGGTAATCTGGAATTCTTTTTTCATGTTTACTATAGTTTCTGCGTTAATCTGCAGGTTTGGTGCTTCTGTACATGGAAAAGGTAGAAACGAGCTTACAGGAAAAAAGTGATGGCCAAATGAATCCAAGAGAGGAGGTCTTTCGCTGCATCACGACACTTCATTCCCTTCTTGAAAATCCCCCTGGAGATTTTCCTGATACACTTCAAGAGGATATTGTCAAGGGTTTTATTGGAATATTTTCTTATGTAAGGTGAGAGGTATTCATGTCCTCATGCCTTTTGTTTTTTAATCTCTGTTTTTGCAACTGGGGGTTTTAGAATTTTTTTTTCTTTTTAAGGTTGGTCCACATTCCACTGATCTCTCTGCTTATTGTGGTTTAGGGATGAAGGGAAGATTTCACGCAAGCTAATTGAGTGCATTAACATATATTTGCTGAAGGATGGCCCAAATTTAGGTTCTAAATCTCTGGAAATCCATGATGCTCTTCAGCATTTTGTCTTCCGATATTGGATGACAACACGTGATCGTGGCTTGAAGGTGTAAAATTTTATGAGATGAAGTATTTATGCCTACCTATGGGTCATGGCATTGGACATGAATTTCTAATGTCTGTCTCTTCTTTTTATAGGATTCACTTGTTCTTTATGCAAGGCTACAACTAAATTTGATGAGAGATCTTAATGATGGGGGCTCTTTATTAGAACAACTTCAGGATGTACTAGGGAAGGAATTAGATCAAATGAGCAGTTGCACCATCAGTTTACCCTGGTTAGTACTGTTCCATATGGGTAGTGTAGCTGTACCAAGCTGCCTGTGTAGAAAGCTGAACTTGAGGTCATCCATCTGTTTTTATTGTCACGGATGATTCGTAAACATGCGAACATGTTTGGGTTTCAAATATTCATGGACAAAAAATTGTCTTTTTCATTTTCCCCCTTGAATGTTCTATTCGAAAGTATATGTTGGACACTTAAAAGTTTCATCCGAAGCTCACCTCGTTTTGCTGTTCAATATCCGCAGTGTTGCCTTAGCACTCTTCTAATGGTCCTCCATTCTGTTGTCCCAAGCGGTAACCTAAAGCTAGAGCCCGTTCCATATTCAGTTCCTGAAGTCCCTCTTTTTTTCCTTAGCTGTTATTTCCACTTAAAATCTGTTTCGTGAATCCACCAAGCAATCTGTATCTGCAATCTCACCAACTCATTATGATTATTTGTTTCTCTTCTCCATTCATTTGGAGGCTTGATTTTGTTCAATTTTTCTTATAACTCGAGCATGAAGAGTGAGCTCCTCTGCTTCAATGTTAAGACTTGCTCTGATTCTGAAGGATCTCATAGATGAACTACTATTTTGAGTTGTGAGCTGCTCATCATGGCATCTGAGGTTAAAAATGATATTTGAGTATAGAATAAATAATTTATCCTGGCTCCATTCATTTACATTGTGACAAGTTGTCATGAAACCACATCTATACTTTTAAAATATTAGACCTTATGTTTTTCTCTAGATGTCTCAATGATGTGCCCTTCTGCACAGGAAAGACACAACTAGGGATGATAAATGTGGAAGCTTGACAAGCTCTCAATGTGGTCTTATGGAGCTTTCAGCACTTGTCTTTTGCCGGGTAATTGTTTGTTAAATTATTTTGTTTCAAAGTTCTGATCAGATGATCGATTTCTCTGTGAACTTTTAATTGTTCCCTCAACCTTATTTCATGTGAATTTGAATCAGATATCTCTCGGATGTATTTTGGTGTTATCATAGATTTTTGCAAGGTTGATATATTCTATATCAGTTTCTTTGCTTGCGGATCTAATACACATTTTTTTTGTCAACTTAAGCTGGAATGTATTATCAATTCTTAATAGCTCTTAAGCACTAGAGATAAATAGGACTGCCTACTAACCTCGTGATTATGGTTATCAGGCATGTGTTAGCACACCTATAGCATTGGCATCTGAGAAACGAATTAGAAGGGAACATGTCGTAGTCCAGATTAGGGAAAGACTCTCAAGTGGAAAGTGGCCGTGGTATGTTCTCTTGTGTGCTGTTCCTAGTCTTTGCCTCTAGCTAAATATATAGTGAATTAAGTATTGCTATTGTAAATTTGCTACTGTAGTTTTTGGAAGGAGGCCTTCCTGTAGTTGCTGCATGAGTTTTTGTGGTCTTTTGAAAGTTAAATAAATAAAGTAGAAAGTTCATTCTTTATTCCATGATTCATCATATCTGTTACTGAAGAACATTTAGTGAGACAAGTTTGCTAGCGACACACACCTGATTTTCCCTCTTTAAGTCTTTTATCTGTTGTTTATATGCCTTATCTATTTATGTGTGCACATTATCTGGCATCTATTCTGCTATTTCCTCACGAAATTTTGTTGAAAGCCTTTCAAATACTTAATAATTTTCATAAACCTTTGGTTGTAGTTTGTGCCATTTTTTCCTCTCAGGCTGAGGTGTTAGGCAGAGAGAAGAAAAGTACAATTGTTGAAAGGGCTTTCACTAAGAGAAATAAAGCTTATATTCTTGTTATGCACTTGTTTCTTTTAATACTGTTGAGCACTGCCCAAAGAATTTATGCTATGCCATTCAAACATGTTTCTTAGCACCAAATTTTGAGGTCATGGACACTTAAATCGGCCTGTTTGCTAAAAATACATATACAATTGATTGGTATCACAATCAACTTAATTCTTGAGAAATCCCTTAAATTTGTAAAGTTAGTCACTCTATATGTTTGGGTGACAGGCATGCAGTTTTCTGTTACCTTATTCACAATTATTACGATCGCATAAAGAAGGATCTGTTGATCTATTGGTTTGAAGGTATATGTGCAAATTTTGAAAGGTTAGTTTTCTGGTCCATGTTGCTTTGATCTAGTGTCCTGTAAGAGCATCTAGTGATAAGCTGCGGATCTGGCAATCTTTGTTTTCTTTTCAGGATAATAAATGATGCAAACATGGAGCATAGTTATGGAGGTCTCCTGTGGACATTGAGGTGTGTTCTGCCTGATTTTCTTTGATATATTAGCTTTATTGCACTGCACTGCACATGTGGCGCTGACTAGTCTTCTATTGTATATTACCACTATTTGTGTTACTTCTATTTATTGTTGGTGTCCTAAGTCTGATGATACTGCTCCATAAGATTCTGCATTGGAATGCTAATATATAGGAGTAATTTGTTTCTTTTTTTCACATCTTCTTCACCTATCTAGGAGTCTTCAAGGACTTTCTTTGATGCTGCTATTTCCTGTTCCAGCACTGCAAACATCATTGCAAACATCATCTGAGTTGTCTTTCACATTGAGTGGGGTAATAGTCTCATCTTTCCAAATTGACATATTCAAGTTTTGACACGTTGATGTTCTCTTGTTCAAGTAATCTCATTAATCTGTTTGGTCATTTTCTGTTAAATATAGAGAACTTTTTGTTGTCTTATAGCTAGATAAGATTGTTATTTGAATATTTGAATCATTTGGATTTTTGAGTTTCTCCTTCTTTCTTGTACTCGTGTGTTCATAATTTGAAAAAGCTATAAATATGAACCTAAAATCAAAGAAAATAGAACACAGTTAAATGGTGCAAATTTAGAAAATAAATTTTTTAATTTGAATTTGAGGAAATGACCTTTCTAACCTTTCTGCTTATGGGGCATTTTAGCAAGACGTGATAGACTTAAGAATACCAATCAGCTGTTTTTCTATTTTTAGTCCTTGAAGTAGTTTGAGTTCGTTAAGATGATTTTAAGCACATTTTTGTGTGTAACGTAGTCTCCTTTTTTTTTTTTTTTTTAAATTTAAAAGGTCACTTGGGGATTGGTGGCCCCTGGCAACAATTTTATAGAGAGAACCTGATGAAATTCATCTATTTGTTTTTTGGTTTAATTCTTTCGAATACAGTCACTAAATTTAGATCTTGACTGTATTTTCAGGTTGAAACAGGTTGGCATACGATATGGAACTGTGTTATTAGTGGTCTGCCCACATTTAGTACTTTTACAGCAGTTGTAAGTTGTACTTTTATACTCTTCTGAAGATGGAATCCTGTTTCTTTATCTAGTATCAAGGTGTTATATAATATTAGTAGTGTGCTTCCAGATACTGGCTCACTTTTCCAATTCATCTTTACTCAAAAGTGATCGAAGCCCCATGCGTAGGATAGGTAGTAGATGCTGAGATTTATAACTTGAAAGGTATCCACGGAAAGTAAATTAACTAGTATCTCATGCTTTTCACATCCCATTTTTTTCAACACAATTTGTTAGTAATTAGTATGGAGGACTTAATTCAATTTACATGTTATGTAATGTTAAGGTGATAAACAATGTAATGATTGTTAGAAGTGAATACAAAGTTAGTTTAATAGGATAAAACCATCACATTGTGGTTACAGTTTAAATTGGTTAGTAAATCAAGAATTCTTGGAACTGATCTATGAGAGGTCTTATTATTATTATTATTATTATTATTATTATTATTATTATTATTATTATTATTATTATTATTATTATTTTTATCATGTAGTATTATGTGTTAGTTTTATCATATTTACATGCTGCCATATGCTATTCATTATTAATCGTTCGTTCTGTTCCCTTCCCTTTCCTTTCTGTTATATCTAGTTCTTTTTGCTTATGGGTTTTGAGATGAGGGTTCCCAGGAAACAACCTCTCTACTTCTATGAGGTAGTGGTAAGGTTTGCGTACATTCTATCCTTCGCAGACCTCACTTGTGGGATTTCACTGGGTATGTTGTTGTTGTTGTTTGATGAAGCTCGTTCTTTGTTTGTTGTTTAAGGCATGACTTCTCGTCGTTTAGCCATGTACGCTTACTCTCCTATTGGAAGAATCTGTTACCGAAAGCAGTCATGAATATCATTTTACTTCAATTACTAAAAGTCCATTAGTTCCGTTTGTCCTTTACTCTGAATGATTAATACAGTTGCAGTCACATAATAATTTTGAGGCCCAATTCGCAAGGACTTCTAAGTCTTGAATACCAGTTCTTAATATTTGAAATCTGAATATGCTTCTATTATCTTGATTTTTTCTCTGGACGTTAGATATCCTACTCAAACTCTGCAGGTGATTTGTAATTGAAAAAACAAATAAACAGAATTCAAGTGATTCTGCCTCGGGTTTTTGGATATTGGTTGTCTGGCTTTGTTGACTCCAGCAGTATTGATATAGTTTTAGGATACTTATGTCAGGATGAGTATATAGTCTTAAACTCTTGTTGAGTATGTATTCTTAAATTCTCGTAATTGGATGTTATTAATGCAATGTGAGTATTTCTCCTATTTGCTGATTATTTCATATATAATCTGTCTAGTGTCTCTTCAAGATTACCAGCTTAACAAGGTTTCTCCAAAAGTAACTGATTACCGTTTCTAGGAAAATGTCTGAAGAAGTACAGAATCATTTTCTTGATATTGTAATAGAATTTTACTATCAATTGGGCCTGAAGAGCTCATATTCAAGATATGGTTTTCTGTGAACAATACCCAGGAACTTCAGGGGCGCACCAAAAAATCTGTAAGGGATAGAGGCTACTCCTCAGTTGTACAAAATTCATCCCTACACCCTCATAACTTGCCTATTTATTTCTCTCTGTACGATCCACATAAGTGCAAGCCGAGCAATATTTCAACGCCCTGGGTCTCTTCCTCCATGCACCACACTTCCAGCTAAAGAGGGCTTTCACATACCCACTCAACTCTGAATCATTTCAGAATTTCCCACAATGGTCTTGGTGCTACCTGACAATGCAGAAGAAGATTATCAATATACTCATGTGAACCCTTGCACATAAAGCATCAGTTAACATAAGTAACCTTCCTCTTCCCCCAGATTCTCAGCCATCAAGATCCAACCCCTTGCTGCTAACCAAATGAAAAACCTCACCTTATGTGGTACCTTAAGGAACCAAATCAATTGATATGGAATGGCAACCTCTTTACTCATCAAAAGCTTCTCATAAAAGAATATGAAATCCTAGCTATGATGAAGGTCAAAAGATTTGGTTCATCCTGATATGCGTTTCATTTTTAAAACTTAATTGTTTTAAGGACCTTACCTAATGGGATGTTTTTCTCCAAAAGTACTTAAATTATGAACGCATGTTTTGTTAATGAGCCTTAAAAAGTTTTTAGAAAAATTGAACTGAAGACGCGGTGTGGTTAGGAGGCAAGTTCCTAACAAATAAAAAGAGAAAAGTGATGCAAGTAACAGGTATTAGAACAGACTGTCTTCAACATATCTTTAGTCTGAACAACTGGTGGGACAAAAACAAAGCAAGTGAAATGTCTTTTATTAAAACTGCATCTGTTATTTAATTTGACTGCAAGCGGTATTTTCTTGGGAAGTGACTTTTCAGAGTTTCTATGTGTAAGACAAGTTATTAGGCTACTTGTTTACTTTCTTGTTTCCGTGTATCTGCAGGTGGATGCTGCATTAATGCTACTCAGAAACTTAATACTCAACGTGAGCACTATTCTTTTGCAGAAATTGTGATATTTTCTCTACTTATCTCTGTTATAGTATTTTGGAAGTCTTTCTTTTGTAGTATGTAGCTATCAGTATGTTAATGTCTTTGCTTCGTCATTTCTTTCAGGATACAACAAATGCATTTCTTGTGCCCCAGGATTTGTGGGATCTTCGATTACTTAAACGCGTGCCATCAATGTAAGTAATATTTTCTTTTCATATAATTACATAGGAATTAGTATATGAGCCTATTGTATAGAAGATTCCTTATTACTTTATGGTGCACCTACAAAGGTTCCTTGTTGTAGAGAAGGTTGTGTGCCTTTAATGGAAAACCATCTCTATTTGTAGGTTTTCTACTTCTTTTTCATACCTCTTGTTTATGGGCTTTGCACATTCTTTCAATTAAATTTATCTACCTAATCAAAAAAATATTCTTGGTTTCCATAGTGTATTCAATGGACTGGACTCTCTTCTTTTATGTCCTTTGAGATTCTATGTTTATTTTATGATAATGTTTGAAGTAGTTTGATAACTTGTGAAACTTTGACCTGAAGTATTTTGCTTATTACCCTTTTAGATCTGCACTGATTTTGATCTCTCTTCATCTTTCCACTTTGATTTTCAGATCCGTTTTGTGCTTCATTTCATGTTATTTTTCAAGGAAAGGCTACCAAGTAAGTGTTCCTCAAATAAGTTCAATTCTGATTTTGTTTTTGTCCTCTGTGGTTTCTGACAAAGGTTAGGAAGAACTGGATCCTAAGCATTTGACTTAGGCATGATCGTAAACACAATTCTTGAGATCATTCATCTTGCTCTATGGGTGTATGCCGTAAGATAGTGTCTTAGCTCTGCAGATAGATTTTTTGAGTCCCGGATTACTGGCATTTTGTAAATGTTTTCTTTCTTTATCCACTCTTCAAGGTGCATCAAAGAGTTGCAGTTTTCTCATTGGGATTAAGAGAAAAAGGAAAGCTGCTGTTCCATCTTTACTAGTTTTATGTCCTCTAAAACGTTATAAAATGAGGGATGTTTTTTTCTTAAGAAAAAGTCGTGATACAATAAAAAATATTGGTTTTTTTTTCATTGTATCAGCACCAATGATTTTATAATTTCTGACAATGTAACGCTGAGGATTTTACTTTTGTTGAGTTAGCATGAAGGATTTTATACTAGGTAAAAGCTACATTGCTGATGAAACTTCTGAAAGATGAATCATCTAATGGGGAAGTGTAGATGACAAAAAATTGATTTATCTGTTCCTTGTCAAACAACACACACACCAAGAATTTGCTATATCTGCAGAAACCTTTTGATACTAATCCAATCAAGTGAAAGATGACTTGTTATATGGAATGCCAGATTTTGGTTATCCTTGGAAGTCTCTGATACTAGGCTAACAAAACGATAACAGCTATGATGAAACAAGGGTGGATCTAAAAGTCCCATTTCATTGGAGATTTAGTGCTCCTAGATTTTAGAGGTTTTCTCTGTCCTATGCAGGGAATACATTTTTTTGGACTTTTAGGTTTAGATCATTGCTTGGATTTATGCTATAGCAAGGGAGCGTAACTACCCTGCTGAACCTACATTGAAATAAAGGTTGGTACTTTTGTACTTCCCATTTATTTTGGCCAGTGAAGAACAAAAAATGGCTCTAGAACTGGTTTTGTTTCCAGGTGAATGTGATTGATGTAGTATCTATGTGGCTGAATTAATTTCAAGTACCATCAGAAATTTAGCTTTTGCCAGATTGATTTAGTAGTGTAGCCGGTAGTTTGTCTTCTTTGAGTTTAGTAGTGTATCTGGACACTTTCAAGTACCATTGCTAAATTGCTTTGCCGGATGCTCATCTTCTATTTCTTGTTTCTAATTACTGCATTCTGGTATCAGAGTAAGTTTTTGGAATATGTGGTCATCTCCTATAGCTATTAAAATGCAGAGGACTTCTAGATATTCTGAAGAGATTGAAAGCGTGAGTCAGATAAATCATATTAATATTTTAAATTGTTGATTTTTTTATTATACAGGCCGTAGGCCATTTTGAAGGGGAGCCTTAGAGCAACAGTAAAGTTGGGTCCATGTGACCTATAGGTCACGGGTTCGAACCATGTAAGCGGCCAATAATACTTGTACTAGGGTAGACTATCATCCCTTGGGGTGCGGCCCTTCCGTGGACCCTATGTAGCACATAATGCTTTGTGCACTAGGTTACCCTTTATGCCACAGGCCATTTATCAAATATTAATATTCACATGGATAGATCTTGAATGGGTTATTATTCCTTGACCTAGTGTAGGAGAGGTTTTGGCAGAATAGGTCATCATATTTTGGCAATATTCTGTTAACCGCTACAACCCATTTAAGAAGAAACTTCTGAAAAATTTCCCTTGGATTAAGAGAGACTCCCAAATGCTTCTAGTATTGCAAAGAAGTCTATGAGATTCTTTTTATAAAGTAATAAGTCTAGGAGATTGATGTTCAGGAATTATGATTTTAGAGGGAGATGGCGTGAAGAATCCTGATGATATCTCCTTCAAAGTTGGCAAGTGCTTCAAGAAGATCTCTCCTTGATTTACCTTGGCTCAAAGAATCCATATGGGCACATGACAATATTATCCAACATGTGAAATGCCTCTTATATTTGTGATCCTTGAGATGCACTTTACACTTTCATCACATAAAGATGCATTCCTATGTTATGGAAATGGACCTTTTGCTTAGCTCAACTCCTGAAGCTACCTCAAGAGTCTTGAACTGTCCAAGATCATGTAAAGAAACTACAAACCTTATCCTTAACCAATCTGGATTTTAATATCCTCTTACACGCTCAGGGTTAGACATCTCAAGCGTAGATATAACTTGTGGGCTAACATTGAATAACTCAACCTTAGGGGCGGGTCTTATTCTGAAGCTGTTGACAAAATGGACCTTTGGCCTTGCTCAACTTGAAAAGTCAACTCAAGAGGGTGAGGATTATCCGAGATCATAGAGATACTACAACCACAATTTGAAAGTAAAATACAGAAAGTAATTGAAGTATGTGGCGACTTCATAAAAAAGATTTAGTGTGTTAAGAGTGTAAAAAAGTGTTAGTATTAAAATATTAAAGAGTTGCAACTTTTGACATGTCAAGTTGATACTTCCTTGATATTGTCAGTCATTGGTCAAATGTGATGTGTCTTGTATTCAACACCTACAAATAGGTGTGCATCTTTGTTGGCAAATCATTCTTCACATGGTGTTAACTCTAACATCTAACATTCTGACAATTTGTATTGATCGTTTTCCATGACGATAGTTTGTATAGTTCTGCATTCTTCTTTAGTGTGCTTTGGTGATGCGTTTGGCAAATTAACCTGCTTGCATATCTTATTTTGTTTCTGTCTTTAAAATAATATCTTCCTTTTATTCTTTTTTCTGTAGGGTGATCTTAGAGACACTTTATATTTGAGGCAAAATCTTTTGAGAGCTGTTTTAACTTTTCCTTTCTGGAAGGTTTGTTTATATATGCTTTTGTATGATTATCTTTTTTTTTTGGGAAATAGCCTTTGGCAGAAAAACAAGGTAAGACTGTGTATGATAAACCCTTGTGGTGGGGCCTTTCTCCGGACTCTGTGCATAGCGACAACCTTAGTGCACCAAGCCGCCCTTTTTTAATATTATATTATATTGATGCTTAGGGTAATGAAACCTCATAGACAAGTTGTATACCAAAGGTAAGGAACCTACGAAAAAATTATAGTTCTCCAGTCGTTAGAAAAGGCAACTATACAAATAGGGATCTTGTGTATGCACCAAAACTTGACAAAAAAAATGATATTTCCTAATCTGTTGAAGATCACATTCTCCCTTCCTGATGCATCTGTTCCTTTCCCTTCAAAGCATCCTTGTAAGTGTAATTATCCGTTACCTGATTTTGGCCAACGATGGAGACTGAAAATGTGAAGGACATGGAAGATGCATTGATGCTATTTCATGATTCCCCACAATCCTTGCCTGATTCTCAACCACTGACTCTACCACCCCCCTAAAAAGGATCTCCTCTACAACATCTCTTTCTCTAGCCAGAACCTTCCCCTGAGAAATCCCAACTAAGCAGTCATATATCTCACACACAGATTACCACCCTTAATCGAAGAGTTAACTTGCGTTTATATCTGCCAAATTAGCTGGGAATTGAGCAGATATGTAAATAAGTAGGGAATTGTGGAATCTGCTTTAGGTTAGAGCAGCTTCTTCCTATGCTGGAGAATTTTGTTGCTGACTTGCTAATTTAAATATCCGGAGCACTGGGCCCCATGCTGTGCTTCCTTTATAACTAGTTCCGAATAAATGGTCAAAGAGGGCCCACTTGCTTCGAGCAATCTGTACAAGGTTGTGACCTTATGACACTTCTCCCTCTGAGGTGATTCACTGCTTTGACATAATCTTCTGCTGTCTGAAATGTTGGAACCAAATCAGTATCCCTCTTTGATGTTTCTGTTGCCCTTTCTGTGGTGCTCTTCACTCGGTTCTTCTTGCGACTTCCTTCTACAGCTTTGTCCTTGTGCCAAAACAGATTAAAAAACATGGGTAAAACTGGATTTTCCTGCCCTAACCCTTTTATTGTTAAGGAATTCTATTGGTGAGCCATTTATCAACCCCTAGAACCTGACTGAAACAAGCGAAAATTGATCGTGTTTTCCACTTGGCAACAAAACCCTTCTCTCTCCTAGCTAACTCCAGAAAGCCCCAGTAACATGGTAATATGCTTCCTCAAAATCAGGTGTACTTGAAATTCCAGAATCCTCTCCTTCCAATCTGAAGTTAATCCACTCAAGATATTGCTTTAAGAGTCTAAAGAAAATATTGCACAATGATGTTGCATGTTGTCAGCAAAAGCACAATGTATTTTGGTTAATGGTGGTGTGGTGTTTTCACATGTAGGAAAGTTCAATGTTGAATAAACAGCTGGTTGCTGTATTGCCCACAGCTGTTTATGCTCTCTGTACTGGTGGTACACCATTGCAAGAGAAAGGACTATCCCCATCACACTACGTTCCTGAAACTGTGAATGATGTGAAGGTATATGGTGCTGTTTGGGGATAACTTTATGCTTATGCCAATGCTCTCTTTCATGAACATTGTTAAGTTGACTTAGATGCTGAAATACCTATTGTTGTAGGTCGAAGATCAGACACATGAAAGTGTGCATGATTCTTTGGAATGCTCTGTTGAAGTTCTTGCAAGGATTGGCCAGGAATCTGATCTGGAGGTGTTACACTCTTTTGATCTGTTTTCTTCTCTTTGTGGTCAAAGTCTTCATCTCAATCGACTTTTAATTGGTTTCAGGACGTTCAACCACCTCGCTGCCAAAGCTTACGTCTTCCCAGACAGATCAGAGATCCACTTTGTCATGAATTTGAAAATATCATTCTTGAAATTATTAAAGATGAAGAACATGAAAGGATGCTGCTATCTGATGTCATCTTCCTCTGTGCTATTTTATCAAACTTCATGTATTGTTCATATAGTACAAGGTTTGTCCTTTTCTCTTTAATGTTTGTCTTAGCATAATTTCCTCTGATAATGATGTGAATACAGTTTCCCATACTAGTATATCATTGGCATTGGCTGATTTTTGGCATTCTCTTTTTGACTTCTGCTTTTAAGCTTCAGCTCCTGCTTGCAATAGAATGCCTAATCTTTCTGTTTCTGTTACACTTCATGTGCTGTCCACTCTTAGGGTAGGAGAAGAAATCGCGCCTTGCCTAGCCACTCTGGGTCAATACGTGTCAAAGTTGTTGGATCGAGCTGCTTGTATCTTAGAGAAGAGTTATGACAACATTGATTGTGGTTTATTGGGTTCAAGGTCAATATTTGACACAATCGGTACCATTCATGTGTCCTTTGAAAGTTTTCTATGCTCCCCATTGTTTAATGAAATGCAAGTTGGCAACAACATAGACATACTAGCTGCAGTAATCCAATCTGTGAAGAGGCTTCTGAAGGTGCTTGCTAAACTCTATGAAGGATCCTTAAGTAGTGGAAGTAATGTTCATTCAAAGAGGGGTGACCTTGGCTCTTCTGCATCTGTTTCTAGTCAAGATTCTCATCCAGTAAATAGCCATACTAGTATGATCATAGACATGGAGTTGGATGTGAACATTGGCTCTAAAGATACCGACTCTGTGAACGTTGGAGGAAAAGCTCGTGCGGATATATTGGTTTCATCTGTAAATCAGAGAATTGAAGTCATCTCGATCATGACAAAATTCTTTTCAGCTTTACCATCTCATACATGGGATGTCATGTTTGAGCTCATGGAGAAAGAAAGTGATCCAAGGGTAACTGTATTGGAATTGTCTGTTCTGGAATTGTTTCCTGATGCAACTGCATTTGTTGATGAATATGTTGCTGACTTTTGATTTCTTATTAGATCCTGGAATTAATCATACATGGCCTTTGTCAACATCCTCATTGGTCCTCCAGGAGAAAGTTCTTAAATTTGGTAATGTGGCTCTTTGGTGTTTATTTGTCTGAGTTATTACAAATTATTCTTGCTTTGAAAACTCTGATAAATACTTAATTCCTCTTCTTTCTACAGATTACATCCTTAAATGATTTCCTAGACACACAGGCAAATCTCAAGATCCACTCTCTGAATGTGCTAGCTGCTATCTGCAGTTTGTTGAAGAGTCTCTTATCCTGTGATTGTGTTGCAAAGGACACAAAGAGGACTCTGTCTTCTCGGGAAAGATTATCTGAAGAGGTATAATTGGTATATCTTAGGTTTTCTCTGCATATTACATGGTGCAATTTGTAGTTCTAGTTAAACTAATCTACGTATTCTAAATGATGTTCCATTTATATGAAACGGTTCTTAGAGTTCTTTTCTGCAGTGTACACTGGTAATACTTCTTGTTGTATGCTTTTGTTGATTCAAGACTTTTTCAGATTGTAAAGTACATAAAAACTCCATTCTGAATAATGTGTATTTTGTATCGAGTAAAATTCCGTAGGATAAAATGAACTAGTAAATTCGGATATCTTTGATAGAAAGATGGACCTCTTTAGCAGGCAATTCACAAACTTACAATCGGTCACAACTAGTCTGTCACACTGCTAAATTGCTTTTAAGTTCCATAAGATTCTTAGAGTTAGTTACTGATATGATAAAATTAATGCTTCAACAGATTACTGTGTTGCTGACCTAGTCTCTCCTTAAGAGAAGTTTACTTGAGACATCTTACTAATTATTCCCATTAAGTCTCTCCCTTCGGGGACATCGTGCTGTTTAAGTTTTGATGATTTTGACAAACTGTCGAACCTGGTTTAGAGACCTGGTCCTAATGGTCAAGCCTGATTTAGGGACCTGGTCCTGCTTGTTGATCGATTGTCAAAGTTCCAATGGAGAACAGCTGTAAAGTTGCCACCACCTGCTGTGGTTGGTGAACAGCAGAGCGCTTAGTCAATAGAAATGCACGAAGTTGTTTGCTTTATATGTATATATATCCTTTCTGATGTGAAAAGATCCATCCAGTCACATATACATACTTTTCAAAAGGCAAAAAGGTGTTCTTGAAAGAGCTGAGCACTCAAGAGCATAACGGTTTGGGGGACCTGATAGAGCTTCGAAGTAAAAAATCTCCGAGTTGTTGTAAGTGCATCATAGTGTTATGAAACTAATTGTAAGATTAATTCCTAATCTTATAAAGGAATACTATTGTTCTCTTCATTATCAGTTGTGGTGTATGGTAGTCGGTGTTTATCTATGAGAGCTTGTGTTAGCTAGAGTTAGTTAACACTGTAAGCAATAAAGTTATTGCTTTGAGTCTTGTAATAGAGGTGTTATGAGAGGGAGGAATTAAGAGTGCAATTCTACGATTGCACGAGTTTGTAATCTGAAGCTCGGTTCGCTGTTAGTGAAGTTTGTCTGGGAAATCCTTAAGAGTCAGGTCGTGGTTTTCTTCTCCATTGGGCGAGGAGGCTTGCACGTAAAATTGTGTTTTTTTTTGCTGCACTCTTTACTGCTGTATTATTGTAGTATTCGATTGCTATACTCAAGGACCTAGTCCCTTGACCTGTGAGAGTCGCATACAAACTAACACATCTGATAAAATTGGAATAATGCAGGTTCTTATTAAATCATTATAGTCTGGATTTCCTTTGGCATACACTTTAACTTAGAAGTGTTGGGATTCTTATGTAATTTATAGTTAAAATTGCAAATTTCTTGCCTTATAAAGGTAGAAGAAAAAGACTATCCCACATATGAGATTTACCAGTAAAAGAAAAAGATGAACACTTCCTCCTGACAATGCAATTTAACATTGGTCACCATGAAATGGAAGAATATATAAAATATATCCTGCCCGAACTTCTTCTTGACAAAAAATGTTGTTTTGTACTTCCTCTCATTCTTCTTCTGAAATATTTGTTCTTTTATAGTCCAAAGTTTATATATTTCTACTAACATCACTGCCAGATCTGTGATGCAGCTTAACCCTTATTCGGTTGATGTTTTAGTATCATTCTTTTTTTAGTCGGGGGAAGGCTGTGTTCCTTGGTGTTGTTACTTCTCTCCTTTCTTGAGCAATAGAATCTCTATTCTTGTTCCTAACAAAAGTTTCTCAATTTCATGTCTTGTGAAATGGGGTTGTAGGGCTTGATTTCTCTCGGAGACCTAGTGAACAAAATTGCAGACAGTGACCTCTTTGATTGGGTTGGACGGACTAAGCTTATTGATTGCATTTGCAATTTCATTTTAGTGGATCCTCAAACTGGCCAGGTATCACCTTCTAAAATCTTGAAAAGAAAGATTCGAATGAGATCACTTTACCTTTTTGTCTAGTTTCATTTTAATTTTTGATCTTAAAAAACATCATTTTCTTTCATGACACCTGCTTCAAATTCGAGCAGTCCATGATTGAGAAGCTGTTGCTGATGCTTCATGATCCAGATTATCGAGTTAGGTTATGGTTTGCTCAACGGGTTGGTGTGCTTTTCCAAACATGGGATGGTCATTTTGAACTGTTCCAGGACATATGGTACGATGCTTAGTTTTTCTTTTGCTTTTTGATGCATTTTTACCTTTTTAAGTATGTCAGAAACTAACTGCTTGGCCAGAAATAAGCATCCTAATAAATCTCAAGTGAAGTTGCATAGTTATTAATTATCTCATAGTCAATTATATTGTTATGCAGAATTCTTTGAAAGATACTCAAAAGTTGAATGAACAACATTATAAAAAAGTTAATGAAAAGTTAATAAGACAAATACTGCGAGTATGCAAACCCTTAGGGGTTGGCCTTGGGGTTTACTACCTTGAAAGGTCTCAAGATCGAAACCCACTGGGTGCAAACAATTTCTGAGGGCCATAGGACTGGGTAAAAACCTGAATTAACCGTGGTGTTCTTGCGGGAAACTCCTTGCCGAGGGCCTGTGCACCCCCGGGATTAGTCGGGGCTCTAATAGACTCGGACACCCGGTGCAAATTAAAAAAAAATGCTGCGAGTATGCATTGATTATCTTTTCTAACTTTGCGCATGTTACAAGTCTTCTCTACAAAATTCAAGTACATGGGCATGTAACTGTGAATGGAGTAAAACATGAACTCCAGTTTCTTTTTTCTGTTACTATATAGAGAATAAAACATTGCTTGTAATCTTTGCATGGAGAATGTACAAACTATTCCATCTAGCCCTTTGAAGAGCCGTATCATTTTCTGAAGGCAAGAACATCTGCTTACATTTAAAGAAAATGCGTGCAGATTGAGAGTGTTACAATGATTTCAGCAGTTCTAACTTAATTCATCATTTGTTTGTTGAAATTGTGATTTTCCTTTATTGCCCCATGGATTAGCTCAATTGGCAAAGGTTGAGAGACTTGTGTCTTAGTTATAGGTTCAAGCCTTGCATCAGCCGCACTTACTCTAGTATTTAAGTGGAGAAAGGTAAAAGGACTATCCCATCATTCCCAAGATTCGAAGGATGTGGTTGGCCCAAATGGTCAACTCCAGACGGATCTCTCGGTCACTAAAAAATAGTGATTGTCCTTTTTCCTTGATCTGATAGATTTTATTTCAATTAGTTTGGTAATGTCTAAATGGGTTTATGAAATTAGAGAAGGAAGATTTACCTATATATTTTTTTGGGGTATAGTCCTTTCTTATTTTTGAATCAAGGAGACATGACTGAGTGGAGGCAAAATTATTAATATTTGTTCATCTTTCACTTATCAGAAATCACGAGTTATCATTTATTAGCATTTGTCAGATTGTCTTTATCTCATAGGTAAATTTTCGCTGCCATCTCGATCTGTAATGTATCCAACAAGGCTTTCTATGCGTGTGTTAATTAGTTTTTTGGGGCCTAGGAGGGGAAGGAGATATCACTGGATATCGGAGTGATTTTACATATTTGTAGAAAACCATATCTTTTTGTAGGTTCTCTACTTTCTCAGTATCCTGTATATGGGCATTTCTGCACATATGTGCAATTAAATCTTATTTTTTTAATAAAAGAAACACAGAATGTGCCTGTTTAGGAGGTTGAAATTGCACCTTTCTTCCAACTGAAAATGTTTGTGAAAGGATCATAGATCCATTGAAAAGTTTAATGTAACTGGTGGAGTAACCCGAGACCTTATAAACTCAACCGGAAATTTTAATTCCAGATGTTATATATGTCTAACACCATCCGACATGTGTAATTGGCTGTAGGGTTTACATGTGGATAAAGTTTAGTTTATTTCTTTTTTATTAATGACTTTAATTTTTAAGAGATTCAATAGGATTGAGAGTAAGACTGGTGTAGAGAGAGCTCAAGAGGCTGAGAAGGGGTTCAGGGTTGAGATATAGTATGCATAGAAGTGGGCTTGAAGCAAAGTTAGTGATTCAGGTTTGAGTTGGGAGAGATGCCTAGAGAGATAATAGTTGTATTAATGTTTACTATTGGTAAAACAGTTTTACAAAAGTTTGGCTCTAAATCTAATATCATGCGATAGAATATGAGCATCCAATTGAAAACTTAGAAAATGTGTGGAGTAGCCCATGCCCATTATAAATTTCTCTCCGGAAACCCCTACACACTGTTGTACATCTTTAACAAGTGTAATGGAGGTGATATTCAGGTCTGAAACTTCTGAAAGTTGGAAGAAGGAATGAGCAAAATTTCAATTAATGAACAGCGTATAAGAGAAGTGGAGGGGGACAGCTTTATTTTTCTGTTTCATTTTCAAACTGGTAATTCTTGATCATTTTAATTTACCTGTAGCAATTTCCCTTACCAGCTTCTTTCCTACTATTTCACCTCTTATAATCTGGTCAATTTGGAGTTGGATTCTGTGAGCATTTACCAGAAAAGCACCCTCTACCTCTTTTATGAAGTTCTAGTTTTTAGATTTGTTTTTCTTCATACCTTTGTATTTCATGGTTGTTTATCTTTTTTTTTTCTCTTGTGTTAGCATTTAAGTTTCTGATTGTTTAGTATTTCAATTGTTAACCTGAAATTTTCTGTTCTAGTTCAAATTTCGGCACAAAGCTTGTGACTTGCTCCAGAGAGAAACTGGTGATGGCGAAGGAAGTTTTAGCTGCTGGTCCTCAGCCTTATACCATGTTGGAAACAACAGTTGTAACCCTAGCTCATCTTGCGCTACACAGCGAAAAGATTGAATTGGAGGTATTCAGGAGGCTGATTTTGCTTGGATTAACCACACAAAAAGAGAAGCTGGTTTTGCTTGATAATTTTCATTCTTTTGGATAAAATATAAACATCTCTTATTGAGGAAGATATGGCAACAATTTAAAGGGCTGCTAGGTTGATTATTCAAGGAGTTATGTTTTACCAATTTAAAGAAGGATCTTTGCATGAACCTTTTACTTATATTTGGTTGCTGTAGGTAAGAGGTCACTTGGTCCAACTTTATAAAAGTTGAGTGACATGATTTTGCCAACTTTAAGATGTTCCAATTTATCATAAATCCAATCTAATTTACTTCGTGAATACTCAGCTGATACTTTGACCTGATGAGCATGATTTACATCTGATTTGTTTATGGGGAACTTTTTACAGTGACATTAAGTTGCTGAAATTATTAGAGACAGCGTGTAGATCTCCCCACTCAAGATAAATTATTTTGACTTTATGAGGTTTTATCTGTATAATTTGTTGTTTTGCAGGCTGTTTTTATGGTATGTGTTATAGCTGCTATCAACCCTTGTTTAAGGTACTCAAAAGTCATTATTTGGTGATGTTTTCCTGGGAGATCACTTGTTTCTTATATTGCCCTCTTTTCAGGAGACTTGTTATTGCTGCCCTTGATAATCTATCAAGGGAGTTAAAGTATACTTCTAGGTCAAAGGTATGAGCAAGTCTCTGATAATCTTTGTTTATGTTAAAGAGCATAGCAATCAGCCTTATAATACGTGATCGTGAAGTGTGAGATTGCCAACTTGCTTGGTCCTTAAATCATTTTTCTCGCTGGCACAATCTTGTTTGTTTGCAGTATATGGAAGAACTTATGGCGTCAATCCTCTTTAGTTGGGTTGCTACTGGTGTAAGTTTAGCTTCTCTTCTTGAGGTAATGCGTGCGTTCTTTCTAATCTGACATTATCAACAATCTGTTGCCGCCAGAGCTAACACATTAATTATACGTCACGTCAGGCAAGGGATCTGTTTGTGTTCAATGTAGAGCCTATCAATTTCATTAAGTCCTGCTGCCGTTGGCTTCTTCCATCTCTACTCTTGCATGGTGACATCTCCAACATGAATTGGATTGCGAAGGTTGGAGTTTCTTTTAGTCATTTTTCATTCAGTTACAATTTTAAGTTAGTCATATACTTGTCTGATTTCTCTAGTATTCATATGTGCTTAAACTACTAAGTTCCATGCTTTCTCTGTTGAATTTGATAGCTTTTAGTCACTGTTCTGTTTCATACCTGAAATATCTACTTTTTCATCATTTGCAGGTTGCTTGTGAGCCTCTTGCTGAAATGATTAAGAATCACTTTGTGTATGTTTTTTCTGTTTGTATTGTGTTACATTGCAGTAAGAAGGCTGGTTGGGAGAAGGGATCAGCTGTACTTGAAAGTTTAATTCTGGATATTGCAAAAATATCTGAAACTGAAAGAGACAAGCTTATAAAGACACACATGGTATGACTCTCCTTCACATACATTCAAGTTGACATTTTGATTTATCTGAAATGAGGTGTGTACTATTTGAGGAAGTTGCTGAAATTTATCTTACTGTATTGAGATATTCTTACATGAACCTCACATCTGATTGCACAAGTTTGGGATAACATCCGTTTCTCTGCATAGCAGTGACTCCTGTGGAGAGTAGTATTTGGTGCTATAATGTGATATGAGTGTTTCATTTTTTATGTCAATGATACTCCACTTCCACATAAAAAAACAATCTTCTTTCCCAAGTTTAATCTAAATAATTCCACCATATGTTTATGCAGGTTTCAATCGTCAATACTATTTTCTCTCTTGCTTCAACAGCTGAAGACCCTGTTCTCCCTTTATTCTCCAAGGAGATAGTTGCACGTGCAATTATGACAGTTGTGGATGGATTCTTGGAGATGTGCAGTATCTTCTCTTGGACATTTTTGTAATCTTATGTCGTTGTGGGCATGTTTGTTTTTTCTAAATTTTCTTTTACTGCTTTCTTGTAGAGATGGCTCTTGTCAAAATATTGGCCTTATTGACAAGATTAACATCTTCCGACCAGATCGAGTGTTTACGGTACTGCATACGCACATATATTTCTTCTTTGAAAATTTTGTTTGACTATACGTCTTGCTTAATAATTATAGCGGGCAGTTTCTAAATATTTTATATTGCCGTGCAGTTTATAGTAGAGATGCATTACAAAGTTTCTGCAGCTGGTCATTTCAGGCACAAATCTGACAGGCTTGCTGGGATTGAAGTGCTTATTGATGTATTAGGGCATCGAGTTGCAGTTCCTAGCACTGCCAGGTAAGTTAATTGGCCTTGTGATTAATGAAACCATTTACCTGATCAAAAATAAAAATAGAAATGGGAGTGTTACAAAATCTGTATAATAATGTACATAGATAGTATAGGGATTTGATAGATAATATAGCTGATTGTTAGGGATTTGAATCTTTAGTTACCATAGTTAGCTTGTTTAGTTACCTTAGTTAGCTTGTCCCTCCATGTATTTATATCATTGTTCTCTTTGAATAATAGACAAGTTATTCTTTCCATGTCTTATCAATGACATAGTATCAGAGCCATTACTGCCTTTTTGAAGTGAGTTATCTCCCTCACAGCTTTAGAGTCAGTTTCCATCTCAAAGGTCAAGTTCTCTCTTTCTAGGTTGGTTGTTCACAATACAATCTCTTTTCAGTCAGTTCCTTTTTGGAAATTAACGGAGTTGCTGGATATTTTGAGCCTATCTCTACTAGTTTTTTTTCCGATCACTGGAATTCAGATTCCACTGCGGCCTGGCTTTCCGACGACTTCATTATTTTGAAATTCTCCGATTTCGGTTGTTGCTGGTTCAAATCCCCTTTGTGAAGCTTAATTGGTTCTCTATCCAGAACCTTTGGCTATTCATCTTTTAGTTTTTTGTTACTCTGTGAATTGCTGGGTATTCTAGCCATCTGAACATTGTTTTGGGATATTTTGATTTTCTATGGATTGCTCTATTTGTGAATTGGGAATATGGTTTTGGTTTCAGCAAAAGAATTTGCTAAAACCTCTCATCAGAAACCATTGAAGGAACCCATTATTGTTAATTCTTTTATGGAGTCAGATAAGACATGCCTTATGACGTCTTCAAATAAATGGGTGATTGATTCAGGTGCAACAAATCAC
>JAABOM020000075.1:24662021-24672372 GCA_011800125.2 Solanum clarkiae
GTCCCTCCATGTATTTATATCATTGTTCTCTTTGAATAATAGACAAGTTATTCTCTCCATGTCTTATCAATAACAGGGAGGATTATGCCTCTGCTTAGAGGTTAAGTATTTCATGGTGAGGAACAATTTGTTCTCTTGTTAGTTGTGAACAGGCTGAGAAAGTCATCTGAGAAATGCAATAGCCTTGCAATATTCTTCTTGTATCAGATTGGAATTTCAAATGTTGATATTGAACATTTGCGTTTTCTTTTTTATGTTTTGTCCAATATTGCTGCTCGTTTATTTGAAACATATGGATTGTTAATGTTCAGAATCTATCCAAACTTAGTTTGGTATTTTGAATTACAATACGTTGATGCATTTTCAGTTAGACTGAGTGACGCTGTCTGAACTTTTGTTTGTCCTCAATTTTATTTACAACACATGGCTGATCTGAGGTGGTAATTGTATGCTTTAGTTGTGTGCTTACCTGGATTGCATAGTTGGTGCTACATTTGCCCGATTTTCATAAAACATTTATTTTATGCTTAGAGGATCTTGCATCCAACATTATTTTTTTCCAGTTATCTCCTCAACTTGATTGGTCAGTGCTTGGACCTTGATGCTTTGCTGGACCAGTGTTGCCGAATGATTTCTTCATTGCTAAAAATATTCAAAATCAAGCAATTGGAGGGAACTGCTATTGTCTTAGGTGAACAGCTTCAGGTTGATGTCACTGAGGATCTTATTTTACTATTTATCTATATTATTTACACCTTACTCTTCAAGTGTGTTTAACCTTATGCCCTTTTTCCCATACAGTTCTTAATCTCCAAGTTGTTAATGTGTTGCGTTCCTTCTGAGTCTAGTTCCAAACTGTCAGCTGCCACATCATCTCAAGTTCTGTCACTGCTCCGCCAACTTACCTTGGACTCTGATCCATCTCTACACGAGTACATTAAAGTATGAATTTACGGTATTCTTATTACCTGAACAGTTTGGGCCATCACAGTGCCCGAGTAGCCTGTGCACTACTCATTTAGCTGTACTAATTACTTTGGTATGTTACTTCAGGAACTAGAGCCCTTCCCTAACCTCGACTTATTTCATGATGAAAGGATGTTTCATGAGGAACTCCGCAAAACTTACTCGCCTATGGAGCACTTGTTAACTGTAAGTAGCGCTTGGAACTTCAATGGACAGTTTGATGACTTTGTTACACAGATACTGTTCAAGTAAGGTCGTTGTTTGATGTACTTCCATTTTTTCGTTCACATGCTTAATTTTATTTATCAATTTGGCTGTTTCAGTTAGGGAAACGATCTCGCTACCTTCCGCCAAGATTTCTTGTCTGGAGGTAATTGTTCTTTTTACAGCCTCTACTTTCCATATCATTTCTGTTCTTATCTCATCAATTGTGATCCTTTTAAGCATGATGTGATTATGTGGACTAAATTTGAGTTCTGTGTTCTTTTTTCTTCCCCTGCACATGTGAAGTAGGTGAATAGAGAGTTGATTACTTGCTAATAAAGAACTATTACTTGTTACTTTTAAATTTTAAATCTCGAAGAAGTGAATTTCAATGGGTCATATCAATGTTCTATACTATTGATTAAAGTTTCGATGGGTTTTTAGTGTGCCATGTCAGAGATAGTCCTTATGTTGTACCAATTCTTCCCAAAAAATATAGAGGGGAACACCCACGGCCACACACTATATCCCTTTATCCCCCACCCCCTCCCTCTCTCCTTATAATAATACTAATTGTGTATGAATCCTCACTAGATCCACTTGCAAAGTACTTTTTACTCCTTAGAAGTTTGGTTTGATAACTATATTCTTTAAAAGTTTGATTTTATAACTGTGTTTGGATTGATTTGTTTCAGTATTCAGTCTTCACTAAAACAAAAAGGCAGTTGATCACTATTTATAGAGGTTGTCTACTATCATTCACAATTAAAATGTTTGTTTCAGTATTCAGTCTTCACTAAAACAGGAAGGCGGTTGATCACTATTTATAGAGGTTGTCTACTATCATTCACAATTAAAATGTTAGTTAGGCCTTTAATTTTATCCACCACTTAGGATACACTATTATTCATTTTAGGCCGTAATCAATCGATTTCACTCCAAATTCTAAAAGAAAATTCGGGTCATGTGAAAGATAATAAGATGGAGTGAAAATTTTCAAAAGAAAGCAAGGAAAAGAGGAACTCATTATATAGTGTCCTATATAGATCCATAGACTAACAAAAAAATAGATCAAAGTTGAGAAAAAAGATATTTTAAAACAGGTGGAAAACAAAATTTAAATCTAAACTCACAATTTTAGGGAAAAATTGTAATTCTTTCATGCTTTCACTTAATTAAGCTGCTAGTAAGAATCATTTCAACTAGGGGTGGCAAAATTAGCACATTTAAGTATGATTCACCCAACTCACCTATATTATAGCGGGTCATTACCTGCCAATTTTTAATTCAGCCTCTTTGACCTAAAGTTGGGCTAAATATATAGTTCAAATTGATCGGTGAAAAGCTTTGAAAAAATATTAAAACTAATACCTTTTTTATTTGATATTTATATATACTCTCCCTGGGCCCCACTTGTGAGATTTCACTGGCTATGTTGTTGTTGTTCTAATATCTAATAAAGGAAAAAAAAACTTTTGTTGATTTTTTGTGACAATTAAGCAAATTATAAACTCTCTATAGCCCCAGGCAACGTACTTTTAACTCCTAAGCAGTTTGGCTTGATAACTGTATTCTTTAATAGTTGATTTGATGATTGTGTTTTTGATAGTTGATCATTCTTTGAGCATTCTTTCTATTGCCGTTAAATGTCCTTTCTCAGTGTTTTCTAATTTACTATCCTTACAACTAGGCTTAAGTCATATATGAGTTTACAAATCTGCTTCAGATATCTTCCGTTGCTATCTATTTTTCTCTTCAGCTGTTAATATTTCTTCCCCTTTGGTGGCAGTTTAAAAGCATTACACAAAAAATTGTTTGAAGATGAATCTTACCCAGCACAAAAGAATGAGGAGAACATGTTTGAAGATGCATTTTTGGATTCTGACCATGAAATTGTTCGTACAGTCTGGAATCTGGTGCACATATGTCGTTTGAGTGGTGCTGGCAATTTTGGTGTGCTGGTCTCTGATTTTTTATCTAGGGTATCATTTTTAGTATTGCTATGCTATTGAGTTATACCTTTTGCTGTTATTTCATTTACTTATCTCGTCTGTTTATTTTCTTTTATTGTTTCTTCATGTATGTTGACCGTTTGCTTTTTAACTGCAAGTGCAGGTTGGTATTGGCGATCCCCATGATGTTGTGTTCCATCTTCCTATCGAGTCTAAATCTATACATGATCAGAACTTCCACCTTGGTACGGGCATATCAGATGAACTTCTGGTGGCAATTATGAGGCTTTTAAAGAAATATTTGATGGATGACTCTGTAAAGATAATTGACATAGCATCTCAAGCTTTACGGGTAAGTCAACATTTGATAAATTGTGTAATATTTTTTTTGACAAAGGTAACAGGTTGTATATGAATCTTCAGCACTAAAGGCTGGGTACCAACCTTATATCATAAGGCTACCAACTGATGCAGCCTCAAACAGATCAAAATAAAAAAGACTAGCTCCTACGTCATCTTACAGAGAGCCTAACAAATCTACTGGGTCATTTACATATTCAGAACTGCACCAATAGCAAAAAGACAGTTCATTTTCGCACTATGTAAAGGATTGCTTATAAATTGTGTAATATTATTTCAAGGAGATCTCTGCCGAACTCCATATTTCCGTTGGCACTGTAATTTGAAAGGTTTCATTGTTTAAGTCTGTTTTAGTGCATGAATTTTGGATCAATGTCGCTAATCTCTATTATACTTGTTAATAAGGCTGGTCACTAAGGAGGTTCAAACTTAGGCTTCATATCTAGTTACCTGAACTTATGTGCCAAGCGACCAACCAACCGACCACCATTCCTACCGAAAGAAAAAGAGAATACTATTTTGTGTTTGGATTGAGTGGAGAAGTGCGTGAATACACAGTGAGGAGAGCAAGGTGATCACTTTTGTATTATATGCTTGCATGCTTGACTCAGCACTTAATCAGTAAAGACACTAAAAGAGAGAGAGAGAGAGAGAGAGAAATTTAATGGATGAACAAAAGGAAAAGAAAAGATTCTAAATGATACTGAGAGTCAGATAAAAGTGTTTTGGTAAGGATAAGTTCCTGGTCCTTAGATCCTTCTTATTGATTTCTTAGGCATTATTGATTATTTTGCAGTCTCCACTGTTGTGGTTATGTCCCATCATCTTTATTAAGAGATTAGCATTGTCCATGTGTGAGTTGTTATTTTCAGGTCGATACTCTGATGTTTCATACCCCCTGAAGCCTTTGAAATACATATTTCAATTGTTGCTACTCTTGTAAAATTTTACACTGTGATATACATTTCTGAGAATGAGGCCCTTTCGATATCTAATAAGATCGAGAGATTATTCTGTCACGACCTGATTTGCCTAAGCTGCGTTGGCACCTAATCCCAGCCCATTATGCGAACCCAAATGGATTTCAAATCTGAACCATGATATAGGGAAGAGTATCATATAGAAGAAAATCTAGAACCCATGCAGTGTGGGCAGATCCTGTGCAATTGCGTCCCTTATTCATGCAACCACAATCCTTTGCAGCCTAGGTTTGCACAGTCACGGCCCAATACCAATAAAAGAATAAGGAATCTGCACTGTTTAAAAAAATGTAGTTTTCATGCCCAAAACTCACTCAAGCTCCGCGGGTCCCAACCCGAATCATCCCTTTAATTCCTAAAGCATTAGTTGAACATATGGCAAGTCTCAGATCATGGTCCGAGATGCAAATATTCAAAACAAGGGGTTGAGATGTTACACAGTGATCTTGTACTTTTATTGCTGTTTTCACATTCATGTGGTGCAGGTCAGCTGTGAGCTCTTAAATTGATGCTTTTTTAACCCTGTTCTAGTGTTAGGAGGCCTGATGCAGTTAGTCTTGGTAGAGAGTTCCAAGAGCAAAATGTATTTGATTAATTAAAACTTTGAAGGTTTTTAACTAAAGACTCTCGTTTATTACAGTTGTAACTATTTGCTTTGGGAGTGCATATATTGTAAAACCCATGTCTACATCTTTCTTTGAATGGTTGTTTCATTGTGCCATTTTCAACAATTTTGTGCAACAACTGTATAGTTTCTCGAATTGTCATGGTTTTCTGAGGATAAAGCTCAAATGATCTTTCAATTCTGTTCTCTCAAAAGTTGGTTTGTTCAAACAGGGGATACTTTCAACTGAAAATGGTCAGAGGGCTTTGCTATCATTTGATTCTTATCAGATATCCCTTATTGAGGTAGCTGAAAATCTTCTGTTATAATACTTGCTGTTTGTTAAACCATATATCTGATTGATTATAACGTAAATATCTGCAGAAGTTGGATGGAACACTTAATAACAAAATTTTAAGTCAGCAGACTGTTCTCTTGGAATGCAACTTGGATATAATTATATGCCTTTTATTTTGCTTGACATTCAATAATGTTTGTGTTATACTTGTGTGAAAAAATGTTCATCAGTTTAATAAGATTAATTTAAAAAGGGGTTTTTGGAATTACTCATTTGTTTCCCAGTATTGGCAGTTAAGCTGCTCTTTGTGTGTGTAGGTTCATTCCAAGGGTGTCAATGTCAACCTGGTTGAGAAACTCCTGGCAGATCTAGAAAGGAAGCTTAACGGTAGGATTCAGTTTAGTCATCAAGTTTATTTTATGTTTGCCATCCTATATGCCTTGTGCTTTCTTTTGTTTGTACTGTATGTAGCTGTATAACTGTTGAATAATGAGAGGAAAACGTATTCCCATGCTCTTCTAGAAGTTCTGAAATTGCTTTTGTTATGATTTCTACTATACATGAGTGCATAGATGATAAGTTTCATGGTTAATAAATAGGGTTTCTTCGGCTCATATTCACACTATCCATTGAATGACATTGTGGTTCGATCATTCATGTAAAACAAAGCATCTTCTCAGAGTATTTCGTCCTGTATTCTCTCATCAATTATGAGGTTATACCATGTGATCTGGCTGCTAAACTTTTATGGATCAGATATATTGTTTCATTGATAATAACAAGGCCATGTTTGCCATATACAAGAGGTATAACCAAGAAGGAGAAGATCTGGTCAGCAGCACATGCTGTCACCTTATGGTTGCCAGCATTTCTTTCTTTCCCCTGTGTTTCATTCAAATACTACATTTAAAAAATAAAAAAATGTGCCATTGCGAAGTCAAAATCATTAGGATCCAGAATGTTGGTTTTGCCCCTATATTGCATTGTTTCCTGCCTGGGGTTATTCTCAGGACCTTGCCTCTCATGCCTTCATCTCTGAAGGAGGGAAAACTGAGTTAGCAGGCTTAGAGTTTCAATCTAGTGCATTTTGAAGCATAGGCCCTCCAATAAGAAATATGGTATACCTTTGGCTTTATGGAGAAGTCTAGGGGCCTGCAGAAAATGGTGCTAACAATGAGTCTGCTAGCGAAAGTTTCTTTCGAAAAATGAAAGAATTGTTCCCCGAGGACTAATAAATGTCTGGAGACATAGATGTTCTACATGTTCAGTATTACACTGACAGATGTGCCATTGATTTTGTGCTTACTTAGAGCATTAACCAGATGGTGTTTTGTCACTTAAATTAAAATAAGGCTACAACGGTTGCCATCTTTGCATTATCTTCTTGCTTAATATCCTTGCAGCTAAGGCGGTTTCCCTAAAGGATTCTGCTATATGGAAGACTGATGGAAAAACATTTGAGACATGGATTTGTCCTCTTGTTTGTGCCTTGATTGAATATTGTGGTGATAAGATCCTGAGGTAATTTCCTCCTAGAACATCTATCCTCTTACTTAGGACTATTAAGTTCTTTCTTTTGTTTTAAGCTGTTTTAGTAAGCCCATGGTCCTTTCAGATTGTGTCAAGATATTGTGTTGGTGAAATCTGAAGTTGCAGAACTCTTGTTCCCCCATGTGATGGTCAATTTATCGAGTAGAAAAGACGTGGATGTTGATCTTTGTCGGCTGATCTCCTCACAGGTTATTGTTACATTTTGTTATTTGTTCCATCTTGATTATCCTTCCCTTCCACTTATCTCAACAACTTTCACCATCTTACGATATGGCATGAGCATATAAGCAAAAGCAAATGGGTTACTTTTTTTCAGTCAAGCATATAGCAACTTCTGTTATAATATACTTTTTAGTGTGTGTTGCTCAATGGTTATTCTATTCATTTTGGTGCCTAATCCATCTAACTCCTTGACTCATTAACATGATTAGGTCCTGTGTTATCGTTACAGTCTCTCTTATTCAACTAATTAGCCGGTCAGAGTGGGTTTAATCAGTCATGAAACTCACCAGAATGTGTGTATCTGCTTATTCAATATGTATGCGCAGGATTCTTACGACGGTCCTTTTCTTACTTTGTTCTTTGCAAACCTTCTTTTGTATTATTTTCCTACCTTATCCTGTATTGGGTAAAGAATCCAGAATATCTGTATGTGAACTTGTTTTCCACTACTGTTGATATAATCCATTCTATTTGATTAAATGAGTTTGGGAGAGGGTGGTGGAGCCGAGGGTGAGGAGGGGCGTGACTATTTTCATGAAGCAATATGGATTCATGTCGAGATGCTCAATTACAAAAGTCATTCATCTTGTAAGGAGATTGATGGAGCAGTACAGGGAGAGGAAGAATGCGCTACACATGGTGTTCATTGACCTAGAAAAGGACTACGATAAAGTCCATAGCGAAGTTCTATGGAGATGCTTGGAACAAGAAATTACACAGGGTGCCCTCCAAATATAGTGGTCTTGATTCTTTGCTCTCCATATGAGAAGTCTTGAAAAAATGACCTTCCTTTCATTTTAAGTTGAATCAAAGTACGTTTTTGCCCCTCTATGCCTTAAATATTTTTTAAACAACTCTACATGCTCAATTGTTCTTTTTATATTTGTCTTTCTTTATTTTTCTTTTACCTATTATTTTTTTCTCCTCTTTTGTTTCTTTGTCGTTTTTTTCTTTTATGTGTTTTTTCTTTTTTTCATTTTCTTTTTATTTTTTCTTGTTCATTTTTCTGAACTTCTAATTTTTCTCTTTTTAAAAATTTTTCCTCTTTTTTAGTTCTTTTTCTTTTTCTTTTCTTTCATTTATTGTTTTTTCCTCTTTTTTTTTTAAAAGTTTTTTTTCTTTTTGTGTACTTCTCTCTCTCTCTCTCTATATATATATAGATGGATAGAGAGAGAGAGAGAGAGTTAAATTTTGCTTCTAAGACAAAAGTTGTTGTGTTTCCCTTAAGTGCGACTTGGTGAAAATGGTGGAAATTGTTGTCATGAGGTGCAACTTGTTATTTAAAAGTGTTTGGGCTTATTCTTGCCCGCAAGGAAAGAGTTATAGAGCATATCATAAGTCAAGACACGATTTGGTAGTATCAAGTTTTGCCCATACAGAGTAACTTGTCATTTTGAAGTTCTTGGTCTAAGTCTTGCCTCTAAAGTAAGAGCTATAGAACATCTCATTAGTTAAATATAGTGAAATAGTATAAACTATTGCTCATGAGGCATATGTTAGTTTTTTAACTCCTGAGCTATGTTCTGCCTTTAAGGCAAAAGTTATTGCGTTTCCGATAAGTTAGACTTAGTAAAAATGGTGTAAAATATTACCCATGGGCGCAACTTGTTCTTTGAAGCCCTTGGGCTAAGTCTTGCCTCTAAGGTAAGAGTTATAAAGCATCTAATAAATCAATACATAATTTGGTAGTGTCAAGTCTTGCCCATGAGGCTTAACTTGTTTGAAAGTTCTTAGACTAAGAAGTCTTTATTTCTAGGACAATAATCACAGAGTATTTCATAAGTCAAAACAAAATATGATATTGTCAAGTCTGGCCTATGGGGCTTGTTTTGAAGTTGTTCGGCTAAGAGGCAAGAGTATGGATATGATAAATCGAGAAACAATGTCGTGGTAGTCTCAAGTTTTGGCCATAGGGATTAACTTATTGTTTGGAACTCCTTGGACTAACAATTCTTACCACTAGGGCATAGTTATATAGTATCTCATAAATCAAAACACAAAGTTATATTGTCAAGTCTTGCCCATGGTGCTTAACTTGTTATTTCAAAGTCCTTGGGCTCAGAGGCAAGCTTGGGCTCAGAGGCAAGAGTTATGTATATATATATATAAAATAAATCAAGACAATATGGTAGTGTCAAGACTTGCCCGGGGGCGTAAATTGTGAAGTTCTTGGTCTATGTCTTACCTCTAAGACAAGAGTTATACAACATCTCATAAATAAGACATGATGTAGTAGCATCAAATCTTGCACATGAGATTTAACTTGTTTTCTGGAAGTCCTAGGACTAACAAGTATTACGTCTAGGACAATAGTTATAGAGTATCTCATAAATCAGAATACAATGTGATATTATCAATCCTTGCCCATGGGACCTCGCTTTTGTTTTGAAGTCCTCGGGCTAAGAGGCAAGAGTTACAAAACATATGATAAATCAAGACACATGGAGTAGTGTGAAGTCTTGCCCATGGGATGTAACTTATGAAGTTCTTGGTTTATGTTTTGCCTCTAAGGCAAGAGTTATAAAGCATCTCATAAATCGATACATAATGTGGTAGTCTCAAACCTTGCCCATGGTGCTTTATTTGTTATTTGGAAGTCCTTGGACTAACAAGTTTTGCCTCTAGGGCAATAGTTATAGAGTATCTCATAAATCAAACCACAATGTGACATTGTCAAGTCTTGTCCATGGGACTTAACTTATTGTTTTGAAGTCTTTAGGGTAAGAGGCATGAGTTATATATTTGATAAATCAAGACACAATGTAGTAGTGTCAAGTCTTGCCTATGGGATAGAGCTTATGAAGTTCTTGGTCCAAGTCTTGCTTCTAAGGAAAGAGTTATAGAGTATCTCATAAATCAAAATGCAAAAGAACTGTGTTAACTCTTGCTCTTGGGACATAATTTGTTCTTTATATGTTGCTATTTTCTTCTCATATTATTCTTGCAATCCTGTTTCGAAAGCTTTGCTTTTGAACCAAAGGTTTATTGGTAGCCTCCTCTCTACCGTCTATCCCACAAGGGTGGGTAGGGGTAAGGTCAATGTACATCCTACCCTCCCTAGACCCCACTTGTGGGAATTTACACTGGATGTGTTATTTTTAGTCTGTATTTTAAGCTATTGTTAAACATTGTAATAACATTTCCATCAATCTCGGATGGAGCCAAAGATTGACTATTTTTTGGCTTTGGAGTATGATGGAATAAAGCAAAATGG
>JAABOM020000075.1:24686684-24708523 GCA_011800125.2 Solanum clarkiae
AACATGTGTTGTCATTATTTGTTGTTTATGTATTAATTGTATCATATTTACGTATTGTCATGTGCTTTTGGTTATTAATCGTTTTTTCTTGTTCCCTTTCTTTTACTTTTTGGCATATCTAGTTTATTCTGCTTATGGGTTTTTGAGACGAAGGTTCCCAGGAAATAACCTCTCTACTTCTATGAGGTACTGGTAAGGTTTGCGTACATTCTACCCTCCCCAGACCCTACTTGTGGGATTCCACTGGGTATGTTGTTGTAATATAATATAATAAGATAAAACATTATAAAAATGGTCTCGGTGGATTTTCAGGACAACTTGCAAAATAAAAATTTCAAATATTTCCTTATATTGAAGGATCCACGACAGGACCGCGTCACGGACCTATCCCAGGATAATTGAAATTCTCCCTTGATCAAAATCCGGCTAAATCTCACTTCGCTCAAAAATGTATTATGCTAAGCCATCTCCGCATCGCGGACTTGGTCTGCCCTTTTTGTCCTATTTAAATTTTTAGAGATGCTTTGGAATTCTCCCGACACACCACTTAATGAATCTCGATATTTTTAGGACTAAAATCCTATAGGAGTGGAACAAGCAGAAGAAAGAAAAGATAACTAAAACTCGGGCGGTTTTTCTAGATAATATGATCAAATTGGTTGTCCTTTTATAGCCCTTGTGCTATGCGTAGTGTTGCAGTAGAAAACTAGAATTTGATCTTGGAAATAGGAGAATGAGAGGGGTAATATCCAATAGAAGATTCTCCCCGAATTCGATGCCGGACCTAAAGATAGAAGGCATGTGTAGGATATTGTAATTCCCTAAGAATAATTGGAAGTCTTCTTTTTTGGAACCCATTCCAGGTTCTTTCCCATATAAGGCGAGGTCCTGGGCGATATAGTACCATAGATTTGTTGGGGTCCTTCAAGGTTCCAATCATTGTGTCACATCTAGGGCCTAGCTTGGGTCGTGACAAACTTGGTATCAAAGCACAAGGTTAAAGTATCCTAGGGAGTCCAATATGCCACATCAAGTAAAGTCTTATTTGTCGGAGTGAAGTACGCCACACCTATAAGTAGGAGGCTATGAGACGTCTTAAGAAATCTTTCTTTCTTTCATGATCCATGTCATACTATAGAGTGTACTTTAAGGATTTTTCCTCTAATGCTTGTTCTGTGCATACTGAGAATAATATCAAAATTAGTAATTTCAAGTTCAATGAGATCACATGGAACAACTTGATGAAGGACTGACACGAGACAATCCCTATAGACCTTTTTTGCTGGAACAGAATTACCACCGAGGGTGTAAGAGATATCTCGAGTTCAAGGTGGATGATTGGGTGTATTTAAAGGTCTCACCTATGAAGGATGTCGTTCGGTTTGGCAAAAAGGGAAAGTTGAGCCCTAGGTATGAGACCTTATAGAATGTTGAGACGAATTGGTAAGGTTGCTTATGAGTTGGAGTTGCCCACGGAGATGAGTATGGTTCGTCCGGTCTTTCATGTGTCCATTTGAGGAAATGTGTAGGTGACCCAAACTCAATTGTGCCTTTTTGGTCAAACTCCTTTGTTTCGATTCAACCCATTCCATTTTAAGGCTCGTAGCTTTGGTTGGTACAGAAAATTATTTTTTAAGAACTTAACCCTTTAGAAACTCAAAACTTCAAAATTTCACAACTTCTCAATAAAATTCCAAAACTAACCCCACAAACGGATCAAACGCACCTCACGTTCATTCTTCTTTAATTGGCTAAACTTGTAATACACATATTCTGTCTTATATAGCTTGTAGTGCTTCTCTACTGTTCAAGATTTTGGTCGAAACTTGACACACTCGCTGGTTTCATCAACTAGTGCAATATTAAAATTTAACGAATCATTCTGTATGTAAAGCGTGCAGATAGTCTTAATTATTATTTCCTAATTAAGTTTGAATTTTTCTGATACCTGTTTTGCTTCTGATGGTATCAGTATAAGAAGCATTTTGCAATTTATAATATCTGTAATGCTTATCATCGACCTGGTCTAATTATGTACTGAATACTGTACCTATTTACCTGGAATTGGTCAATGCAGTTAGCATGTCTAGACATGGACTGGAAGCGCACTTTAAAGCAAGCACAGTTACATATGAATTTGTTGGAGCCATTTGTGGCATTTAGAAGGGTTTTGCTTCAGATCTTAAATTGCCAGAATTATACTGTACAACATCTGCTTGAATCTGCAGCCACACTCCGCAAGGTGATTCTGCTATATTTGGTACTTCCTGTAGAAGCGATCTCTATGTTTTTTCCTGAATATATTCTTTCTGATGTACAGGTGTCTAGGTTTTCACAGGCTGCTTCAGCTTTGCATGAATTCAAGTTTCTTTGTGCAGAAATAGGAGAACATTGCAACCTTTACTGGCTTGGACGGGTATGGACACGTTCTTTTACTAAATTAATATTTGCTGCAACAGTACTTGATTACTCTGTGTTGTTGTACCTATGTAGCTTGGGAGTGTATTGTTCAGTTCCACATCAGTCTGAGGTGTAATATGGTTTCTTTATTTAGTCTTGGGCAATTTTAACCACATGAGCTAGCTTTTGGGTTGATATATGCCCAAGGTCCATTTCTTTATTAGGGTACCAGAGCCAAATTCATTCCAATTATTGGTTTTAACTGAAGTTGGGCCTCTATATTGTATTGTCAACGCTAGTCCTGGTCCAGGGATGGGGTAATTGAATGCCGCACCTGTGTGAGAGGTGTAATATGGTCTTGGACAATCCTCAGTACATAAGGTACCCTTTGGATTGATTTAGGCCCAAGGTCCATTATCTTATCATGCACATGGTTTATTATTATATTTCATCAAAATTTGCAAGTCGGCAATGCAATTTTGTTCTCGTGTGTTTTATTGTTATTCCTGGAAGTCATAAGCTAAAAAAATATCCACTTTCTAAGAATTTGTGATTTTAGATAGGATGAAGCAAATGATTTAACAAAGAGTAAGACTTGTTTTGACTTGAATAGCTGTGCTTGTCAACTATAACAGCAAAAAAGAAATACGCTTGTAATTCATGCTAAGCCAATATTGGTATAACATTTTGATGAAGTGCTAATACATTTATTATGGATTCTCTGAAGTTTTACGTGTTTCCACATGTTTCTGGCTTCTTGATATTTGATGAGTTAACTGGAAAAAGGGCCTAAGTTTACTGTCTAGTCCATGTTATAAAAGGTCTCAAGTAGTTCTTTTTGCTTGGGTTTACTTTATAAAACTTCAAAAATTTATATTCTCTGCAAGTTTTTACTCTTCATTCTCTTTGAAATTTGATGCTAAACTCCACTTACTGGTTCACACTTCCCATTATTCTCTCACTACTATGGTTCTTTTCATGTGGTGCAGCTCGAAGAAGCTAAGCTTCTGCGTGCTCAAGGCCAACATCAGATGGCAATCAATCTTGCAAAGTATATTTCGCAAAACTACCAGATGAATGAAAACACGTCTGATGTTTTCCGGTTAATTGGGAAGTGGCTGGCTGAAACACGAACAAGCAAGTCAGTAGTATTCCAACAACGGAACTAAGATTCCGTAGAAGTTTGATGCTTTTCATCTGTTTATGTGTGATATGTTTTTACTTATTTATCTGGTTCTCTGTCTCCTCACTTGTCCTAGTCTCTGCAGATTCTTGAATTATGTTTCCCTTTAAGACCAATTTGTTCCATCTTTTCTGTTTCTTGCTCACGAGTTTGTTGAATGTCCCACCAATTGACTAGTTAATTTAGAGATTTATTCCTGTCCAGTCATAACCAATTTCTTCGGATAAACTTTTCCTTGCTTTACAGCTATTCATTTTGTCATGGCCTAGTACATCCCCCCATCCCCATTAGAAACATCTATAATCAGAACGGCTCCCAATAGGGCCAAGACAAAACCCAGAAAAGAGGGGGTGGATGGGGTGAAAAAAGGAACTTGACATACAAATCTACAGCCATACTAAAAGGGTTCCAAGCACCAAGGAACACTGGACCTAATAAAAGTGTCTTTAGAAAATAGTTACATACAATAGATTTAAAGGGTTGCATTTGACCTTCTGTGCAAAGAAAACCGATTGCCGCTTTCTCATTCTATGGAATGATTGTGCAGCTCAAGAACTATACTAGAGAAATACTTGAAGCATGCAGTCGCTCTTGCTGAGGATTGTACAGCAAGAGGAAAGGTTTCCACCACAAAACGAAGTCAAATGCATTTCCATCTTGCACACTATGCAGATGCTCTTTTTCGTAATTATGAAGAAAGACTTAATTCCAGTGAATGGCAGGCAGCAATGCGCTTAAGAAAGCATAAGGTATGCCATCCTTGGCCATTTTAATAGAACTGAACTAATCCAAAGAGTAATTGGAAGTCATGAAACAATGGTGGAAAATTAATAATCCCATGGTTAATCATGTACATTTTTATTTTCAGACGAAAGAGCTGGAGGCATTAGTTAAACGATTAAGAAGTTCAACAAAGGTATGCTTTAATGATGGCCGTACTTCTGTCTTGGTGTTAGAGAGATGGGATTGGTTTTGATTTTGCACCTACTTGTGATGCTCTATACTAGGGAGAAAAGACTGACTGTTCAGCAAAAATACAAGAGTTGCAGAAGCAGCTAATAATGGACAAAGAAGAGGCTGAAAAGTTGCAGGTGACATGATACTTGCTCTCTTTAACATTTTAGCATTGCTTCACGAAAACCCCTGTATCTATTTTTAAAAAATTTTAAGGTGGTCTCTACTTTATTCCCATTTTCATTGGTGCACGTGTAACATTGCAGCTTTCGATATCTTTAGTCTTAATTTCCGTTGTTAATTGTAATAATTTGAATTTACTGAGAGCGCTTAGGTACATAAGAGCTTTATCAATGATCTTGCTGGTTATATCGGCGAGATTGCTATTAAAATATTATCTTTTTATAACCTTTAGGGGTTGGCCTGGTGGTAATAGACTTGAGCCTTGGGGTTTGCTCCCTTTCAAAGTCTCAAGATCGAAACCCACTGGGTGCAGACAATTTCTGAGGGCCATCAAACTGGGTAAAACCTGAATTAACCGTGGTGCACTTGCGGGAAACTCCTTGCCGAGGGCCTTTGCACCCCCGGGATTAGCCGGGGCTCTAAGAGACTCGGACACCCAGTGCAAATCAAAAAAAAAAAGAAAATATCTTTTTATCCTCTTTCAAATGAAGTACTTTGAAAAGATTTTTCAAGTTAAAGTAGCTTTTATAGTTCTCCTTAACTTTTGTTATATTAATCTAAGTTGCTCGGACTCGGGCGCGGGTGTCCGATACGGGTGCGGATCTAGAGGTCAGATCTTTCATGATCTAATTTTTAAGATTCAGGGATATGGATCCATGTATGGATACGGGTATGGGGATTTGCCTAAAAATAATCAAAATGTCTAAAAATAGAGTGACAAACCTAAATTATGAGATATTATGTGGTGAACTTGAAGAAAATCCTGGAAGGAGATTAAAGAAAAAGGTGAGACAGAAATTTCTGTTTAAAAGATATTCCATTCCCTTCAATTTCACCTTAGCTTTTGTATTGATTACAAAAATCATTAAAACCGTCCAAACTTTCCCCATCGATTTTGGTCAAAGTACCCGAAACCGGTTGACCAAATCGGACACGGATCCCACACCCACACCCATGTCGTGTTGACATGGGTGCGGCACCAAAAGTGAAGAGTTCAAGCAACTTAGATATTAATAATCCAGTCTTCGTTGTATTTAAAAGTTATTAAATGTTCCTTATCCACTTTTAAGGCTCCAGAGGAGTAATTTTAGCACTAGCAATTATTGCCTGTAGAAAATGTTGCGCATTAGCTGAAGCTGATTATGTGTTTGTTAATTGTCATAATTTGCTTTCTTTTCTTGTCTTGACTGTTTAGGAAGACAGGGACAACTTTCTAAGCACCACGCTTGATGAATATAAACGCTGTTTAGTCATTGGAGATAAATATGATGTCAGGGTGGTATGTATTGTTGCTTTCTTATTTTATGAGTTTTTCTGCTGAGACTAAGTTACCTGGATCTTTTTTGGTGGGCTGGGGGAGGAGTAGGATGAAGTCATTTGATTCTAAATCAGCTGCAACAATGATTATAGATGGGTAGAATGACTAAATTTTTTAGTATTTAGTTAGAAAATTTTTTTATTTGATGGATGAAATGCTTCCGCTATACTGTTTTCAGATGTAGGAAAATAGAAATGTTTAAAGTTTCTTTTGGCAAATCAATGATGTATGGTGTATGTGGTCACTGGAAAATTCATTAAGCTGTCTATGTCTTTTTCTATATATTCAGAGTTACCTTCTGTTTTCAGGTATTTCGACTTATTTCACTGTGGTTTAGTCTCTCAATCAAGCCAATTGTTGTGGATAGCATGATCAGCACAATACGTGAGGTATACTCCAATCATTGTTATGAGTCGACGTCATCAGAAACGTTTCAATGCTGTATATTCCAAAATATTTTGTTTGTATTTGTATATTTTATATTGCTCTAGACTGAAGATTATTCGGAATAAAATTTTTAATTTACTTTCAGGTTCAATCTTTCAAGTTTATACCACTAGTATACCAAATTGCTTCCAGGATGGGAAGCTCAAAAGAAGGCCAGGGAGCTCAAAACTTCCAGGTATAACTTGCGACTTTCAGTATTTGTGATCTTTGCTCTTTCACTTTTTGATTTATTTTTGTCTGTTGGGTTGAGACGATATTTGTTTTCCTTTTTCTCTTCTAGAGATAGTCTCTAGGTGACTGAATATGGATTTTGTACGTTGTGCAGTTTGCTTTGGTTTCTCTCATTAAAAGACTGGCCATTGACCATCCATATCATACAATATTTCAGGTAAATAGGAAGGATAGAGATTCTTATATGTGAAATTGAATGCTCCTTATTGTTTCAGTCTTAGCTTTGTTCTAATTTTACTAGTATTTCACATCAGAAAGATCTTTAAAATTGTAGACATCCTAATTCTAAGGATCCTCCTTTCTCATATATATGTTTGCCAAATGCTACATCTGGATCTTATTTTCATGGTGGTTGTATCAGCTTCTAGCTTTGGCAAATGGTGATAGAATCAAAGACAAACAACGTAGCAGAAGTTCTTTTGTGGTTGACATGGACAAAAAGGTTGCTGCAGAAAATCTGCTGAGGGAGTTGTCTTCGTATCATGGAGATGTCATCAGACAGGTACTGACTCATCAACATCCTGATTAAATTTTGAACTTCAGTAAGTTTTCGTTTGTGTATGTTTATATTGTGTGCTCCATAAAGTGGTTATCTCTTTGGTAAACAGATGAAACAAATGGTTGAGATCTACATTAAACTAGCTGAACTAGAAACAAAGAGGGAGGTAAGAAGCTGTCCTCGTGTTCTTTTATTTTAATATTTATCTGCTTTGTTCCATTCTTCTTGTTTCGTTTCTTTATTTTTCTCATTGGATGGGGTCATGGGGGTAGCTGCAAGAATTTGTATAAAAATAATAAATTGTAATTGATAGTCATGTTGGTATTGACTTTACTGCTGACAGAACTGCGGCATCTTTTACTATCTCACAACTAACAACTAGAATTTTTGAGCAGGATACTAACAAAAAGGTTAATCTTCCAAGGGAAATTCGCAGCATCCGAGAGCTTGAACTTGTAAGTTCACTATTTGCTTATTTCAAACTGTAGTGTAAAGTCTGTATTACTGCTCTTGGCCTCCGCTATCTGTGACTGCACCATGAGTGACAAGCAGTGTCTTGGATGATAATCATCCTAGACCTTTTCTTGTAAGGTGCATCAGTCTACCCTGTTGGTAATTCTGGTTATCAGCCTGGGTGTCTTTGCATGGTATTTAGTAAGTTGAACTTTGTACCATATTTGTCACTGCACACACATCATCTGTAGAAAACTGATCCAAGGAATAATTCTTTTTCAGATTGTATTACATGGACCTTCTACCTTCCTGCTTCATTCTTTTCCATCCAAAAAATAGATATTAACATTATGCATGTGTCCGATTTCATCTCTTTTTGTAACATGATTCCATTGAATTAAGACTTTTGAGATTTGTCGCTTCATTTATATTAGTGAAGCTCATGGACTAAGCTAGAGGATTTGAACATGTGTATCAGTTTCAGGCTTTACTTGGTGCAATTGACATGTTCATGCAGGGTAGCTTGATGCTTTTATCAGATAAAAGTAAGGTATTGGGATATAAGAACACATTTTCTGTGTAAGGTGGGGGCGGGGGCGGGGCGGGGCGTGTCGTGCTGTATTGTCAAAGGCTTATTTGAGGCACACTTAAGTCCTAAAGCTCAGGTAGGTGCTTCATCTCACTTAGGTTGCGCTTCCCTTTAGGCAAGCATTAGGGTGTGCACCTCATTTCCCTTAAGTTCTATCTTGAATAGAGCAATATTGAACAATAAATATGGTCAGCAAGAAGACATTAACAGTTAAGAGATTATTATGATGAAGTTGTTACTCTTTTCTCGCATTATATACATATGTGCAATACATACATTCAATTGCGTTTAAAGCCTTGGTAGAATTTAACAGTCTTTGCCTTTAACAACACTGATCGTGTTTGCTATAGAATCTTCTGAATTTAGTTTTCTCTTGCTGGAGGTTAACTGATACAGCTAATATCTCTTTGTATAATGTATCTTCAGGTTCCTGTGGTAACAGCCAATATACCAATTGACCCGAGTTGTCAATACACTGAAGGCTCCTTTCCACACTTTAAAGGATTGGCAGATTCTGTTACGTAAGTAACAAAGTATACATGCTACTCATTAGAAATTTTTTTAGGTGTTGTTTGGTTGTGAATAAGTTATCGGGGATTTATTATCCTGGAATTAATTATTCTGGGATAAGTTATTTCACCATGTATATGGCACAACTTATCTCATTATTATGGTATAAATGGTCGGATAAATAATCCTAGGATTATCTAATACCTTCAACCAAACGCAGTATAAAATAATTCTTCATTTTATCCTGGAATTATTGTACCTTAATACCTCACACCAAACAACTCGTTATAGTTATCCTGATACCCAGCTGTTATGTTTCAGAGTGATATGAATGGTATTAGTTCTCCAGGTCTAGTTTAATATAAAACAGGCTGTTCCGATACAGTTGTCATAGGTTTCCATTGTTCTAACTATTGTGCTTTGCAGTGTGATGAATGGTATAAATGCTCCAAAAGTTGTTGAATGTTTCGGCTCCAACGGCAAAAAATACCGACAACTTGCTAAATCTGGAAATGATGACTTGAGACAAGATGCTGTACGTGTTTAATTATTGTTTCTTACACTGGCTATATTTGGACAAGCTGAGATTTAGCAAAAAAAACTCATGACATTTGCTTATTTCTTTTCTTTATATCTCTGTCTCTCCCCAGACCCCACTAGTGGGATTATACTGGGTATGTTGTTGTTGTTTTCTTTATATCTCTGTAATATTATGGAAAGTTGGGGGGAGGAGTGTCTGATATCACATAGTTATTTCTTCTTCTTCTTCTTCCCTTTCGTTTTCCTCTTCTTTTTTTTTTTTTTTTGAGATAAAGGTATCTGTGTATTCACAATAGGCTCATCATCAAAAAACTATGAGCATAGGTCGCTTACAATCTCAACAAAGCATGTCAAAACTACCCTTAGGGAGATTACAAATTTTCTACGAAATGAACAAAAAGTATTCATTCTATTTCTTTTCTTTGCATCTCTGTTAAATTTGGAAGCATGGACCAGCATGAATGCTCAAGGATTATAAATATTTTTGCTGGTTAGTGTGGAAGCTTTAATTCTCTTTATGATTTCTGGTCCTTTCCCTGATTTCTTGATGTAATATTACCTTGTCGGATGTCATCCCACCAGTAAGATTCTTACAGGTGCCGGGGAAACCTATTAGTTGGCCTCTTGTTTATTCATTTCTATGGACGCCTTTCCTTTCTGCTCTTAATTTACGCTGTACGCCTTGCTCAAAAAATGTTATGTCTGGATTGCCAATTCCCTGCTATAATTTTTCTTTTTCCTGTGAGAATTGATGTACGTTTTGAACTTATTACACAGGTGATGGAACAGTTCTTTGGTTTAGTTAATACTTTCTTGCAGAACCATCGGGACACCTGGAAAAGAAGGCTGAGAATTCGCACTTACAAGGTAACATCTTAAAAGGGTAAAAAGCACCTTTTGTTAGAATCTAAATTATAATGGAAAGTAAAATTTCTCAAGTTCCTTTGAAGGGGTGCTGGCCAAAGTATTTAGCGCTTCTCTGTCGAAATACTTTAAATCTCCATGCTCTAATTACACTTGTTTTACTTGAGGGTAATCTTTTAAGTATATTTATTTTTCATTATTGCTAAATATGACTATTAACTTTGTCACGTATAAGAGTAGATTGTTCAAGTTTTACCTTGCCTAGGAGTTGCATAAATATTGATTGAAGATGTTATGATACTTTGTCAATCATATGCTTGCTATTGCATTACACACAGTTCAGCAGAAATGAGTTCTGAAATGACCTTGTACAAAATTATTCTCTAACAATCAAATTTAGTTCATTAAGCCACGTTTCTTTGCACTAACACTTGAACATATAAATACTTCCTCTGTCCACTCATTTTAGATGTGTCCATAATGTTTGTGAGATAGGTTGTACCTTTTACTCCAAGTGCGGGTGTTTTGGAATGGGTAAATGGCACTCTTCCACTCGGTGAATATCTTATAGGCAGGTTAGTAGGACTACCTTCTGCATTATTGTTTACCTGTATGTTTCATGGATTGAGTTTCGTATTGAACCTTTTATATTAAAAAATCAGCACTAGAGATGGAGGTGCCCATGGACGCTATGGAGCAGGAGACTGGACATTTATGAAATGCCGGCAACACATGACTGTGGTAAGTGCTACATTATCTTCTAAGTTGGTTACAGCTGAATGAATTGACAAGTTTCTCTTCTCTTACAACAATAGGCATGGGTAAGGATTATTGTCACTGAACTCTTCTAGTAGACTCCATAAGCTTGTATCAAAAGATGGGAATGCGAGAGGAGAAAATATGTATAAATCAGCATGATTGGGAGACGAGAATGATAAAAACATAAATCAAGTTTAATGTCTTATGAACTATTCCCAACAATATTGATAGTAGATAGAGATCAATAGGTACAGAGAGACCATTCAATCAAAATTGCCCAACTCAAATAAGAGGACTACTTACATATCTCCTTACGACAAAGCAGGATAGAAAACATATGTTTACAATGGGTTTAACAATACAGATCTGCTTCGAGCATGTCCTTGTTTTGTCTAGTTATGTGTGAGGTTAATCAATATCATTCAAGGTGGGTTTCTGTGGTGTATGCTATTCCAGATGACATTTTTGTTGATTGATGGAACTGTCAAAAAATAAAGTGAAGAGAAACACTCTAGAGAGTAAGGGTTTCAGGACCAGTAAAAGTAAGATGGAGTATATGTACTGCAGGTTCAGCTAGCATAAGAAAATTGAGGTTGAGGTGATATTAGATGATTCAAATATTTAGGCTCAGTCTTTTAAGAAAATAATAATGGATGAACATGGATGATTAATGGAAGTGTTGTGCAATAGTAGGATACTTACCCATGTGTAGGCAAATCCTTATAAACAATTGTAAGCCCAGACATACAATATGAGAGTGAGTTCTATATGAACGACCAAATGTACTGATAGACATTTTCTGGATAGGGTAAATAATTTTGTTAACAAATGTGAAAATCCGCATATACAAAGCTGTACCACCAAAGTAGAAAACCTACATCAAATATGGAAGCTACATCAAAATATGGTTCTCTATAATAGAGATCCAATCCTCTATAATGCATTGATTCATAGATGTGATATCTTGATGGCTGAAGGTGTTAAGAGAAAGGATGAGGTTGACAAATATTTGCATGGGAGAGTTATCTCAAATGATTTGCAAAAAAAGAAAGGAATTATGTGAACTCAGAGAAAAATAGAACACATTAAGGTGAAGTATCAGTATTGTCTATATCAGTTATTTGGATTAGGGGTAGCCGTAATGGGCACACACATTGACTAGATCCAGTTGTTTATAGGAGTCTTATAAGTTTGGCTAGAAACTATTCGATAATGTAGGGAATGGTGTTAGAATTAGAGAATCCATAGTTTTAGAGTATTCCTATTACTGTGATATGCTATGGAAGGTACTCAAATGGAGTTCAGTAGATACAGAGATTCTTTAATCAACTCTATCTAGTTCTGATGAGACACAGTTTTTGTATCTCCACTCAGTGTATATGGTGATACCACTTGTGCCTGCAGTTTTTGCATCTTCAGGCACAAATTTTTAATTGTGCCTGAAGGCCAAACCAACCCACAACTTTCCCCCACAAACGGGATGCAATCTGACAATGAAGTAGAAGATGATCTACATCTTTACGTGAGCATTTGCACATGAAGCACCCACTAACATATATAACTTTCATCTTCCTCAAATTATCAGCTGTTAGAATCAACCCCCTTGTTGGTAGCCATGTAAAGAAAAACACCTTTTCCGGTACTCTGGGGATCCATACTGAAAGATAAGGGAGGGAATGCCTCCTCTTTAGCAATCTCTTTTGACATGTAAGAATACCTAAATATTAGATAGTAAATGGACGAGAAATTTATATGTACCTTGAGAAAATAGATTTTGGGCTTAACACAATTTCAAAAGTTAGCTAATGGAGTGAGAAATGTCCGAGACTATAAAGAGGTAACAGTCCTATCCCTCAACCAATATGTGACATTCTAACTCTTCCCTCGGGATAGACATTTGGAGCGTGAACTATGTAATATAGGCCCCGCCATTGTGTTAGTCAAGAATAGAGTTGGGTCTAGTTTTTAGACTATGTTATGAAGGTGGGACCTTGGGTTCATTCAACTCTAAAAGCTAGCACGTGAAAATGAGGATTGTCAAAGATCACATGAGGAGACATCAGCTCATTCCACCTATGTGCAACATTTTATCAAATAGTACAAGTGACTGGAACTCATTTAGGGATGCAGGATGCATGAGATAAATTTATGTGAAACTGCATGAAGTTGGCTTGTGATTCTTACTTTCAAATTAGTCACGTCATACGAATAGATGTTGCTTTTAATTAATTAATTTATTTATTGGTGGAGAGCGGGTTGGCGGTCATGCTGGCTTTAGTTGTTATGTTCAGTGAAGCACAAATTCCATATCTGAAGTTGGCTGTCTGGGTTGGAGACTAAAAGGACTTGGGCATAAATTTGTGTAACATGTTTTATTAAAAATTTCGAAACTGAAGCTCAAAGTGCATCAATTTTAGCACTTTGAAGCTCAAAGACTATATCTAATTGGGATGCCTCTGTACTTTATAGATTGCAATAATAAAAATTGAACAATAAAAGAAGCTAGGTTTGTACCAAGAAAAATATCTATCTGGATGAATTCAATTGAATTCACCAATAAACTAGCCTATGCAACATGGTAGTCTTGCCAACTCAACCACAGATATAGTTATGCATATAAGAGCATCGTCTTGATAAAATATGCCTGTGAGGAAAATTTGGATCCTCTGATGGGGAGCTCTCTCTATGTAAGGTGTCTTACCGAATATTCAGTATGCAGTCAGGAGTCTTGTATATGACTTGCTTTCAAGAATGTTCACTTTTCTGTGTAGGAAAGTGACAAGCGGAAGGCCTTCCAGGAAGTCTGTGTTAACTTCAGGTACTATTAATCCTCAAAGATCTGGAGCTCATGTTGTTTGAGCTATCTAATTTTATTGCTGCAGGCCTGTCATGCATCACTTTTTCTTGGAGAGATTTTTTCATCCAGCTGACTGGTTTCAAAAGAGGCTTGCTTATACCAGAAGCGTGGCCACGAGTTCAATGGTGATTTAGCAACTCTCAGAAACAGCACCCTCTCTTTAAATATTTTCTAGTAAACCCAAAAAAAAAAGGTATAATCATTAACATAATTGTTCACAATTATGAATGTTCATACTTCTTTTACACTCAGGTTGGATACATTGTTGGGCTAGGAGATCGGCATTCCATGAATATCCTTGTCGATCAAGCCACTGCAGAAGTTGTTCACATAGATCTTGGAGTTGCATTTGAGCAGGGCCTTATGCTGAAAACTCCGGAAAGGGTTTGTTTATTTCCACCTGGAGTACTTATGTTCTGTTAGATTGGTTATATTGAAGTTGGTCATATAATATCCATAAAGAAAAATTAATCAGATGTGTAAATATATAATAATGTCCCATGTTGGATTTGTTATATGCATGATATAGAGTATATAAAGAACTTGCGTGTGAATCACTTTTCTTCATGCATTTCTAATCTTCTCTCTCATATTCTCACATATCCTGTGTCACTTTTGTGTTCTTCTAAGACCATGTCATTGTTAAGTTTCTTCAATCTGTATCTCAGTTATGATCCATAATGAATGAGATCTATTACAGGTACCCTTCAGGTTGACTAGGGACATAATTGATGGCATGGGCATAACTGGGGTGGAAGGGATCTTTAGGAGATGCTGTGAGGAAACCCTGTCTGTTATGCGGACAAACAAAGAAGCACTGCTAACCATTATCGAGGTACAGCATTTCAGATACCTATTCCTACCACATTAAAACTTTTAAACTGTGCCCTTTAGTCTTACTGATGGACCTTTGCTGCAGGTCTTTATCCATGATCCTTTATACAAGTGGGCTTTATCCCCTCTGAAGGCTTTGCAACGTCAGAAGGTATATCAATGATTTTGGCTTTTATCCTATTTTCAAGTCCACTTGTAATTTTAGCATCATTCATTCAGAAAATAGAATGTCAAAAGTTCATTTAAAACAACGTAAAAGTGGTAAAACCATCTAATGATGAAATCTCATTTTCTGTGATCCCTAAATGAATGCAATTTTATCAATTCTGGAGACTTTCTATGTCAGTATGGATATCGATAATTTGACACAGTGCAATTGCAACGAATAAATGTCTAAATGTCAGCTGCCAAGACGAGGAGAAGGGGAAAGAATTTATGAGTGAAGAATATCCCATATTTACTCTCATGATTTCTGTTAGACTCACATTGGTACAAGAGAATTGGTTATTGTCTCCTTAACTGTCTTGGACAATCTTCACTATGAGCTAGCTTTTTGTATGGAGTTTGACCCATTTTTTAATCACTGTATTAGAGTTAGTCCGATCTCTATTCTTGGTTTACAAAAAGTTGGAAGCCCATTTTACTATTTCTCTTTATTTTCTTGCTTCTTATGAAGATAAATATTGTATTAATGCAGATCAAGATTTATCTGTTACATTTGGTAAAGTGTATCTAGACTATATATAATCTTTTTTTAGCTAATATGTGTCATTCAGCATGCTGCAAATTTTCCGTTCTAAGCTTAAATATCATTTCTTAAATGTGCTTGCACCTTCTGAGTTCTGCGGACAAATATTAAACATTTGTTCTGCTCATGAGAACTGTAGTGTCCATTGAATATACCTGCTTTCTTTGAATTATCAATTTTTGTTGTGCAAGACCTTTACTTTAAAATGCTTGTCTTTTATTATATGGTTTTAGGAAAAAAGAGAATGGGGAGGGCAATTGTTGTACATTATCAGTTCGAGTGTTCTCTCAATTTGCCTGTGTAAACATCTAAAATAAGAAAGAATCAGAGTTTGTAGCATTAGGTCTTTCTAACTGATATATACCAGCGTTATTATGTATTTGCAGATATGCTTAACATTGGTTATTAGTTATGACATATGAAAATGATGCTTGGCCAACTTATAGGAAAACCTTGATTCTGGTTTTGAGACTGTCATTCCACTTCCATTAATATGACGTTTATAGGCATGTTATCCTTGATGCACTATGCACCTCACTGTTTGTCTGAAGGAACAACCACAACATCAGTGATATATGGGTTGTCTTGGACATTACAGTTGGTGACTCACGATTCCGGTTTATGTTTTATGACCTAGACTGTCATTCCACTTCCATTAATGTGACATGCATTGGCATGTTATCCGTAATTCATTATACACCTGACTGCTTGTCTGAAGCTCAAGCACTAGATCAGTGATCTATGGATTGTCTTTGGACAGTACAGTGGATGAGATACGATATGCATTTGAACCTGACTGTTGTATTTTCAAAAAGGTCATACATTATCTAAGAAATTTTTCTGCTTGTGAAGTTTAATAAGAGTGACAAAATCCAACTCTCTCTTTTTTCCCCCCTCTCGAATAAGTTGGCAAAATCAACTTTCTTAATGCTTGAATTTAATGTTTTCCTTGATAGCACTCCTAATTTGAAAGTTTTAGTTTGGAACAGATTTGTCAGATACTATGTAGCTCTCAGAGGTGTAAAAAATTGAACAGTTAAAAGAGTATGAGCAGGTCATGATCTCATACTGCTCTGTGCCAAAGTACACTCAGTTTTGTATGAACCATTAGTCTATAGGTGGTGAAACTAGTTTTACCTTTTAAGCTAGAAGCAAATCCTTCAATGAAGTGCATAACAGACAAATAAGTTCCAACTCCTACCTAGTAAGACAAGGATTTGGTTCTAGCTTAAAACTAGAAGAGTCAGTAGCCATGTCTTTAAAATATATGTATTGATGAACTGCTTGATATCTGTCGAAGGTATAATAAAGTTCATCTTTGCATTCACGAAGACATTGAACTTTTCTTCTTCTTGATAGGAAACTGAAGATGATCTGGAAACCACTTTGGAAGGCTCTCAACAAGATGACTATGAGGGGAACAAGGATGCTGCTAGAGCCTTGATGCGTGTTAAACAAAAGTTAGATGGATATGAAGAAGGTGAAATGAGAAGTGTTCATGGGCAGGTAACTGTTAGACTGGAATAAGGCTCACACACACTGCACACTAATATGCAGTTCATAGTTTTCCTGGTTTTCTATCCTAACTGAAAATTATGCTTTTGGGATCAGGCAACTCTAGTTACCTTCAGTTGCTTTCTCTCGTCTGTCATTATTGTTTCCAGAAATGAAGAAACACAATAGTAAGAATGAAAAGAATATGAGACAAGAAAACGTAGATAACTATGGTCCTAGCTATCAGCTAGAATGAAGTGCATTATAAACAAACAAAATCCAATTCGTACGTGGTAGGACTAACTTGTTGAGTACAACTTATATAATTACTGCAGTAGAAAATAGCAGTGTCTTGAAATAATATTGAAGGAGTACAATTCCAGGCAAGTGGAAGTAGAGTTCTATGACTGGCATAGATAGACAACTGTAGAATTGGCTGACAGAGTTCGGTGCTTCTAAGACGGCATAATTTCCCTTCACTCAATCTTGAATTTCTGTTGGTATCTCAACTTATGTTTTGCATAAAAGAAACTAAAGAGGTAATAAGCGCCCTGCCTTTTTCGCAGGTTCAACAACTAATGCATGACGCCATTGATCCTGATCGTTTGTGTCATATGTTTCCTGGATGGGGAGCTTGGCTATGAGAGCTTTCAAACAGTAAGATCTCTGGTTAAAAGTTTTTGGCTTTTTACTACTTTTTCCTCTTAGCTTTGGTGAGTGTAAATCTTGTGCGTGATCATAGGTTATTTTTGCTGTAATTATTGTCAGTGAACCCTCAGGGGTTGGCTTGGTAGTAATAGATTTGAGCTTTGGGTTTGCTCCCTTTCAAGGTCTCAAGATCGAAACCCACTGGGTGCAAACAATTTCTGAGGGCCATCGGACTGGGTAAAACCTAAATTAACCATGATGCACTTGCGGGAAACTCCTTGCCGAGGGCCTGTGCACCCCCGGGATTAGTCGGGGATCTAAGAGACTCAGACACCCGATGCAAATCAAAAAAATAAAAAAAAAATTATTGTTACTGTAATGAACTGTCTCCTGTAAATATATCAGCTACTGTCATTTCTTGTAATCTTCAGGAGTTTCAGCCTTGCGTGTTCCTTTCTTCCCTTGTATGTACAGCTTAATCTCCAACATCTATATGATAAAAGATAAAATTAAATCTTTTTAACATGCTTGAAGCATCAGGACAAATTTATACCTGTTAATGACCCAATTTTTCTTTTTTCGTTTTTTTCCCACTATTTGTCCTCCAACAAAATTGACTCAGTAGAAATACCCTGGAAGGTTTTTTATATTTTGTTTCATGTACATATACAAGTTCAATAATTGTTATAGGGTACAGTTAGTGCATGTTGGATAATAGCCTAGGAATCCTCCTAAAAGAAATTCGATTAACTAGGAATTATGTTTTGTGACAAAGATAACAAAGATTAGAGATAAAGTACTCCCTTCATCCATCTTTACTTGTCCCCAGTTGACTTGAATTGACTTGGCACATGGATTGGAGTAGTAAATGATGGGGCAATTTTACCAAATTAACCTTTGAATATAATAAATACAATGTTTTAAAAATGTAATAGAGAAATGACTATAATTAATAATAAAGGTAAATTAGAAATTAAGTGTAAAATTATCTCTTGATTTCGTAAAGTGGATAAGTATTGTTGGACATTTCAAAATAGTATAGGGGACAAGTAAAGATGGTCGGAGGGAGTAGTTGATATATGTAATTTAGATGTGTTTTTGGCTATCTACTAAAAAATAATAAACAAAAGAATATAATTTCTCTCCTCTTTCTTAGCACCTTCTTGGTATTGACTTGGGCAATAAAATTTTGGTCTTCACTCCAACGACTTCCAAATTTTTCTTAGAAAAGTATTCCACAAACTGTTGGAAAAAAGAACACCACAAATCCGAATGGATGAATTAATGACTAACAAGGAAAGGCTCCTGCAGGATGAAAAATCCTCTTCAAGAACCAAGAGGAAACTGCGATTCATAATCTGTCTGTTAACTCTCTTCACTCTCATAATTGCTGCTATCATCTATGCTTCAATAATTCTTAAGCATGAAACAGAGTCCAAATCACTGTCTTTTTACCCAATAAACGCTATTACATCAGTCTGTGATCTCGTCAGCCGCGATCCGTACTCATGTTTTGACTCCATTGCTGCAGTTCACGATGCTCAACTCCCGTCCTTATTATGGTCAAAAGATAGAGATAAGATGAACCCATCTCGGATATTCATCCTTTCGCTTTATGCATCACGAATCGAGCTTGAGAAAGTTGCTGCTTCAATTGAAAAAGCTATCTCAGAAGTACACATGAATAACCCCAAGAGTGTTGGGGTATTGAGAAATTGCCAAGGAATGATGGAATTCTCTCTAAAGCAACTCAATGAATCGGAAGTGAGTTTAGGTATGGACCCAGATGAGAAAATATTGAGGGTTAATAAAGTCGTCTGGGATTTGCAGCGGTGGATTGGCGAGGCAATTGGCCAAGTACAGAGATGCTGTGATTTGTTGGAGACGATTCCATCCACGGTTAGTGAGAAAATAGGAGAGAAAAGCTATGAAGCCCAGCAAAACATGAAGAATAGCAGAGGAATATTGCGCAACATGGACAGCATTTTTGACCTGTTTTATCCGAGAATAGGAACAGCATTAGGCTCTTTAGTTTGGGAATTTGAATATGGGCTAACTGTTTGGCTTTTTTGCTTCGAGTATTTGCTCTTGATTTTTCTCTTTTGCCTGTTGTTACGTGTATATTGATTTCCGTTTAGTCGTGTATTTTATTGCACTTGACCTCAGAGTCTTGAAAAAGATCATGGATACGACATTTTATCAGCAATTTTATGAAATGACTTGATGAGATACTCGTTACACATTATTTCAAAATTTTAGAAGTTTGGATGCAATTGTAGTGCAAACGAGAGAGTGTTCTTCAATTGAAAATGAATAAAATACAATTCGTTAGGTAATGTAAAATATGTGCACAACTAGATCACTATTGTAAATGAACATTCGCTTCATTTCATAATAAGTGGATTGTTGAGGTAATACACATTGAGAAAAAAAGTTTAGAACGTAAAATTGAATATTATTTTTCACTTCTTTTTTTAGTTATTCTCAAACTATTCTTGAACTATATAGTAAAATTATAAATATTCCTAGAAAACATAATGAGGGGCAAAAGTGAAAGAAATTTTCGATAACTCTCTTGAACTTTGAACAATATGCTTACTTGGAAACATGAAAAAAGGTTCAACAATTCATTTGTTTTGAAAGTGTTCTGGAAATCTATTACTCCCTCCATATCATTTTATGTGGAATTTTTTTCTTTTTAATCTTCTTAAAAAGAATGTGTCTTATTCTAATTGAAAATTATTTAACTTTTTAATTTTTTTTTTATCTCTAATGAAATGATTTTCAATCACATAAACATCTAAAATGATTTTTGATGATAAAATTTAAAAGTCGATTTTTATTTTTAAATATCATACTAAAGTAAAGATGTCACATAAAATGGGACAAGAGGGAGTATCATGGTAAACAACGTAGATCCACCTCAAAGATACTTGGCTCTCAAAGAGTCAAGAGTCGACTAATCAGTATTGTGATCAAGTATTTCCTCTTGACTTTGTGGAAAAAACTTGTCATCATGGAAGAATTGACCCAGTCTTCGGCCTCTCACAATTTATCCCCCTTCAGTGTATTTTTGTCTAACCAAAAAGAATTCTCCAAATTTCAATTCCGCCATGGAATCAAATTGTGTTAACAAAATCTCAAAGACATCAATTGATGTTAATTTGAATGATCAAACCAACACAAGAAGAATAAAGCAGCCCAAGTGGTTCATCACTTTGATCATCTTTTTCATTCTCAACGTCGCCGCGATTCTCTCTGTTTTAACGATGATTAAGCGAGATTACGAATCTGAATTACCTGCCAATAACCCAGAAAAGGCCATCAAATCCATTTGCAAGAGAACTCCGTACTACGAGACATGCTTCAAGTACATGTCTAATTCCCTCCACAAATCATCAAAACTCAACTCATCCCAAGTATTCTCCATCTCCCTTCACACCGCAATCGACGAGCTCCAAAAAGTCACTCACTCACTCAAATCTCAGTCAACCGCAAGTCAATGCAACTATCTGTATTTGAACAATTCACTGAGTAAATTGAACAGTTATTTGGGGATCGATGAGGAGAAAAACTTGACAGCAAGGATGACTATGAGATCTGAAATGCTTGACTGGCTCCTTACTGAAAGGCCCAAAATTGCGGAATGCCTGTATTCATTGGAGTATGACAAGGGATTGAACACGGAAAATGCGAACAATTGCTTAATGATTCTGGCGAATATGAAGAGCGTCTCTGAGATGCTTGATCCATCGATTGACAGTTATTTCAGTTTAAGTGCAATTCGAAGCTCGGGAAAAAGTATCGTCGATTTACTTTTCTCGGATCGGCAATTCGTGGATCCGTTGTGTATTTTTGGCGTGCAGTATGTTTTTTTACTGATTTTGTTTTGTATGCTTTTACGTGTTTGGTGATAAATAAGCTGATCATTCAATTTTGATGTACTAATTATGTGTTATAGTCACTCTTTCACTTCTCTAATATTATACATGAATAAAATGGTATGGATACTTTTTGTTATTTTGTTGTTTCATTTGTAAATATTCACAAACTGAATTTCAAGTTATTGAGATAACATATTAACAGGGATGGGGCTATAGGTTAAATGTATGAGTTTAATCTGCATATGTAGAAATGAAGCTAATAAGTTACGTACAAGTTTATCAAACTCGAGAAAATAGATTTTAAATGTATGAATTTGATTTTTTTTAATACAACAACAACAACAACAACAATATACCCAGTATAATTCCACAAGTGGGGTCTGGGGAGGGTATACTGTACGCAGACCTTACCGCTACTTCATGGAAGTAGAGAGGTTGTTTCCT
>JAABOM020000075.1:24708623-24733547 GCA_011800125.2 Solanum clarkiae
CTCGCTTCTCTCATCTTATCGCCCACTGGGGCCACCTCCAGTTTCTCTCGGATTGCCTCGTTCCTAACCTTGTCCCTTCTGGTGTGGCCACACATCCATCTCAACATCCTCATCTCAGCGACGTGCATCTTCTGAACATGTATATTTTTGATTGGCCAGCACTCCACCCCATAGAGTGGAAGTGTTATGCGGTGTATTTTAGAAGATGATCGATTTAATTCCAAGTCATACAAGAAGCATATTTTTGTGTTGTCCAATTTGATTTCAGAACCCGTATAATTTTTTTTAATCCTATATTGAAAGAGTCATAGAAAAACTTTTAAGCTAATTAAGGACAAGAAGTCTAGAATTTTATAGTGAAAATATTCAATAAAGTAGGGAAGTCAGCCATTGAAAATTGAAATATCCTTGAATAGGTCAAATAGGTTGTGTATGGTGAAAGATACAGAGGGACAATCATTTTTATTGTATTTATCGGAATTCAATATCTAGTACCTTTTATTTAGGGGATTTAATCTTTTTAGATGGGGATTTTTTTGAGATAGTCTTTCTATCTCAATGAGATGTAATAAGGTTCGCATAGATATGTTATTGTTATTGTATCGAATTAAATAATTTTACTAACATTTACTATCTTCTCATAAAATATTCAAAAATTCTAATTTTATCTCTAAACATATGTATTATCCAAAATTGATTTTTGATGAGTCGGCAAATTTAATAATCGTAAAATAAAAAAGAGTAGAACGTGCTGACAGTTAACATTACCCAAATTCTTATCAAGTCCTCAAACCGTGTTCTCTTCGCCTAAACAGCTTCTTCCCCATTTGCATTTCTATGGAATCTATCAACTTAGTTAAAGGCTATGGCAAAGTTAACCCTTCTGAAGATCCATCTTCTTTCCCCAATCGCAGAGCCGCTCACAAGCGCCGTCTCGCCATCGCCCTCTCTCTCACCCTCTTCCTAACTTTGCTCATCTGCGCAATCGTCGGCGCGTTTATCCACGCCTCCAATTCCGACGGCCACACACCTTCTCCGTCGTCTAACTCAGCCGATTCGCTCAAAATCGTATGCGCAGTGACTCAGCATCCTGAGACCTGCTTTGACTCCATATCTTCCCTCAACAACAAACCCGGACCCGGACCCAAACCCGACCCGGAACAGTTCCTGAACCTCTCCCTTCAGGCGACGGTGAGGGAGTTAATAAACGTCTCCTCGTTGCCGAAGACGCTTCTCTCAAAGGTGAATGATCCGGGAACCGTGTCGGCGTTGAAGGACTGCATCAGCTTGTTCGATGACGCGCTGAGTCAACTCAACCAATCGGCGGAGTTGCTGAGGGTGGGTTCCGGCGAGAGTGCATTGACGGAGATGAAGGTGAAGAACATGCAGACATGGGTAAGTGCTGCGATGACCGATCAGGACACGTGTCTAGAAGGACTGGATGAAATGGGATCACCGTTGCTCGGAGAAGTGAAAGCGCGGGTGCAGAATGCTAAGGAGTACATGAGTAACACCTTAGCAATTCTCAGTAATATGCCTAACCTTTTACAAAAATTTGGTATCACTATGCATTGAGTTTAACTTTTTATTTGAACAATTTGTAACCTTCTTTTGGCCTTTTCCTTCTTTGTTTGTGTCTTAATATTCTTGCTAGTGCAAATTTGTGTATACTTCTTTTCCCGCCATTTCATTTTTGTTATGTAACTTCTAATAATTTAAATTCAGTTAATTACCTTAATTGTAAATTTCGAGTTTTGATGCATGATTTTCTTTTACTTAATCCAATCAAATATAATCATGTAAAATTAGGAAGATGAAGTAAAGTTGCTTAAAACTTATACCCTTTCGTTTAAAAAAATAATTTTGTATGTTTCAAAAAGAATGACCTTTACCCCCTTTTTTTAGGCAACCTTTTAATTTTAATTTTTTGTGGTATGTTTAAAATTATAAAGTTAAAGGTACTCTGGTATATTTGACATGATTTTAGTACAGGACTACGAGATTAAAAAGCATTTTTGTTTTACTTTCTAAATTTTGTACTAAATCAAAGTAGATTATTCTTTTTTAAATTGAGAGATCTTTTACACCGACTAAATTACAAGTAATTGTAACTATTTATATATAATACAGAGTGCTCTTTTGGTTTATCAACCAGTTTCCAGTGCCCACTTTGATCCTATTAATCAGGTTTTTATGTCGATAACTCTCAATTTAAAAATATAATGCTTGCAGCCAAAAACAACTTCATTGTCGTAGGTTAAAACTAAGATCTTTAATGGAGGATAAAAAGATACTCATCGCTTGCCATAACCTCTCGAATTTTAAAATACAAGTATTGATAATGAAAAAATACATTACAACCATTTAATGATGATGGTAGTATATAGGCTTTTTAGAGTGTATAAACAAAATCCATCTCAAAATAAGGTGATTTAAAATGAGAAAGGAGAGCTTTCCCATTTTAAGATACTGAATTTTCCAATGCCTGCTGCTGTATCCTTACCCCGGATGGCAAAATTAAACCCAGCTTGTTGAAGTTTGGGCGAGTTATTGGTTAATAATCTGTTCATTATTAGCTCAATTCAACACATTTCAACCCATTTAAAATTGGGTTGATATTCAACTCGAATTGACTCGAGAGAGATCTTGTCAAAATATTTTTAAAATACTTTTTTTAAGTTGATATGTTTTATATAGTCAAAATAAAGAAAAATATAATTTACTTAAGTACTAAAATATTGAAGAAGAACAAATAAAGTAAAACTTAGTAAAAGTTGGGTCGGATTGAGCCTTGATCTGCTCTATAACCCATTACTTAACCCGTTTTGACCCAAGCAAATTAAGCTCAATTTGGACCAAGGCCAAATACTGTGGGGCATATACATAGACCTTTTTAGGTCATATTTTATAATTCACAGAAAGAATTTTCGGCAACCAACTGTAGCAGTCAACTTCAAATTGCGATTCTCACTTTGTTTCTTGTCCGATTGAGCTAACTTTTAAATAGCTTGTTCTTCTCATTTCAATCTTTGATCGGGAACTAACTTGGTTGGATTTAGTGGCTTATAGCTCTTGTTTTTTCATCCATGAGCAATAGCTGCATTTTTTGTGCTTTTGCTTCTTTTTCTTTTTGATATAATCTTGGTGTGTTGTTGCTCGTGTTTGGCATTAATTTGTGACCAATTTTGGAGAATAATATTATAATTTTTGGTAATTATAGTGGAGGTTATGATCCCGTAGTTTTTTACTCTTCACATGAAAGAATTTTTCACGTAAATTTGATCTCTCGTGTCATTAGTTTTATTCTTGCTTGCCGTATTTGTTTGGTTGTTTACTTGGTGCCTTATTACCATTATACTTGAATTTATTTATTTCCTTTTGGTTGAAAGTTTAAATTTGAGTATTCTTCACTTTGATATTGTCCTGACGAGATGAGGCCCAGTACGAGAAGAGAAAAAGGAGAAGAAGAAAGATGTTTTTCATTTTCCTTGTGCTACTTTAATTAGTTACCAGACAGAAAGAGCATGTCTTTTTTTATCATGTGAACTCTGCCAAATATTTGGTTCAAATTTTTGATTGGTCGGTACTTTCTCCATGTGATTATAGGCCCCCATGTGTGTTTGCAATAATCAATTCCCTTTAATTTGCCCGTGAATTAAAAATAATAATTTGAAATTTGAGGTTCAAAACAAGTCCTAAATATTTGTATGAGTATGAATCATCTCATTAAAAATAAAATATATATTTTAATGCAACGTACTAAAAGAAAAAGTATTACAAAAGCATAATAAATACTCTTGGTTATTGGTGAGGATTGTTACTTACTCCCTTCATCCTATATTATATGAGCATCTTACTATAAACATTTTTTCTATATTTTATGATCACTTATTAAATTAATATAAAATTAATTAAAAAACTCATTTTATCCTTACCATTAATATGATAATTTTTTTAGAATTTAAACAAATTTATACATTCAAAATTTTAATATGCATTGATATAAATAAAAGATAAAAAAGTAAAATTAATTAGTGTATTAATAATTTCTTAATTACCAAATAAAATAGAAGATGCCCATATAATATACTATAATTTCTAATTATCTAGGTTTTATATTCCATGTCCAATCAATAGATCATCAAACAACTTTTCATAAAATACAAAGGTCAGTCAGCCACATTTGAGTGGGACCAACTATAAAATGCTTTCATTATTTGAGAATTACCAACATCAACCAAATACATCGACTAAACATGATAATTTTTATATTGTATATATTATCTATTATTATAAGACATAATCAAGATATATTTGAGAAATTAATTATATATAAAACTCTAGGTAGGCTATATACTTATAAAAACACTTAACAACCACTCAGAGATGCCTAGATCCACGGTTGTCTTTTTTTCTTTTTTTTTTGTAATTTAATTTATTGTTGAAGAATACTTAATAAAGTGTCTATAAGATCAACAGTATTGGCATCCACAGAAGGCAATACTTGGGATAGCTTTTCACTTAGATCATCCACTTCACTTTGCAGCTTTCTGATGTAATTGCATGTCTCTTCTAGTATCTTTGATGATGATGTTACCTATCATTCGTATTAAAGGAAAAAAGAAAAAAAAAATAGAAGCTCTTTGTATTAATCGAAGTGATAGATATCGTATAAAATTAGTTAAGGTGTATGCGATCTTGTCTAGTCGGTTAAAAACCATATTTGTAAAAAAGAATATGTACTACACAATATTGACTAAATAGTGATACTATTTGATGGTACGTGACATGTGCGAAAGTAAATCTCTTTAGAGAAATAACGAAAATGTACTTTTGCATGACACTAAGCCTAATCAATTTCCAGGATTTAGTGATGAGAGAGAGAGATTATATTTTCTAAGTTCATATTAGGAGACAAAGAACTTGTTTTCTCCGTAAATGTAAGACAATTTAATTTAACTCTGTCAGCTAGACATTTGAAGAGTGAGGAATATATATATACTACACGGACGCTAAACATTAAATAAATTAAGAATGAGAAGGATCTAATTCTTATACCATGTGAATAAAATTGAATTTTTAGACCTAAATGGAAATTAAAAAAAAATTAGTCTATGAGATGAGAATTACCTAAATCATATTATAAGAAAATCATTAACAATTTTCTTAATAAATGTAGGACAGTCTTCATGAGTTAAAGCGACACTTATTTTGGACGTAGGAAACAATATAAGATAGTATAGTTTACTAAATTACTCATATTTGTTAGATCTTTCTTGAGAATTGAGCATTATTAAAAAGAAATATATCTTGACATAAGAATATAATTGAAAACAATTACTAATTCTTAAAACAATACTTATTTTGAGATTATTTTTTAAATTAAAACGACACTTATTTCAGAATGAAAAGTTATAATCACCACTTCAACTAATGGCTTACTTCATAGAATTAATGTGTGTGTTTCTTTGTTAATTTATACTCCCTCTGTTCATTTTTATTTGTCATTTTTTTACTTTTCAAGATTAATTTGACTAAATTTTATATTATAAATTAGAATTTTTCTCATATTAATATGATAAAAAATACATCTTAAAATGTTGGTCAAAGTTCATATAATTTGACATCGATAAGTGAAATAATGACAAATAAAAGTGAACGAAGGTAATATTTCTGCTTGCTTTAATCATAACCATATTGGTAGTACTGCTTGACTATCGACTGGAAAGCCACACGTACGACACTACAACAACAACAACATTACCCCAATGCCTCAAAGGCTCCCGCCCATTGCGGGGTAAGGGGGGTTGGATGTACGCAGTCTGTCCCCTATTTTTAAAAACATAGCGCGACTGTTTCCGGATGACCCGTGATGAGCGTCGAAAGTTGCATTAACTAACTGCTACTTCACAATTGAAAGAAGCGCAAACAGTTTAAAGAGCCATTTTGCTTTATTCCGTCATACCCCAAACCCAAAAAATAGTGAATCTTTGGCTCCATCCGAAATTGATGGAGCCACACGTACGACACTAATGGTAATTAAATAGATTGTGCATTAATTCAAATAAGAAAATAAATTAGTATTGTCCATCATCAGACTTTTCACTAAGAAGATTCAAAATATGAAAAAATAAATACATGAATAAGTCAAAAGAGTTCAACATCTACTATATATATATATATATATATAAACAACATAATTTTCTGACGACTTACCCTGGAGGTGCAGCCTGAAGAGGAATTTGGCAAGAGAGATTGTAATTTCAAGACAAGATCATTAATCTCATCTTGAGTGAATCTTGAATTATTATTTGATCTTCTCCTGCTAGACATGTCTAGAATACAAAATTTATTTTATCAACTCTCTTTCCACTTGCCTTTCTTTTTCTACAATGGTAAGAATAATAAGTTGAAGAGGAAGAAGTTTGATTTGCTTTATAAAGCCATGTAAGTTTGTCTATATGTAAAGACAAAACCAGAAAAGGTAGCCTTGGAGGTCACCAATAGCATCCTTCTAAAAGGGGAAAAAAAAAACAATTACCAACTACCTAAACATAAACTAATGTTAGATTGCTTATGTTTGTACTAATCTTAATCCAATTGTGTTGGCTTTAATTAGGACAAGCTATATCTATACTAATTAAAATTTTAAGAGAAACCCAAACTCTTGATCCAATTTCCTAATTTGGATTAATAGAATACTATTACACACGTGGCATCGTTTGGTATAATGGACAAGCATAGATAGTTTTGACTTTTGAGATAAAAATTAATATTGCATTGTCTCTTGGTTACTAATTTTGGGATAAATTATATCAGGTTAGTAATTTGAATCAAGATAGATTACTCCCCTCAGAGGGTGAAAGTTATACCAGAATCAAACAATGAAAATGATAAAAACACCCTTGAGGTCCCTCAAACTTTATTTCTACTAAATAAGGTCAGGGGTATTTTCACAAGCAAGCAAATTTCTTTTTAGAAATTATGCAATTCTTGTTATTTTTAATACAACAAAGCAAATAATCAATAAGTAATGTTGGATAACTAATTCTAATATAATATTAACTAATCTCAATATAATTAATCTCAATATAAAGAGCATCGAAAAGGAAGAGTAAACCTCACTGATTTTTAACGCCTGAACCATAATATGAAATAAATCGATAAAGTCTAAATCCAATTTCAAAAAATCGAAAGTGATAAATGCGCAATATGTGACTCATCTGACAATCTTATTCTACATAGTATCTCATTAGACAATCACTATATTTATATTCTTTCTTTCTCGTACAAAGTCACGCATTTAATTGGTAACTATACTTAATAAATTGTTAAATCAATTAAGAAAGTCAATTTTTAAGAAATTTATTTTCCTTAAAATAGTTAGTACACCACCAAAAAGATTCCTTGTCCTTTCCTTATACATTTTTATTTCTATAGAATATAGTACTTGAGCTGTGAGGACTATGCTCCCTTCATGTCTCTTGCATTGCTACCTTCTCCCTCCCTTTTTTACAAAATTTGAGATTTAAGTTTAAATATATATCATATTCTTTTATAGATAACACCTTGTCGATTGATATTTTATCTGTGGGATGAATATTTTTTGGTATATTTTGGACTATCTATAGACAATAAACTTAAAAGGAGGTGAATTTATGTCAACTTTATATTTATTACTATACATTATAGACAGAATGTATGTTACATTAAACGTTTTTATTTGTCAGATTGGGAATCAAAACGGTTGCAGCTACTTTAGGACAAAATTAATGAAAGCAATTTTATAGATTTGTAATTATGAATAGAGGTTTCCAGATGAATCAAAAGCCACAATAGGCACATTTTAAATAACAGGTTACACAGATGTGCATCGTTATAAAAAATTGATTGATAAAAAGATAATATTTTATCTGTTTTGAAAAGAATAATCCGTTTAAAAAAGAATATTCCTTTTTCTTTTTAATCAATACATTAATTTCAACTTTCTACGTGACATAATTAAGATCACGAGATTAAAAAATATTTTGATACATTTAACATAACTCTAATTTAGGATCACAAAATTAACTTTTTATTTTATTTTTTTAAATTTCATGCTAAGTCAACTTAGTTCATTCTTTTTAAATAGACAGTAATAAATATTGAACACTTAGTCGACAATGTTCATTGGTGTCACTTGATTAGAAGCCTTTGATAACCAATGTAAAGCTTGGAATTGTGTTTCAAAGACATACTGTAATTATTACTTAATAATGGGATGAAAAGGACTTCATTGTCTTAAATAATTGGAACTTGTTTCACTTTTACTTGGCTTATGTTAATTTTGGCACTTTCTCTAAGAAAGTTTTTGTCAGTGATTTAATTATTAAATTAATCTCATTAATTAAATTTTAAAAATAACTTCGATTATTAGTAATACTTTATATAGTTATTTAATAATAATGATAATATTGACTAAAAATAATAAATTTTTCTTGGTTGCTAAAAAATTGATCAGACAAGTGAGAAACAAATTATTTTTAATCTAAGGGTCAAGTAAAATGAATAGCGGGATCACACCAGCTATACTATATATAAATGGATGGATAATGTACGAAAGTATACTTCCGTCGCTCCACTTTACTTGTCATTCTAACAAAAATCAATGTCATTTCATAAAATCAAGATAAAATTAAATATTAGTATCCATCTTTACCCTTACTCAATAGATGTGGAGATAGATTAATATGATGAAAAAGAGAATATTGTTGAATTGAATTCAAAGAATATATGACGTATAAAAAAGATATATGACAAGTAAATGAATCGGAGTGATTGTTTGTGAAGCTGAGAGTCTAGTTAGACCTTCAACAAATTAAGGGGTTTGAAAAAAATTGATGCACGTAATTGTGGTTCATTGCTTTTGGAATTTAAGTGTCTAATCTAGGTTGACTATGGAGTTGGAACTTATGTAAAGAAATTGGAAATCTCCTGAATTATTAATGTTTTGAGAATAGTATAAGGTTCATATAATTTGGTTGGACCTATTTTGAGGTTAGGCTTACAAAACTTCTTATAACTGTATTAAAGTTTTGGCAAAGGTTGAATTGGCACTTCACAAAGTCATGCTTTGTTGTTGCTTCTACATTTCCACCGCTATAAATTTTTATTTGACCATAAACTTAAAAATAAATAACAACAACAACATTACCCCAATGCCTCAAAGGCTCCCGCCAATTGCGGGGTAAGAGGGGGTCGGATGTACGCAGTCTGACCCCTATGTTTAAAAACATAGCGCGACTGTTTCCGAATGACCCATGATGAGCGTCGAAAGTTGCATTGACTAACTGCTACTTCACAATTGAAAGAAGCGCAGACAGTTTAAAGAGTCATTTTGCTTTATTCCATCATACCCCAAAACCAAAAAATAGTAAATCTTTGGCTCCATCCGAGATTGATGGAAAAATAAACTTAAAAATAAATAAATAAAATAAAATAAAAGAGATGATAGTTAGGGAAGGTGTATTATATGTTTGAAAATCTATGGTTCATAATATTGGTCAAAATGCAATGAATTTCATGAAATGGAGAAAATAAAAATTTCGTTAGGAATGTTTAAAATTTAATATTCATTTTGTCATATTTTATGTGTCAGCATTTTTTCTTTAGTCAGTCCCAAAAAAAAATGTAATTACATTTTTTAACTGTAATTATAACAATGGTTTGTATAATTTGTTGCCCAATATACAAACATAATAAGTATATATAAATTTTGTATTTATACATTTTAAGAATTTTTCAGAACGTATACAAATCAAATATATCAATATGATAATTATATACGAGTTGGGGTAAGTATATATAAATTTTGAATTTATAAGATTGGGAGCATAATTAATATTATACAAATTCTAGGCGTGACCTAAGTAACCCAGATTAAACTATAGTGGCAAGTGGTGATTAATTTAAACTACAACTATGATAAATAATTAAGTAGTATCTGTTTAATTAGTCGCATAATTTTTCTTATATTATTTCACTATTAAGTTAATTAAATCACACACACACACACAGATATATATATATATATATATATATATATATACTAATAAGTAGGTTTTATAACCATCAAAGGATATATTGATGTAGTGAATGAGATTGTTCCTCTTTAATCAAAGATCTTCATTTTAAGTTATAGAAAATTTTTTCGTAAAAAACGTTTCTACTAATGTGCTTGCTTTACATGATGCGAATTTAGATTACTTGGATTCCAATGTTCGTATCTAATATAAACTCAAAAAAAAGTTAACAGTTTATAACAAATAAGATATGTCAACTAGAAAAAAAATAATTAATTTGCTATAGCAAGTAAAAATTGGTTAGATAGTGTTAGAATTTTATCAGAAAACTTATACAAATATACCTTTAGGTCATCTAGTTTACCAACATGGTCGAAGTAAGTATACATTACTTATATACTTCACTTGTATATGTTGTGTATAAGTATACAGAATATCTGTATATTTAGGATAAAATATGCGCTATCAATATACTATGAACAGATTTGATAGTTATATGGCTCATAGACATTGAACAATATTTTTCTTTAACTTTTTAGATTTTTGTTATGCACGCAAGCCATTGAAAATAATATTAGATATGTTTATCAATTTATTTTTCCTGGTTGGTAAATTAGTACATATTTATTGGCTTCATTTTTTGTTGTTTTTTCTCTTTTATGTTTTTTCCTCTCATGCTTGCCTATTTTTTACAGTTTTTTTGCTCCAAATGAACATGTGAAAAGTAATATATTAACTAGTCGCGCTATGTTTTTAAACATAGGGGTCAGGCTGCGTACATCCGACCCCGCCTTATTTCGCAATGAGCGGGAGCCTTTGAGGCATTGGGGTAATGTTATTGTTGTAATATATTAACTAGGAGGACATGCATGACATTAAGGAAAAAAAAATTGAGGCTGATATTGTGTGTAATCATCAATTCACCCTTCTAGCTTTACATATATTCTCTTCATTTCATTTTACGTGGAACTATTTTTTTATTGATCTTTCTAATGGTAGCATGTTTTATAGCCATTCTTTTTTCATAGTTTGATTTTATAAGATTACAAAAATAAAAATTTAGCTTTCGTTCTTCAATTCAATATTAATTATATTACGTCATATAAATTGAAAGAAAGAATACATTGTATCATTTTACTATTTCTATTAAGAGTTGAATGTTGATGGTGACAAAACATGGAAAGAGGGGATGGAAGACAACCTTAGCCAACGTATGCAATACAAATAACTGTCAGTATTAATGCAATGCGGACCCGTGACTCATTTCTTCTCTTCTGATTGGTTCTTTTCTTTATCATCTTTGGCCTCATTTACCAAACAACAAATTTCCCTATTAATATTATTTCTTCCGTTTGATTTAACACAAAATTTAAGAAATATAAAGAGTCAGTCATGTTTTAAAACTACACTTTATAAACGAATGTGATTCAATATAAATAAAATATTAATAATATTGTTAAATATTTGTTAGATAAGAAAAATATGAAACATATTAAAAATAAAAATATCGTCTAAATTGGGACAAAGAGAGTAACTTTTTTTTTATTCAATGCCAAATTTTCAGCAGGTTACCTTCTCTTTTTTCCTATGAAATAGTACTAATAGAGCAACAATAGGCAAAATAGGCAGTTTGTGAATGGGGGTGCGAAGACATGTCATGTTAGTTACTTGTGATGTGGACACCCACATCAGCTAGCCCTCAATTTTATCAATGTTTCATGATAGGGGACGAAAAAGAGATTCACAACCTGTAGTGATTATTTTTTTGGCATTTAGTATTTGATTTGAAGTTCATCGGTCCAAATAAAAATCATTTATTTTCTGGCTGAGCATTATTTATCACGTTTCTTTGATGTAATTTTTTTGGATTAGACAGGTTATCTAGTCCATATTGCTATTGATGGACCCGGAGGAGGGTAAGTTCATCAAAGGTGTAGAGTCGATACATTATCAAGAGATTTGACATTCTATAGACTCGGATATAAAATCTATATTTAAGAGCGGGTGAATTTTACCCATTTCACCATGTAGTTATAAGTAAACCTCTTAACAATCGATCAAGGCAATGGTAAAAGTACTTTTACCATCAACTGCTACATTGAGTTCTAGTCCAACAAAGAAAGATGATCAGGATAATACCAAGTCCAATATACAGTTTTATTCCCTGATATTTGCTGGTGAAATATAATACAGTTCACTGAAGAAAATGTGAGCATAATTATAACTGTGAAAACCACTACATTAAAAACCATCACTCCTACTTCCCATTTCTCTGTGCTGAATTTGGTAAATCTCTACTGAACAGCTTCCAAAACAAGAACTTATACAGAGGACATGATTTATATCCTGTTCTTTGCTACTTTTTCCAACTCGACTGCTGACAAATGTCTTATCCCATTCTCTTTCAACCATATGTCACCTCCTGCCAAACAATTCTGCATCTGCTTCTTTCCCATTTTCAATAGTTTCAGACCTTCACTCAATTTTGGGAAGAAACCTTCAGGTCTTAAGCACCAAGCTCCAAACACCCCGAATAAAACTGACAAATCATTGCTAAGCCTCTCAACTCCGCCATCAGAAAACTTAGCATTGGTCATCAAAATACCATTAAATATTAACTTGTCCAGCCCTGAGGCCAAACTCCTCCAGACCCTAACAAAGTCCACTTTATTCAAACCTTCCTCAAGTACTGACATCTTTCCCTGCAGATAATCTAGTGCCCCAACAAAAGACTGGGATACCATCCACCCTTCTTCACCTTTTTCCTGCCATTGCTTCTTGTTCTTTAGATAGTCTCTGCAGAAGACTTCAAATCCTCTCAATACTACTGTAGACAACTTCTCAACCCAGCCTGTGCTAAATTCTTCCAACTTCTTAATTTCTTCATAAAGAATTCCATTTCCAGATGATTCCTCTGAACCATAGTCATTTCCATAAGTAGAGGTGTCCAATTGAGTAACCTGGTTCAGCCCCATCTCAAGAAAAAAGATATCCTCACACCATTCCTTTAGGATAGACTCAAAATAGCGTGCAGCATTTACAGACTTAGCAACTTTCATTAAAGCATCATTATCTGTCAAGGCAGTTAATCCTTCGGCTTCTTGGCACCTGAAAAGCAGACAATTCAAGAACCTGTGTATTATGGGTGCACCTGCCAATCTCAAAAATCTCGATCTCAACTCTATACTAGGCAGTGATCGACAACGATCAATAACAGCCGTAAAACGCTGATGAAACGCACTGGCAATTGCTGGAGACTTGTTATCTTCTTGGCCAGATAGAACAGCCACTCCACGAACTTCTGTCGACCAACTTCTTTCATTCTCAATCTCAGGTTTCAATTTATCAAATGCATCAGTAAGTTCTAAATCAGCCCACAAGTCAAGCCAATCAGGCCTGTCAATAAATACAGAAAATGATGATAGTTTCTCTAGTTTCGCATCTTCCTGAAAAGAAAGCAAGATACCCGAGTGTGAGGCCAGAGACTGAACTCGCTTATCAAATGCTATCATCTGATCAATAAGATGGAGCCAGGATATTCTAGCCTGCACGTGCTTTTCACTTGTGCTCTCTTCGTCCAGCTGACTAACATACATGGGAAATATTTCTTTTGCCAAGTATGTCGATAGAGAAGTAACCATAGCTGAGATCCATTCTTCTCTGCAACTGTAACCTGACAGCATTGCCTCATCCACCAGTGGCTGCAGTAACTCATCCATTGAATCAACATAATCTCGGGTCACCTTGCATACAAGGGCAAATATGTACTCTGGTTTATCGACCCATTTGGAGAAGTGGCGCTGAGATGCAACTGATATAGGATTAACAAGCTCTTCAATGGCCCAAAGTGGCTGGTGCAAGGCAATTTCTCTATTCTGTCCTTCGAGTTGGCGAGATTTTCTTTGGCGCTGCAGTTCCTGCAGACTGCACAATGCCAGAAAACTTTCACAATATTGCTGTTTAAGGTCCCCTTTCATTGTGAAAAGTGGGTCCTGGACATCAGCTGACCGCTTTGACTCTGGGCCCAAGGAATTTAAAGTGGAAAGAGGTGGCGGCCAGCCAAGGTAAGTCAGAAGGGATCTGTGATCTGCAATGGCCTGAGGTCTTAAAATGGCTAGAGATCGATCAACTCTATGATCAACTGCTGACACAAGTCGGGTCCACTGAGGATGTGTTTTTGCTACTAATCTAAGTGTGTCTTCAGTTAACTTCAGTGTTCTGATGGCAACACTCCGCATCTCCTGAAAAACATGAGAAATTTAGAGAAGGATATGAACAGAATAGTTGAACAATATTACTTCTGTTCCAAAGGGCACTAACTTCTGAACTTTTTGCTGACGGTCCTCTCCTCAAAGTTCTCTTTACAGTGGATGAGACAGCATCTTCAATGTCACCAACCAAAGTATCAAGCTTCAATGCTGTCTCTGGAAATTACAATAAAAAAAGATGGTTAGAATGAAATATTTCCAATCAAAATGAGTAAAAGATCACCACATTCGTTAGGCACAAAACAGCTGATGTTGACTATAATCAACAGCGATAAGAGATAATCGAACATGAGCATGCTGTCCCAGACCTGAAAAAAGCCATGTCTCTACAAGTATATACCAGATCAACAATATTTACACCCCAATATCAAGCTATTTTTGATCAGAATAAGAATCCTCACTTCCATAACTCCCTTTTTTGGCCCATTTCGGTTATTTAATACAAAGATACTCTGTAACATTCTCCAGCATGCTAAATTTTTTCTGAAGCTGGTAACATTTCCAGCATGCTAAAATTTTGTAAAGTATTACATCCATCTGACCTGAATTCCCACCTCTACGAAGGAAAAAGATAAGTCAACATTAAAAAAACAAACTCAGTAAATTAGGAAAACAAGAAAAGCTTATAAGAATTTCAAGGCCCATTCAGCATACAGCAACCAGGTCACAATTTTTTTGTCTCAGAAGAAAAATCTTGTTCAAAGTGCCACTAAATATATGTCAAACTCAATGACATTGTACTTCAATGGCACTAGAGTTTGAAGATGTGTGACAAACTTGAAGATGTCCTCATTACCTTTTAGGTATTTAAAATAAAAAGTTAAAGATGCCCTCCATTTCGTGTTGAAGTAACTCCTTTAATCTTGGCACCATGCAGAGCCCAGCAAGAACATGCATAAGCAACTACGTTTGCAAAAACTCAATAAGAAATAAAAGCACTTGTACAGCGTTGCCTTGTAACTAAAATCCTCTACTTTTGACAGCACAAAACTCTCCAAGTGTAGAAGGAAAAAATAATAACTCAAATATTCCAAATAAGCGCTGCTATAACTCCTCTAGGGGTAACAATGCTGAAACTTGAAATATGCATGAGAAAATATCTTGTTGCTCTGGCACATATGCCAATCAGGTCAAAATATTTATCGTCTCCTCAAGAAAATGTTACTTGCTCAGAGTGCCACAAAATATTTATCATATCTCAGTAACATTGTACTTTGATGGCACTAGAGTTCAAACATATGAGCTTCTCTAGATATTTTTTAATTTAAGATACGAGCAAAACTTGACAGACCAAAAATGTATGTGCTAAACTTGAAGATGCCCTAATTATCTTTTACTGATTTAAAATAAAATAATTGAATACGCCTGCCATTTTGTATAAAATATAAAGCCTATCATCTTCGGACCACGAATGCAGCCCAGCAAAACCTTGCATATAGGCTTAAACTCGATAAGGAAAATGACATTCCTTGTAGAGTATACCTTCTAACAAAAATTCTCTAATTTTGACAGCAGAAAACATTCCAGTGCTGAAGAAAAAAAACTCAAATATTCCAAATAAGTGCTCCTATATCTCCTTTAGAAAAACAATGTTGAAACTTGAAACAAACATAAAAAAGTATCTTGATGTTCTGGCGTCGATGCTCCAGTGTAAGAAGTTCAACTCAACCCCCACCCCCCCCCCCCCCCCCCCCCCCCCCCCCAAATAACAAGGCCAGTCAAAACGGATGGGAGTTCAAAGAGAGTAATATACATATATTTATATATCAACTGTGCCACGAGACCAGATTAAGGGTTGGATATATGAACTTCTCTATGTGGATCCAGTTCATTCTAATGTAGGCATCTTCATATCCACTATGAGAACTGTTTCAAACCATAGCCTATATTCAGCTGTGGCAGACATTACCTCAACTTTCTATCATGAACTTCAAGCACAGGCTAAGATATCACCTAGTTTTTCGCGTCCCCTGGGATTTGTACGTGATACCTCATGATTCTCAATCTACTTCACCACCACTAGACAACAATTTATACAGAATTGAAGTCAAACCATACTATAACATGTAGAGGATTTATAAAGCTGAGAACTTACACTACTGAAATTTGACATGGAGCAACTACAAACCAGAGTATTCACGGTTAAAGATATACTGTTCAGATGGACAACTTGAGAAGTTTGTGTAGCTCGTAAAGACCACTTCTAGTGAAAATATTTTACTGTTACGGCAGTAACTGTTCTCATAGTAAATATTTCCAACTTGAATGTCCTTCAGAATTTGAAGGAACAAAATTTTTGAATATCTCCACTATAAGGGGGTGTTTGGATTGGCTTTTCTAAAGTGGCTCATAAGGTAAAAGATAAAAGCCATAAGTTGGGAATATCCAACTTTAGGCTTTAGGCTTTTGGCTTTTTTGTACTTTTTCAGCTAAAAAAGCACTTTTTGAGTTTCCCGAACACCTCCAAAACTAAAAAAGAGCTTAAAATCCAAAAGCTACTCAAAATAAGTCAATCCAATTGCTCTCTAAGGGGGTGTTTGGATTGACTTTTATTAAGTGACTTATAAGTTAAAAGCCAAAAGATATAAGTTGGGAACCCCAAATTTTGGCTTTTGAGTTTTTTTTGGTTACTTTTTCAGCTTTAAAAAAATGCTTATAAGATGTAAGAGACTTCACGAGAGCATAGGACCTAAAATAGACGTACTAACATGAGTAAACATATTTCTGACAATTTGGTATCACCAAATATAGATTTTTTCTTCTTTTGTGTCCTGCTTTTCACTAAGCCTAAGAATATTCGAAGAGATTGTAGATCTCACAATTAGTTTATTTGAATTTTTTACTCATAACTCGCGCTTCTTGTCATCAGCACATTCAGGTGGGAATTCTATAAGGCAGTGGTAAGGTCTGTGTACATTACCCTCCCCAGACCCCACTTGCGGGATTCCACTGGGTATGTTGTTGTTGTTGTTGTTGCCGATCTTTCGGCTAGGGTTAGGGACCAAATAGCTTTATCTACCCGAGTAGTGAAAGAGAAGTAGGGTTCAGGCCAATCGATCCTATTTCAATTATACGGCTGGGTTCTAAACCAAAAAAGGGCATTTGAAAGCATAACTAGTTACTCTTCATCATTATCCTTATGGACTTGACTAATCGTCAAAAGAGACTACCAAGAACAGTAGCATGGCACATCTAATTTCACTGCAACTTAAGCATAGAATTTCATATTTAATCCACAGAAAAGACATTACTTCTGAAAGCAACTGTACTATACCAACACAACTACAACAGCTTCTTGCTGATTCCTATGCAATGGACCAAATCATAATAAATTCAGGCCCTACCTCATGGATTATGTTAAATCAGTGGTCACAAGTTCTCCTAAGAGTCTGTTGTTAGTTTAGATTTTTCTTATTGTGGTACTTTACCTAAAGCATCATCTTCATATGTTAATGTGAACCTGTACCGATTCATGTGCACCAAATCATCAAGTTCTTAAGAGGTCAAAATCAGTTGCAGTACTATGAATAACCTTTTGAATGCAGGTAGCACAACACCAAATATTTTGCAAAACAAAATGAGTAACCAGCAAGCTTAGTAGTATACTTTTCTTTGGAATAAAAAAAGTTGGCGTCCACTCACTAATACAGGCAATATAGCCAGCTATGGTTTAGTGTCTCAATAACTAAAGTCACTCTCGCTGAAATTCCTTCTTATAAATTCCTTTCCTCTTTGGCACTCAACAAACACTTCTACTCACAATGTATCTCAATGTCTTGTCATGGCTAATTGACTAGAGACTTGGTATATAAGCTGGCTTGATCTGCTGATAGCCTAGAATATTTTAGTAGAAAATTGCAACAAGGTCTCAAACCAGTCATCCAACAATGTCGCAAATTTGACAAAAACAACTAAAACTAAACATTTCTTCTCACACAAATGTACTTAGCTAAAGGTTATTCCTTCACTACCCAATACATTTACAATGTGACTCTTCCTTCTTCACCTCTGAATTCACTTATTCATTGTATCTGCTTAGTATAAGGTCAGATTTCTTTTTCCCTCATTCTAATTGACGAACCAAATAAAACATATAGAATGAACAAGATAACAATGTTTCCCATGTGAAATCACCTGCATACGTTCGCACAGTGTTAACCCTGGCAACCTCCTTAGCCAATGCCGGTAGCTCCTCTCCCAGTACCTGTCCTGATCCTCCATCTACGCTAACAAAGGATGGTCAATAAATTAAAAATTGGTAAGTCTTAAAAAAAAAAAAAAAAAAAAACATTTTGTACCTGCTGAAGAAGAGCAAGAAGCTAACTGAAGATCTCCTAATTTGGCATCTATATCACGAAGCAGAGAACCAGTTCGATCCGAATGGGAAGCGTGGTTGATCAGATAGTTCCGGAGTTGTGTGTTGAGATCCGAAACGCTTTGATCGAGGACATGACACTGAGTTCGGAGCTCAGAAAGAAGAGCCGGAGCCTGTTCAAGGTCTTCTTTTGCGTTAAACTTAGCGTTGAGGAAAGACACAACCGAAACGGACAGAGATGATGGCGGAGGCAGAGGTCGAGTTATCGGGTCCATCGTTAACTTGCAATACGAATTGCAGTTAATGGCTTTGAAACTTGAAATTCATTGAATTGAAATGTGCAACAGATCACAGAAAAGCCAAGTAGGTATCGAAATTCTGCTGATTTTTGCAACAGCTTACAGGAGTTTCCTGCCGGAAAACGATATTTAACAAGAAGTTGAAGTCAACAGGAACACTTAGCTGATTATTCCGGCACTTTAGTCGTCGGAGATTACCGAAGAGCGGCGAGAATGTCCCTCTCTTCTTTGGAAAGGTGTTCTGGCTTTTGCAAAAGGGAAAATAACGACTTTGGTCCCTGAATTATTGTGTTACTCTATTTTTACTACTAGTATTGTTCAGCTACTCACATTTAGCTTTCATTTAAACTAAAAATGTGAAATTTTAGTCCATAAAACTAACGGAAGAAATATTTAACATAATCTAAGTAAAATAAAATATGTAACATAATATTTTCATTAAAGATATACTTTTAAAAAACAAATAAGAATATTAAAGATATATTTTTAAAAAACAAATAAGAAGATATTTAATGTTTGTTGTATAGGACGTCGTTAAAATTAGTCTGGGCAGAAGCCAACATAAAATGAAGGTAATAATCCTAATCTTATGTTGGATTTGCCAACTTGTTGGGTTGCGGATGAAGAAAAGCGGGTGTGGGGACTCGGGTCAGAACACAACATATTTTCAATCTAGATTGACAAATCTTTTACCGGGGTAGGGTCGAACAATGGTGTTTGCATTGCAGGATATGCCCGTCGGCAGAGCACAATTTGCTTTCAACCTGAAAGAACCACTCACTATCTAACTAGACTAACGGGGTCATATCTGAAGACATACTGAAAACCGTATAAGTATATTCAATACAATTGAAAGTTAAATATGCTTATATGAATAATAAAACGATCAAAATTAGAATAATGCAAATTATCCAGGTACCAAAATTATTCTTTTCCTATGTAGAATGAGTCTTAATTTGAATGTTGAAATGGGCTTTTAACTGAAAAGCAATTGATCTTTTTTCAATTCAAGTCTAGCTAATTCTTGAAGTGTCATCTCTCATTTTCGTGAGTTTTTTTGTTGGATCTTTTTCATTTTTGTAATTTTTTACTTGTGGATTATTTGTAATATTGACTATTTGATAGCCACCCTTGCCTCATATATCACTTTGTATTTTTTATTTTTTTTTCCATCATTCTAGGCCTGGTTTCTGAAAACTTTTCAATTTCACTGTTGGAACTGACTGCACAAAGATTTCGACATTTCCCTGCTTGGAAAAACTGTTTAGATGTGTAAGGACACTTGTTTTAGGAGACACCCAAAATTAACGGTACCCCAAGAAACAAAATGGAATCTTTGCTAGTTAACAGAAAGATACTTTGAACGAGAAAACCTGTATCCAGCGTGCTTCACTGTTACAGAGGGGCCGTTAATTTGCAGAGGCGATTTTCTTTTAACATGGTGTACTAATTTGCACGGGCCTCAACTAATTCCTTAAAATATTTGTCATCTATCTCATCACACCATTAAGTGCCAGGTAACTTTGTCCTATAGACAACCTTCACAATAAAGCAAATGCCCATTAACAACAGTTCTAACATGGATACATACCTTCTTTGGGATGCTAGACAAACAACGATGACATACCAGTGGACCTTACCACTCTGCTTCCTGGAAACCCTCTCAAAAACCCTTTGGGATGCTAGACAGATGGAGGAAATATAATACATAAGCTCAAACTGAACAGCTTCAGGGAAGAACAAAATACTGAAATATAAATGAAATTCAACTTATCAATTTACAGGACTCTTTTGATTATGTTTCCGGTCTATTTATCAAATCTTCATAGCAAACTAGAACGTTACTTCTGCTTCAACTTATTGCTGTCACTTCTACACATCATGAATTTTCCACTTTAACCAATTGACAATGATACAAATTCCCAGCCAAAAGATCAAAAAGTAAACAAATGAGTTTGAGAATCTAACTGAAGAGAGGAGATCATACAGATTCTGGTACTCCTCTCCAAAATAAGACACCTCAGCAACCCATCACCGCGCAATTATAGACGAAACTTCCTGAATGTTTTCTCCCCAGCAAATTCCAATTTGGAGCGCCTTCAGTAGGTTCCCAAGAATTAATCTCAATGAATCGCCCATTTAATGCCCTAGGTCCTCCAATAACTATGAGCTGATCTCCACATGCCCTAAATGCTAGCCCCCAACCGTTCATAGAGGTCGCCTGCTCAGGCAATCTGCCTATAGTAATCCATAAGTTTCTTTGCTTATCATATTTCCAAACTTCATTTTCAGTATAATAAGCAGCATATAATTCGTCCTTTACAACTGCTAAGAGTGGAGGTGCCTTAGCTATTGCAGGAGCATCATTAGCTCCAGCTCCTATATTACGTGCTGGGAACATATCAGGTACCTCAGTCCAAGACCTTGTTTTGAAATCATAAACTTCGCCACAAGTAAGAACATTTGAATTGCCGGTACCAACCCCACCAATTATATAGAACTTCCCATCCATGAATACTCCAGAACACAATTTTCTTGGTTTATTCATGCTTGGCAGAGTCTCCCATGTTCCTGTTTCTGAATTATAAAGCTCAGCAGAGCTTAGTATATTGCCCCTTGAGTCGCAACCTCCTGCTATAATTGCAATTTCCCCAAGGCTTCCAGAGCCAAAGAGGCACCTAGCTGTGTTTGTCTTCATCCCCGATGACCATGAGTTGGTCAGGATGCTGTATTTGTAGATGACATGGGACTCTATTTCCTTCCCAAAGACAAGAAGTTCAGTACCAACCGCCAGTGATTCCTTGTCAGAACACATAAAGCATTCATTTGATGTCATCGCTGGCAAATGCATCCACCTACAGCGAATGGGATCAAAGGCCTCCCATTCAAGAAGGTTGCAAGAGAAATAAACCCAATGTTCTACGATACCCATCTGTCTCCTGAGCCTATACAGTTCTCCACTCTGAATTAAAGCCCTAAAGCTCTGGTTCAATGAAGCAATTGACCCATAATCCGATCTTGAGCAGTGAAGCAGGCAATTTATTGAAAGGTCTCGCCCAATTTGGTGGATTAAAGAGCTTGAATCAGAGTGAGTGTCCCTATCATGCTGCTTATCTGAGTGTTCTACTGGACAGAGCGATAGATCATGAAGGCACTGCAAGGCTTCCTCCTCTTGGGCATCAAGCAGCTTGGATGACTTTCTCAAACCAATGTCTGCTACATCCTCCAAAGGACGCTTTCTCTTTGAGTGTTCAATAACATGGAAAGCATAGTATATCCACTTGCTCGTTTGCTTGCACGCACAAGGCAAAACCCTTGAAACATGATATGATTCCTCCAACATGACGTTTGATAGGCACAGGGGTCAGACAATCACACCTAACCTGCAAAAGCAAAGCCAAAGATAATGTCCTTAAGAAATCATGCCAAATAATCAGATCAGAATTCAAATTTTATAGCTATTGCAATAAGAATACCACATCTACAAGCACAACAGCTTTTAATAGGGTGCAAACATCAACTAAATGAACAGTAAGCTTAGTTATCTCCAAGCACGGGAAGAAGCAAACATATGGTATTCCTACAGATCTATAATAAGTGATCAACATTAAACCACGGAAATCAAATCAAAAGATTTATGGTCCTTCTAACAAAGAAAAATAGGTTTGTCTATGCTATCACCTATTGGAGTACTAGTAGCCATAACACTACAAAAAGGAAGAGCAGAAAAACAGCAGTTTTTATTCCGTTAGGACATCTAATTAGGGGGATTCTGTGGGAAGAGAAAAGGGTAAAAGGATGGATGATTTTGGATTCATTAGGAAAGAAAGAACAGAAAACCATAAACCACCTTTCATAAGTTTTCTTATTGCGTAAACACTTGGAACCGCTACAACCAGTTTTCTATGGGAAATTTTTCAAAACATGTGATGCAGGATGCTTCCATGGGCTTTTCTGCTACTTTAGCAAATATATTCCCACCAAACAAAACCAAATAATTTTCTCCTCCCCATTTGCCTCTTTTTTGCTCAATGTAACTACTTTCTTGCACTGGATTATCAACAGATTGAACTCAGGCAATATATGTCCTCCACGACTCGGAGCTATTTAACTCAACAATTCACAATGAAAGCATACAGCACAGAAAAGATTATGTATTTTATTAACATAAAGTTATGAATTAAGACATTCTCTGGCCAATTCACTTCCCATTTCGCAGTTTTGTGCAAGTATTTGAAAGTTCTCACAACTTAGCAAACATCCAAATAAATCCTAATACTTCATTCAATTTTCTTACAAGTAAATTATTCAAGCCAATATAGTAGCCGTCTGCTGCCTCCAATCAATTTTAAAAAATCATTAAGAAATCAACAACTGTTAGAATAGAAAATTCCCAAAAAAATCCTTACTTCTGAAGTTGTGAACATTGATTTTATCGTCCATAAATTTGAACTGAGCAGCTGATAATCTAAGCTCTGTTTTCCTTTCAAATTAAAGAAAAAACACTAGATCTTTGAACAAATTTAACTTGAAATCTCAAATTTAAAAGGGTTTAAACTTCAAAAGCGGCATCAAAGAGGCAGAAAAAATAAAATTCTCCTGTTTTATCTCATCTCTAAAGATAACGAATTCATTTAACTTCAAGATGAATAACTTAAGGCAAATTCTTATCCTGATAGATAAGGTTCTACAGTTATAATAGAAAAAAACGATTTTATCTAGAAAAAGCAGCAAATAGACCTAATAGCAATCTCATGAACGCGGGAAAAAAAAAGAGAGGCGAATTTCTGGATTTTTCAAGCCTACCAACTTGCAGAATCAGCAAACTTGGTAAAGAAACAAAAATCAGAACCCAAAAACCTCAACATAGAAAAAAAGGGTAGGAGAAGATAGAGGAACTTACTGATTCTTTTGCAAAATGGAGAAAAGGAAGTCGAGAGGAATGAATTAGTTAGAAGCCCATGAAACTAATAAATGTACAGCAGTTTCACAGCACATGTATTTTATAATCAAGTGTTTCAGTGGGCAAGTATAGTCACTAAAGACATTTTTGTTTTGTCTATATGTTCTCCATTTGAGGCCCCTTCTATTCGAATCTCAGAAACAGAACAGACAGCTGTTTTCTTTCTCTCTCACTCACTCTTTTATTCTCGTTTCTCTCAGGGAGAGAGAGAGAGAGAGATTGAGAAATTGGAATTTGGAAAGGGAGATGGACTGTAATTGTTGCTTTTTTTTGGCCTTTTTTCCTGTTGGATTGAGTTTTTAATAATAGTAGCTGCAATTATAATAATGGAAAATGACTCGACGACGTTTAACGGAAAAGAGGTGGTGGCGGTGGGTGGGACCAGAAACGGCGGGGCAAGAAAGTGACGGGATGTTCATTGGAGACGACAATGATAACGGCCGTTTGTGCACGTGTAAGTGTTGTTCCCACGCGTAACGCTCTTTGCCGTTTTCCCAGGGAACTTTTGTCTTTTTCTATAACAAAAGGTAGTTTCCCGTTTCTCTCCGTCTGCCCACTCCGTTATTTATGCTTTCTTTGCTTGCTAATACCTCCATTTTGGTTTAAGCGGCTCGTCTTTACTCGTCTATAATTTATAAAATTAATCAAAAGGCTTGCTTAGAATTTTGAGAGAATAAGCGCATTTTACAAAAAGATCTAAGATAAAAATTTAATTGGTTTGAACCTTAGATTTTTATCACAAATAGAAATTTCTAACGTGACAAACTTGAAAGATCTTAAAAATTAAAGCAATTCTTTTAGAAAAATATTAAAATGCCAAAAATTCTATCGATGGCCACTTAGAAAGGTATTACCCAATTTTCAAAAGACAAAAATGAGATATTATTAATATTGGATAACCCTAAAAAATGATCTCAAATTTGATATAATTTTTTAAGTTAGAACTTAAATTTTCATAGTGCACAAATATGACCCTCAACTTGGCAATTCCTGAACAAATAGGCACATGGTGCTGACA
>JAABOM020000075.1:24733647-24747948 GCA_011800125.2 Solanum clarkiae
ATTCAGAATAGTCATTAAAAGATTTTCTTTTAAGGGGGACATACAGGTATCATATAAGATGAACTTAATCCTTTGTGATACTCCGGTGCTATATTAATATTCTATTGATATCATATAAGATTCTACTACCTTTTTTTAGAAATAAATAAGAAACAATTAAAAAATTATTAAACTCTAAATTAGTAGAAAATATATTCCTTGTGACACTCCGTCAGTTTATCCATACCATATCAATATCATATAGGACTGAGTTTAATTATTTATGATATTCCATCGATATATTGATAACTTATTGGTATCATATAGTTTTGGGCTCTTTTTTTAAGAAATAAAATAATTAAGACAAAATTATTAAAGGCACAAATTTATTTATTAAATTTTAAATTATTAAAAAAATTATATTCTTGTGATAATTTGTTGGCATATTGATCCCACATCAGTACCATAAACACTGATCTTAATTGTCTGTGATACTCAATTGGTATAGTATACCCTATGGAATTATGTAGTTTTGGGCCCTTTTTTAAAGAAATAAAATAATCAAGAGAAAATTATTAAATTTACAATCTTATTTATTAAATTCTAAACTAGTAAAAAATATATTATTTATGATACTCCATCTGTATATTGATATTCTATCAATATCATATAGTTTTGGGCTCTTTTTTTAAGACATAAAGCAATTAAGAGAAAATTATTTGGATAATTTCAAACATATACAATAAACTAATTTATTTACAGTAAATACAACCCTCTTTTATTTATACAAAAATGGTCCAAAATTGTAGAAAATATATATGGCTATACAATACAACTTGCCAAAAATCATAAAAAAGTATACATTGACTATGGAATGTAGATTACTTATAGATGAGCTACACTGAATATACATTACGATACACCCAAAAACTGAATGTAGTTTGACTATACATGAAATATATACTAACTATATATGTTTATACACCGAATGACTATTACCCAGTAATTGTTCCAAAATTATTTAAGTTATAAACTTATTTATTAAACTCTAAATTAATAAAAAATATATTCTTTGCGATACTCTGTGGGTATATTGATATCATATAGGATTGAGTTTAATCATCTGTAATACTTTGCCGATATATTAATACCCTATTGATATCATATATGTGGGTGCTGACTCGAATTTTAATATTAGCCAACTTAGGGGGTATAGTTGTAATTAATTAAGGAGATATAAATGTAAAGAAGTATATTAATTTAAATAATTTGTTTCAAAGGGCATCAACTTTGCTTTCCTTAAAATTATTTAGGGATGTATCAAACCGATAATCCAAGATATAAGGTGTACATAGTGTTTTCAGGACAAATAGTTGAAAGCATAAAAGCTTTAATGAAGCAAACTAAACGTCTCAGGTGGTAAAGCCACAAAAATTTTATGCAATATCTGAAAGGAATAGTTACCAATATATATCATCCGGCCATCTAGTTTACCAAATATACAGAGCTATACACTACATATATACTCAACTGTATATAACGATGTTGAATATACATATGTATATTTTATTTATAGTATATGTACATTTGTATAACATATACATTAATTATACGTACATATTTTGTAAACTAGATGAAATCGTAAGTCCAAAGGTGGGAAATGGAAGAATGGGGCTTAGTCCAGGGAGAAAAAAAGAGATATTTGAAGTAGAAAAATTGTTTGGATACCCTGACTCATATATTTGGTGGGCAAACACCCCCTTAAGTAATCTGTATTGTTTGGACTGCTCATAATGAGAGCCCCTCTATCTCTCTCTCTCTCACACACACACAAGTTAATCTCCAAAAAGAGAAATCTTGACATGTACCGCAGATGCTTTTATGTGCTTCAATGATGCAGAAGAAATTTTGCCTGCACTGGCGTTAGCACATCTCAGTTATGGCGTCTATTACTTTGCCCATTATTCTACACAAAATGAATGATTTCGTATACAAAGGACGCACCAGATGTTGGAAGGGAATATTAGACGAAGAAAAAAATTCAAGATCTGATATAACAATCCTAGGACTTGCTTCTTTTGGGTGATATGGGAAGGAAAGAATTCCAGGCCTGAAAGCAAAGAAGGCCTCAATCATTTAATCGAATATAAATGACTCCCTCCGTCAGATCGAAGGATCCTGTAGCATTCCAAAACAACATGCTTAAGGAAGTATAACAACTAATCGGATTATATTTTGTCCAATTATATGAAAATAAGAAAGGTTCAGTTCTGAAAGTAAATGATTGTAACTATTTAAATTAAAAGCATTCCATTTTTCTGTAAAATAATAGTAACATCTAGCATGACAAACAGAATAAATAAAGGATGAGTATGTATGACTCAATACGGATTTGGTGTTACCCAAATTGGAGGACAAAAACGACTGAGAAAAACACCATTGCAATGCATCTGGATGGTGCCATCTGTTAAATTGAACACCCCCATGTCCAAGCCGCCTCCTTCTTCATAGCCTAGGTTTGTTTTGAAAAAATCGTCCATAAAATAAATATGATTGGGTTTGATTCCTGGACGGAAAGAGAAGCATTAGCACCTAGAAACGTCCCCTAATTTCCCTGGTTTCCGTCATTTTACCAGCAGCTAAATCTACCTGGAAAACTCGAGATTTTTGTCCCATATGTAAACTCCACCCCAACCTCATCATCTTCTATTTCTTGTGGAAGTGGAATGAGCGTTAATAATCCTGTCGCAATCATCTTGGACGTATCTAAATTGAACGTCATATCCCGCAATTACAAATAATGATCCTAATGTATAACTCTCCTATAACGACGTGGTATTCGTGCTACAATATGACATTTAGTGGGTTCAGGGCCAACAACATCACAAACTAGGAGATCACCCGAATAATTTGGCCATTAAAATATATCAAATCAAAAAAACACATGCGGTTGGTTAACTCTAGTCCATCTAATATCTCCAGGTTTCCAGAAACTGATGTTTCCGAGAAGATAGTCGGATGTATGAGAAGGACTAGCGGTTTAAACTGCCTCGAGATAAAAGCTTATCAGACAGCCAGTCCTATGCTCGTGGTCTTTTGATGGGGCAACTCAATCTGAGCACCAGAAAAGGGATGTAGTAGACTAATTTCACCCTCGTCTGCCCCTACCATGATGAGCCAACCCGTAGACTCCATACATCATTTTCTGCTGGCTTTGGGAATCCTCTTGTTCAGAATCGGCTGAAGAATTTCCGAAACTAGCATCAGCCAAGGAGCTCTGGACAGGTGATTCTTAAAATTGTTGTTGGTGGTCATAGAGTGCCAGGATTTGCAGACAGTGCCAAAATTTAGGTAGAAATATCTTTTGTACAAAGAAAAATTCCAACAGAAAATCTTGACCATTTTGAAGTTGGTAATTAAATGTTTTTTCCCTCAAAATACATAATAGTTTATTTTATATTTTCAAAATTTAACTATAATTATTCATCTATTGGATTTTCTAAAAGTCTTTTTCACTAATTTTGAATCCATAGGAGAAATCTTCACACTATATAAAGGCATCAATCAAGCAATATTGAACTAAAGAATTCTCTATTTTTTTAGGTAGATGAAAGCTTCAACAGGCATGGAGGTATATCAATAAAATCATATCGCTTAAAATTTAAATAAAACAAATTTTGTAATAACTCAAATTCATCTCAAAATTAGCATGTTAGGATGTTTGAGCTATTTCAAATAGTTCGAGGGTAATTTTAACCCTTTTATTGCCATGTGGATATCTACGTGGACTGTCATGTGGCAATGATAACGGTGTCAGGGCATTTGTGGTTTCTTGGAATAATGACAGGGGTATTTTTTTATCCTAAAATGTAACCGAGGGTATAAGTGATTTATTTCGAATAGTTTAGGGGCAATTTTGACCTTTTTCCCCTTAAATTAAAGATTGACATTTTGTTAGTGATGAATTTATAAAGATTATGATTATTTATTTTCAAATAATTTAAGTGAAAAAATAGGATAAATTATTTTTTTTAACTAGTTAGAAGTCACAAAAAAATAATCTATTTGATCTAATTATATGAAATAGAAAATCTCATAATAGTCCAAGGGCATAATTGAAAAAAAACTTTTTATAGAATTTTAAACTAATGACACAATTAAATAAAAAATAATAATTCAAACATGATATAAAAAATAATCTTAATATTACTAATCATTGCATAATTAATCCCTGCATCTTTATCTCTCCATTGTGATTTTTATAGCAAAGGACTCTTTAAAGTTTTACCACGGCATCGAGGTCAAGTGAGATTCATGTGAAATAGAAGGGCAAAGTTGGAAAACAAATCGAAAATTCCAAAAAGGGTTCCACCACGTCGTATTGTCCCTGATTTTCAGCGATCATACCGGTGTTGGAGTTTTCAACGACAAAGCAGACAGAGAGGGAGAGAGGGTTTAAAGGGCAAAACCGATTTGATTGCAAATTCTGAAATTCCTTGATTTTGATCTATTTAGGTTTTCCAGATTCTCGATCGTTGCTTGAAATTCCAATTGAGTTGTGTTGATTAGCAAGGAGGAGGATGGTGCTGGTTTTAGCCTTGGGAGATCTTCACATCCCGCATAGGGCTGCTGATCTTCCTGCAAAGTTTAAGTCTATGCTTGTTCCTGGAAAGATCCAACACATCATCTGTACCGGTAACCTCTGCATTAAAGTGAGTGTTCGTTTTTTCTTGCTTTTTATTAATCAAAATTTGTATTACTTGGTCGCTTTAGATCGTTAAAGCTAATTGGTAGGATAAATTAGAGATGTATGCTAACTTAATGGATTATTTTTTGTTTGCCTATCTGCTAATTCAACTCTGATGGAGATATTCCGAGGCTTCTATGCTGGATTAGTTATGTTCTTCCTTTACGGGATGCTGTAGACTGAGATTTTCCTTTGGAAGAAGATAGAACCCTAGAATGATTTTTCTTTGGTTGCATTGTTTGCATTTTTCGAGACTCTACTCTCGATAAAAAGTTGACAAACTTTGGAGAGGATTTTTGATAGTTAAATTTCTTCAGTTTTATGCTGCCAAGATACATTTTAGTAAACTAAGTGCAACAACTGTTTAATGTTTGGTATTCTTTTCCAATATTGTTGCTACCATCGGGATAAGTTTGTCTAGAGAAGATAGGTTTCTTCCCGTGGAAGAAGTAGTTGATTTTCTTTTCCAGCAAATAATTCATATTGAGAAATAAATGGACTCAGACAGTATTTGGCGAAACTTGATCTCACCGAGGACATGACCTTAGATAGATAGGAGTGGAGGTCGCGAATTAGAGTAATAAGCTAATTAGTTGGTAGGGTTGGGTGGATGTCTGGCCGTGGGACATGGTAGAATGTCTGTCATTATCAGTTGTATGGGTGTTAAATTTATTGTATTTACATATTGTTATGTGCTTTCCGTTATTAGTCGCCCTTGCTATTCACTTTCCTTTCCTTTTTGTCATATCTAGTTTATTCTGCTTATGGGTTTTTGAGACGAGGGTTCCGTTATTAGTCGCCCTTGCTATTCCCTTTCCTTTCCTTTTTGTCATATCTAGTTTATTCTGCTTATGGGTTTTTGAGACGAGGGTTTCCGAGAAACAACCTTTCTACTTCTGGGAGGTAGTGGTAAGGTCTGTGTCCATTCTACCCTCCCCAGACTCCACTTGTGGGATTCCACTGGGTATGTTATTGTTGTTGTTGAGAAATAAATGGACTTCTGAATAATGAAAATTTCAGTAGCTGGTGAAAGGGAATGTCAGATAGATTATTATAGCTAGAGATGGGCGTGTCTTGAGTAACTCTCATGGTAGAAAGCATATAAGGGTGTAGTTAATGGCTTTGGATAATCAAGCAAGCAGAGTAGAACATGAACTGTTCTGCATACTTGCCCAAGACAACGAGTTCAGGGTTCTTTTCCTTAGGACATGAAATTCATGGTAGTAACCATCAACAAGTTTGAAGAATTAATTGCTGGATGGGCATATTTCTCCCACTTATATGCCACCAACTATAACATAAGTTGAAAGATCGCATTTCTCATTACCTATTCATGTTTATTATTTGGTTATTTACTTTAATAAGTAACCTGCTGATGTATCCTATTGATTGTATTTTAAATCTTTTTAACTGAGGTATTATTTGTAGATAGTTTTTTTAACTCACTTTTACAGTGTCATGGTTGGATATAAATGTGACTGGGATTTGTTTAATTGAACAACCTCTGGAAGTAATTTTCTTCAACTTGGTTTTTCTCCTTGATAAATTGTATTTCCAATAGTTTGACATTAGTAATACCGTGCCTATATTTCCTGGTTTTTGCAGACTTATCACTTGTAAAGCTGGCATTATTTTATTTTCTCCCAAATCTTATAATTCCTTTTCAATTAGGCTGTTCAAAATCAAAATATCAAAAAAGAACTTTTCTGAAAGTTCTAGTTTTTCTCTGCCCACTCTTCTTCTACATAACGTCAACTTTTAAGGTTGAACCCGATAGTTGCTTACGCACGGGGGCAAATGTCTTTGATGTGGTTTGTGCTTTTGGCTAAGATATTCTCCTATTAGAAGCTTTAGCTGAATAAGAGAAGTAAGATATATCTGTCCCAATGTTGTCAAAGTCTTTACCGAAAAGCGTATAATAGCACCTAAGCACATTGGATTTTGGAGTGCCAAGCATAACTGTGGGTAGCGCTTCGATGAAGAAAGCTACTTAAAATAATATAATTTAGGCAGAGGGATTGAATAACTGCAATTAAGTGAATTATTTGAAAATCACATTGAAAAGACCATCTTAAATTTCAGAATCAATTGCATGATGCAACTTTAAATTTCTAAATTGTGGGTGGTCACTTTTCTGATGCTATAAATTTCCAATTTCTATTCCTAATCATGAACATTTTCATCCTTATTTGCTTAAGAGTTGACATTGCGTTTGCCGACAATATTTATTCTGGGTGTTGCCTTTTTCAAGACAAAGCTCATGTATTAGTTCTCGTTTATTTGTTCAAGAGACGTTTTTATGAAGATCTAATAGACAGTTGCTGGGCTAGTTTTTCGTAAGATCCATGACTTGAAGCCTTGGTGTCTCCACTGAAGTGCTGTCTAAGGATGCGAAGCACACAGTTTGCGCGTTCCTGACTTCATTGTTTAGGCATGCTTGAAACCACACCTTTGACGACACTGTTCTATCCTGTGCACCTGAGGAGAAAAATTGGAGATGCAAATTGTCAGTTCTATGTTATGAGATCAAGTTGTGACTTTCTACGTTCTTGTAAATCTGAAGTAGAACGCCTGAATAGTCAATCTAATGCTTGTATTGGAGTAATTAGTCATTTGATAGGCATCTTTTTAGTAAACCTTGTAAACTGTAGAATGAAGACCTTGCTCCTTGATTTATTTAGGAATTTCAAATGCATTTATTCTATCAGTACTGTTTTATCTGTAGGCTACTTTTACAATGTGCTCTAATTACATATTGTGCTTCTAAGCTGTATTGAACAACTTCTAGGCATAACCATTCCTGTTGTTTGTCTGATATCTTTTGCTGTAACAAATTCATTGTGATTTTTACTCCCAATTACACCACTTCGTAAGTGCGGACATTCATTTTCTTAGTCTTTTAGCTTCCAACTGAGATGTAGATTCTTTATGAAAATGTCTTGACTGCCTCATCCAAATTACAATTGCAGGAGGTTCATGATTCTTTATGAAAATGTATTGACTGCCTCATCCAAATTACAATTGCAGGAGGTTCATGATTACTTAAAGACTCTTTGTCCTGACTTGCATATTACTAGAGGCGAGTATGACGAGGAGACACGTTACCCTGAGACCAAGACACTTACGATTGGTCAATTTAAGCTTGGATTATGCCATGGCCACCAGGTCCGATTCACCATCCTTTTGTTACTCTTGCTGTCCTGCTTTAAGCTAAAGAAGTAATTTGGGTTATTCAGGTTATCTGAATTCTTGTCACGGCGAAAACCAATATCCCTGCACTTTTTACTTAGTTGTATGGCATGTAGCAGATAGATATGTATTAACATGCGCCCTACCCCACCTCTATGCATGTTTGTGCTTCTCTTGGCTACAGGTTCTTATGTTTGGCTCATCTTATATAACTATTGTTAGTATGTTATTGTGAAGAGACTTAATTTACTTGCAATAACGTTCTTGCTTAGCATGAGATGGAAGTTTTGTTGCATTATTGCTATATCTGCATGCATATATCTATGCTGCCAAAAGAGCCCTGCTATTTATTTTGTTGGTTTTTCCCAAGGTGTAGTGCCATGTCCAATATTTCCGTTACTAGCTTAAAAGAATATTACAGCAAAATTCGTACTCTACTTTGGCCTCTGTCACTCAACTTCCCCACTTTTACCCCACTATATATATATATGTCCTGCTATTGTTTATCCTTGATCTTTTTGCTCAGTTCAGAAGCATGCCGCCCTTTCTAGTATTAATGGTATCTTCCACTTGTTTTCTTGTCCTCCAGGTTATTCCATGGGGTGACTTGGACTCATTAGCCATGCTTCAAAGGCAGTTGGATGTAGACATACTTGTGACTGGTCATACCCATCAGTTCACAGCTTACAAACATGAAGCAGGGGTTGTTATAAATCCAGGATCTGCTACTGGTGCCTACAGTAGCATCACATATGATGTCAACCCTAGCTTTGTTCTCATGGACATTGATGCCCTGCGAGTTGTGGTCTACGTTTATGAACTCATTGATGGAGAAGTCAAAGTTGACAAGATTGATTTCAAGAAGACAACAACACAGAGTGCTAATTGAATAGCAGAACTTGTAATTCAGCTGATTTTGTGGAACCCAAAGAATCGATAAGACATTATTTTCCTCTGCTTGCTTGTTTCCAAGGCGCTTTATGATGCTATCATTGTTTATTTTCCTTAACGCTTCAGATATTCAGGTTTATATCCAGTTACTTGAGTAAGTGTGCGTTGAAAATTCAGTTGGTTAATTGGAAAATGTCTTCTGAAAGAAGAAAGGTTGGAAAAAGTCTTACACTGTTTATCGTGCTCCTAAATTCCTTTTCCTTTTAGATCTATTTGTCGCAAATTGATAAACTGATTGTGGTTTTTGCAACAAAGTAGAATAATATGAGTTCAAGCTGATAATTTGAGAGCCACTCCTCCGTTCCAAAACAGTTGTCATGTTTGGCTGATGAGTTAATTTAACTTGCAAAATAGGGCATTAAGCAAATCCAGTTGAAAACTAGAAATAATCAATGAAATATGAGTTAAGTTGATAATTTGAGGGCCTCCTCTGTTCCAAAATAGTTGTCATGTTTTGCATCCAAGAGTCAATTTAACTTGCAAAATAGGGCATTAAGCACATCCAGTTGAAAACTAGAAATAATTGATGAAATATGAGTTCAAGCTGATAATTTGAGAGCCACTCCATTCCAAAATAGTTGTCATGTTTTGCATCTCAAGAGTCAATTTAACTAATTTTCAAAGTTAAATGAAAAATATATCTAAAATTTATACTATTTGACTCTCGAAAAGGAAAAGTATTTTGGAGAGGGAGTACCTTTTATTATAAAACACAACATAAAACTAAGTTACTCGTAATATAACTGCAGGTGATACTAAGCAAGAAAGGCCTCTCAACTGTACTAGAACCATGAAATATCTAAAAGTTCCTATGAAGCAGTGAACCTATAAACCATAATGTGGTTATAAGTTTCCCCTGGATTCACAATTTGGGAAGGAAAATTGGGGTGATTGACAGAATCTGGGAAGCCTTGTGTCTCCAAACAGAGTGCAGCATACTTTGAATAAACAAATCCACCTTTTCCCTTAACATTGTCCAACATATTACTTGTATAAAACTGCACACCAGGTTTGTTAGTCCACAGTTCCATCTTTCTACCTGATTTGCTTTCTTGGACAATTGCAACTCTTTGGAGATGTTTGCCCTCGGTATTATCCAACACATAGTTGATATCATATCCACCTGGAATTTCACTGAGCCTGCTCCCTATCGTCCGTGGCTGGAGGAAATCGTAGCCCGTTCCCTTAACTGAGGTAATTTCTCCAGTAGGGATGAGTTTATCATCAACAGGAGTAATGTTGGACCCGAAAATTTGAATAGTTTGGGACAAAATGTTGCCGCTGGTGTGTCCACCAAGATTCCAGTAAGAGTGAGATGCTAAATTCACTGGTGTGGCTTTGTTTAGTGGCTTTGCTTGCATGTTTAAGGCTAATTTGTTTGTCTCGATGAACATATATGTCACCTTGACAGAAAGGTCACCTGGAAATCCTGTTTCACAACATTTGATTGTCAAAATTTATTTAGCTAGAAAGTAAATAATGTTTTTCATATCCAGCTAGGCAGCTACTTATAACATAAAGAATCTTCTGAACTTTTAAATGGCAGATAAAAATACATAGCCAGGGCATCATTTGATCCTTTATCTACCATACAGTCTATTGATTTAGTTTCATTTCATCTGGCCTATTATGCACTACGATCAATCTATAACAACATACCCAGTGTAGTCTGATAAGATGGGGTCGAGTGTATACATGCCTTACCCTATCTTATAGAGATAAAATTGACTCTTTCCAAAAAATCTCCAGCTTAGGTAATGCATATCCAAGAACATACCAAAGAAAAGATATATAACAAGTACTAGAGGAAGCATGTAATAACAAGTTAACAACAAAGTAAAATAATTCTCTTTTGGATCTCATCTCCTGCAAAAAGTTGCTAGTAGTTGGTCTTAGGTCCACTCATACTGAGTTGTATAACAATTGACAATAATGCTGGCCGGAATTCAACAAGTCAGTTATAGTGATGTCGCGTTACTGTTAAAAGATGAGCTAGACGAGCTCAAATGGGTGAAAATTTAGAGTTGGATCATGATGCTTCTTATTGATTAAACTGAATAAATCAAATGAGTAAAAGTATACAACATGTACCTTGTTCACCATCAAAGCTATTGTAAGTAAGAGTAAGATGACTATCTTCCTGAAAATCTTCCACAGTCCATATTACACTAGAGAATCCTCTGCTACCCCCTGATTTAACATGATTTTCGACATCTTAATCAAGTGTTTAGAATAGAGAGATTTAATTAACAACAAAAGAGATGAATAATTATAAGTACCATGGAGTGTGTTTCCATGATCATTAGCTGGTAATTTATATTCCACACCATTCAACTTAAATTTTGCTCCTCCAATTCGATTAGCGACTCTTCCAATTAGGCCACCAAAATATGTTGTGTCGTTCTACAAATACTTCATAACATCAACTAAGAATCGAATATACAGCAATTCGAAATCTTTTACAAAATTAAAAGAGAAATAAGCATATGAATTTATTCTCAGAAGTTTTTTCAAAAAAAAGACACTCACAACCCATATCTTTCTTTGTGGAAGTTGCACATTTGGCTACTCGCCAAAAATATTTACAATCACTAGTCAGTATCCATATTATATACATATTGAGTTTTCGAAGTTGTGATTTTTGAAACTTAAATAGCATTTAAACATGCATTTTACTCGATTTTTTCCGAAGTTTTGTGCTCGGAAATCCCAAAAGCCCCACTCAAAATATTTGCAGATCAGATTTTCAAAAACTACTCCTAAAATCTACGGCCAAAAGCAGCTAATTTATACCTATGTTTGCCATTTTTTGGGAAACAGCAATTTAAGTTAGTTTACAGAAAAGGGCAATGGCGGATCCAAAAAGTAATATATGGGTTCACGAAGATCCATTTCTTTTCATCAAATCGACAAATCCTACAAAAAATTCACTCAAAATTTATAAATATTCGAGTGTAAAGCAAATTTTGTCATTGTACATTATTGAAATCCAGGAACTTCAAATCTTCAACCCGCCTCTAACTAAACAAACGATATCGCAAAAACTAACCTTGTATTCATCAATGGAATCGTAGCCAAGAACAACATCATCCAATTTCCCTAAGAGGAGTAAAAGTGACTGTTAATTAGAGAAAAAAAACTTTGCAAAAAAATGTAAAAAATTAAGAAATTTTCTGTTCATCACCATTTTTATCAGGAAGTATAACAGAAAGTACTGTAGCACCATAATTTGTGATCTTTATAGAAAAATCACCCTTCTTCAATTCATACACTTTAATTTCTTCAGTTGCTGTACATGATTTTTTACAAAGAAAAAGAGAGACACAAACAAAAAGGCAGAAAAAAGAGGTTTTGACCATTATTGGAAGTGGATAAATTGTTGATGATGACTTACTAAAGCAGGAGGTTTATAGATAAAGTGAAATGAAATTTTTGGATTTTTGTTAAAATGACAAAAAAGTAGAAAACAATTAAAAATTGGTTTGGTAATGTTGATAAGAAAAAAATTTGGAATATTGAGATAAGGACAAATATTCAAAACTGGGAATTTAAGGACGTATTAGAATTTTTAAGGGTGATTGTGATGCCATATTCACCATTAATAAATGTATTTGTTAGCTAAAAATAGCCGAAAATATGGGATCCGACTCTTCATTTTTCTTATTTTTATTTGTCCTAAGTTTTTGCTATATGTGTAATATTTAGCTTATCTATTATTAATGGATAGAAAATTTAAACGGAGATATATTGTCATTTAAGTTTATCCAATTTTGGCTAATAAACTAAAACAAAAAATCTTCTGAATCATTTTTGTTATTTATATCAAACTTATTTTTTTTCCCAGAAAACATCCTCTCTACTTAAGGTTTGCGTACATTCTATTCTTTTCATACCTTACTTGTGGAATTTTACTAGGTATGTTGTTGTTATTGTATATCAAACTTATTTTTTTATTCTCTCTCACCCGCCTAAAAAAGATAATTCTTTATAGATTAAATTTCTGTCAATTCAAGATCAATATTTAAATAAATTATTTACATAGGAAAAAAAATTGTAAGTGATAGTAGAATTTTCAGAATTTAGATATTAAATAAAAAGTATCAAAAATCACTTTTATGAAAAATATCAAAGAAATATAAACTGATTTTTTTATTAGATAAGCATTTTCAAAAAATAGTTAGTATTATTTTTTAGAGACAAAAATATTGACAGGTCTTGATTGTAACTCACTGTTATAAACTATGGAAAACATCATTTTATATCAAAAGTTAATGCTATTTAAGTGAAGTAATTTCATTCGATCCCAAAAATTTAAGAGATCGATATTTTCTTACCAAAATTGGAGACTTGACCAGCAATATTTTTTATTTTAATCATGGTTAATAAATAGTATTTTTTAATTAAACAAATACATTAAAAAAATACTTAATTCAGACCTATAATATTTAAGTAATATAGGTGGCACACATATAAACAGAAAAAATAAATTAAAGAGAAGAGGAATGAAATGAAACTTTTTTTTTTTTTTTTTTTTTTGACAATGGAAAGAAATGAAACTGAAATTCAAAAATATGTAAATATTGAAACACAAAGTTCCACGTGATTAATGAGATGGGTGGTCTCCTTATAAGGCTTAGACATTCCTCCTCCCTTTGAGCTAGCTTTTGAGGTGTGAGTTAAGTCTAAAACCTACTTTAATATGGTATCAGAACAGAGTGACTGTTTTTTGTCGATTAATTCCTAGCACGTACTCTGACTTCTTTTGAAAGGAGACAGTTTTATTAATTAGTTAAAATGCAATTATTCTTTTTTTTCATTATTTGGATTCAATTCAATATACTTTTCTTCTAAAGAAATGATGTCCAAATAACTAAAAAAATCAAACTTTGTACTTTATCTTTTAAGATGTGATAAGAAGTCACCTTTGCTTATTTATTTCCCACAGTTTGAAATATTTCTTTCAGGTTACACAACACGTGTATCTTGTGTTACTTCAACTGTTCAAATAAATATGCTGCCTTCACATATGAAACATATGAACTAACAATATATCAATAACATATATTGCTTTCAATTTATTTCCATCCTTCATTTTCATTTATCTACTATATTAAAAATAAGTTTTTAATTTACTTATTCACGTAAACATATAAAAAAGTTTATTGTTTCAGATTTTAGCTATAACGTTTAACTATATATTTCTCAAATATTTTTTTAAGACTTAAGACTATACATCAATTGTACACGTGTTATGATAAACATCCACTTCATTAATTATTTTTTGTAGGGACCTAACATATACGGGTTAGACACTTAGCAGAGTTAGCTTAGAAAATATGCTAGTCTATTGAGCAAGACTTCACTATTTTTTGGCTTTGGGGTATGATGGAATAAAGCAAAATGACTCTTTAAACTGTCTGCGCTTCTTTCAATTG
>JAABOM020000075.1:24752428-24770560 GCA_011800125.2 Solanum clarkiae
TAGCAGTTAGTCAATGCAACTTTCGACGCTCATCATGGGTCATTCGGAAACAGTCGCGCTATGTTTTTAAACATAGGAGTCAGGCTGCGTACATCCGACCCCCCCTTACCCCACAATAGGCGGGAGCCTTTGAGACATTAGGGTAATGTTGATATATATTGAGCAAGACTTCATCGACTTTGACTTTAATAAAAGGCTTTTCCTTATTTATAATTCCGACGAAACACTAACTTTTTATTTGTTGATTCAAATTACTATGTTGAATTCAAACAAACTTAATATTAGAGTTTATATAAAATAGTTTGAACTTGCTCAATATTAATCATCTTGAATATTTGAATTTTTCTACGTTCAACTTATCATTTTATAATCCCTTCGTCGTTTTAACTTAAAAGAAAAAAATATATCATTTTAACTTTTCCTGCTACATTGTAGGCCCTAGTTCTAGTTCAGCAAAGGGTCCCTCTTGTAACTTTCTCTACAACTCACAGGTATCCCAAAACCCACAATGAAGAAAGAACAATCTTTTTCTAAGTAGAAGAGACTGAGCTATTTCGTAGCAGCAACTTTTCAAAATGGACTAGCTTGGTGCCCGTTGAAGTAGAGTACGTTTGAATTTCACCAGTGAGGTTAATTATTTTCACAATAAAATGAAATATATCTAAATTAGTCACAATTACATTAAACTTAGAGACATTAACAGAAGCAAAATACAGCTAAGCTAAAATTGCCCTCTTCTTTAGGCTGTTTAAACATTAGTAACGTTCCATTGGCGTCAAACATAATTTGACAGGTTTCATAGACAATATCCCAGCAAAATTTATCCATTTGATGCTGGCTCTGTCGTATATCGGGCTGATTTTCGAACTCTCGCAAAAGAAACCCTCTGCAGAGTCCACAAGTAACGTATCTGTATGATCTGAGTAGTAATTTAAACTATATAGACATGAAACAATTAAGTCATCCACACTTAAGTACAGAACAAACGTTGCGAAGCAAACTGTATATATTATCATTTATCACAAATGATATTTACATTATCCAAGAATGTATCAAAAATATATATATATCTACGCTCGTAATGCAAACGGATGACAGTGATACATACAAAATCTTCACAAAATGAGAAACTTGAGTCGTAATAAAATGTAGATACTGATACTAATACGGATGTCAAGAGAGGACATTGAAAGCGTTGGCAGTGCGAGCAACCTTGATAAACACATCCTCCAAAGTTGTATCAGCCAAACCCCACGCATAAACTGTGAATCTACTCTTTGCTTTCTCAACAGCTTGAAATACATCTGCAATTCTAATCTCTTGCTTTGGCAACTCAAATTTTTGTGTCCCCGATAAATGGTATATCCTATTGGCATTTGGAGATAGGTTTCGCACCATGTGCTCCACTTCCTCCTCATTATCTGATGATGTTGTCATCGTAAATACATAAGACCCTCCATATCTCGCCTTCAACTGTCATCCAACAGGGGATTACATGGTAAGAACAGTTGGAAAATTAATGGTATCAGATTGAGAGGTCGAAAAATATATATACTGGCTCAACACTTGCAGCATTATATTTCAAAGCTAAAATTCTTAGCCTATCAACACTTCCCTTTATTCTTACTTGTGTACACATCATTATTCCTATCAGAAGAATACATGGTCCACAATCTCATAACAGTGAGGGAAGCACAGTAAATGTATAAGATTTCCAAGATTTCTTAAAGGCTCAAAATTACCTCTTTGGGATTTCCTACACACTGCAAGTTGCCATCCACAAATATTCCTAGTCGATCACATAGATGCTCCGCTTCTTCCATTGAATGAGCTGAAATTATTATCCTTATGAGTTGTCATATAAATGATCTTAATGATCTCATTACCAGGAGTAAGGAAGGAACAAGAAAGAACTCAGGTGTGCAAAGTCCAAGATATGTTGGGCTAGAACATCTGAATTAATGTAGAATGACAAGAAACTAGTATACAACGCATAATATCTCATTAGTACTTTCAAGATTACTTTATGCTGTTGTTTAGAGAACATGCATAATTGGAGAAACCTACACAAAGTTTATTCAGGTCAAAAGGGGGAATAAAGAAGCAAGAGAAGTAATGTTAAATTACTTGTGAGAATAATTGCTCTATCGTGGAATGACAAGAAACTGGTGTACAACGCATAATATCTCATTATGGTACTTTCAAGATTACTTTATGGTGTTGTTTAGAGAACATGCATAATTGGAGAAACCTACAAAAAGTTTATTCGGGTCATAAAGGGCAATAAAGCAAGAGAAGTAATGTTAAATTACTTGTGAGAATAATTGCTCTATCTTGCTTTGCACGTTTGACAACATTCCACAAATTATTTCGTGAAGCTGGATCCAGTCCAGTACTCGGCTCATCCATGTAGACAACCTGGAAAAATACATAAACCACACAAGAATATCAACACGCATTTCTGGTTGTCTTGATGGATGGTAGCACTAACATACCTTGGGATCTCCAATCAATGAGATAGCAACACTTAGTCTCCTTTTCATTCCTCCACTGTATTTCCCAGCTTGCTTGTCAGCAACGCCTCCGTGGAACAAGTTGACACTTTTAAGAGATTCTTCAACTGCCTGTAGACAGAAAAGTATAAGTAGCCCAAAGACATAAAAGCATCTTCTTTCAATGAGTCAATTTCATCAACATTTTTGTATTTTAGATTGTCTCGACAATTAATTGCCCTTAATCCAACCCCGAAACTAGAACATCTCATGTACTTTGAGGACCTTGAGGGTTGTTTGGTGGGTTAGAGAGGAGAGAGGGAGGGGAGGACTCTATTGATATAGATTTCAGTAGCAATATCCTGGCAATGGGAACAGTAATGCTAATTGGCTGAAACATAGCTGAACCAACATTTCTGCTCCAACAGTTTGGTTGACTTCGATTTTGCAAGTGCTTCTCATAAGCATGAGTGAAAGTTAATATCTGAGCCATTAACTTACTTGTGTCAGGACTGCTCCTTTAAGATTTTTAAGCCTTCCATAGAAAAGTAGGTGCTCCCTCCCTGTTAATTTTTCCCAAAGTAAGCTGAAATAAATTTCCACATGAAAAAAAGCAATTAGTATATTGACACTGATATTTGAAGGAAGGAGAAGGAGTCCCATATCAACTTGACTTAAGAGAAAATAGATTCTTACTCATGCTGTGGACACACACCCATGTTGGTGTATATCATATCCATGTCTGTTCGAATATCCATACCCTGAACATATGCAGTACCAGAGCTTGGTTTTATGAGCCCAATCATCTGTAAGCAGAAAATTATCATTAAGGGCCAATGGGTGTAGAGTTTTCTGTTTACGCAATCTAAGTAAATGAAAAAAGAATCAGGCTACATTGCATCTGACTACAAGAAGAAGGGCACTAAGAATATGTTTTTGAAGTTATAAAGGTCACATCCTTGAGTGACCAAAACTTAAGATTTACAAAGATACACCTAACACAAAACAGACGGCAGGACTGACCATGTTGATAAAAGTGGTTTTGCCAGCACCATTGGGACCTAACATACCAAAACATTCCCCTTGAGGCACAGCAAGTGACAATCCTCTCACTGCAAATTTCTCAGGGTTGCCATCTTTGCCTGGATAAACCTTTTTCAAATTGTCACAAATGATGGCATGACCTGTACTTGATTCTAGCAACTGCTCAACTCTCTCCCTCTGTTGAAAGAAGGTTCAGTATGGTTAGTTTTGTAGATAGGAACAAATGACAAGAGGACAATGTTTTTCACGAGAAACATTAAATGTTTACCTCCTGAACAACATCAGGTTTCTCCATTTGTACAAAAACTTTAGCCCCCTCCCTTGATAAACTAAGTTTCCTGACAGGAGGTGAAGGCTTCTTCCTGGAGTTCCACAAGAAAAAAAGGGGATCTTTCCCTGATGATGCAATTTGATCAATGTAATAAGCAAGAACGAGAAAGACCAACCACTGCACTATCATAATTATTAAGATTTCTTTCATCCCATTTTTTCCATCACTCAAATCTTTCCATTTCATACCATCGGTTCCCATATAACTACCAAGAAAAGCATAGTGGGAAAACTCGTATAATCCACGAAAAAGAGAAAATCCAGGATAAAGTTCCATAACAATAATCCAGCCTCCTACAAAGTCATGACAGCATTTAGTAGAAGATTAGCATACAAAGGTGAAAAACAAAACAAAACAAAATATCAGGAGAAATAGAGGCAAAACTATCCAACCACTATCTCAATTTTTGACATTTATTTTTGCATAGAAGAGAAAAAAGGATAAGAAGTTGATTATCTTTGCCCAATGAAAATATATAGCTCTCATGCAGCTTAGTAAAGGAAGGGAACATTAGAAGGACACGGTAATTTGATCCCTGTTTTCATTCAAAGCCTGGAGATATTTGGGAATGGTTTTTAACCTTTCTTCCATTACCTCACTTCCTTCTACATATGCATAATCAACCCCCACTTCCCCACCCCCAGGATATGGTAAATCTACAAACTGAAAACGACAAATTAATAAACTGACATTGCAGCAACAATTCCAACAGAAAAAATGTAAAAAGACAATTCTTGTATATATTTTATATTGGAGTACTGGAGTAGAGTCCTGTCAAACTTGAATTAGTACCTTCTCACCCCATTACTTAAATTTTTATAACATGAAGCCTCTTAAAATGAATACAGTCAGGAGAAAGAACGTTTTTTAGTCGGATGCAGTGGCAGAAAATTATGATGGGCTGAAGCACTCTAACCACTTACTTTCCTTCTTTTGACTTTTAAAGGATTCATAAATCTGCATTTTTCTCTTCTGACCCTTTACCACCTTTTGCCCTATCTACTTAAATATCCCCTGAAAAGTCTTTTGACCCCTTCTGTCCACCCTTTCTTTGTCAGACAACATTCTCCTCTCATTTAACATATTAAGTATTTCCTGAGAGCTCTAGTTAGCAGATAAAATAGACAACCATGCCACTAATTTTCACTATGAATGCTGCAATCCCCTCAAAAGGTCCCTAATTAACTCCAAGTCGGTACAAATGTATTGCTCAATAAATTATCATCAATCTGAAGGTGAGCAGCGGTAGCAACTACGAGAATCATGATTTATAGTTCCAACTAGATGATTAAAGAGTTAGCCAGACATCCTTAAATTTCCTGAACTTACTGGGAAATGAATTATCCTGGAGAAAGAACTGGAAAAGGAATGCGGCCAAGAGTCCGTTTGCAAACACCATCATATAGCCGATGACTGTTACAATGTCAAGTAGGAAGAATTAGTCATATCATGTTTGATGCTGAAATTAATATGAAATATTGCTTCATCCCTTGCAATATTATCAGCAACTTCTATTGCAGAAATCAAACCTGTGGCTGTCTTAACATTCGAGAAAAACGCAGCGACTAGAAAAGCAAGGGACACTTGCAAGTTTATGTAAATGAAGTAAAACACGAACTGGATGCTGTAATCATTAACCAAAAAGAACTTCAAGCCTGCAAAAAGGGACAAGGAGAAAATGAAATTTGTACCCCAGTTAATAGAAAGGGTTAACTAAGTAGCAGTAAAATTACCTATTAATGAGCCAAAAATCACAAAACAGAACATGTATACAGTAGATATGACCAAAAAATAAGCATAAGAAATCATCCAATAGGGAGCATCCGCAAGACCATGCATTTTCATCATGATTCTTAGTTTCTGCGCCTTCTCATAAACTAGAGCTATCAAAACAACCTGCAGACAATAAATCGTGCAACAAATATGACGAGCATAAAGAATTAAATAGGATCATATGATAAATAAAAAGACAACATCTGTATAAAAGCTGATCGTACATATAATTACAGTGTAACAAATTTATAAAATAAACCTAACCAGGTAAAATGGTAAAGAATATAAACATTGGAGGAATTTCAGAAATACTGATCGTCAAAAGGTGCAGTAGTACTCAAAAAAATGTTACGATGGACAGAGTGCCGAGTTAAAGAAGCCTGACACTACAAAAAAAAAAGTTAAATCGCTTGTTTACTATGATGAATTCTTGTAAGGATTTTTTAGAATAACTGAATTAACAGTTTAGAAGTCCTGAAGAACTAATATTCTTAGCTCTTCCATCAAACAAATCAGTCTTTATTCTTGTATGCAAACCAAGAAATAAACCATGTCAGCAAAAAAGTAATAAAAGGAAGAGTTAAAACTCATACTGTGTGACTAAATAAGATGTTAACTTTCACTCGTCATGCCTTCAAAACACATAAAATGAGGTAAATAGTAAACAAGCAGTTGACCAGTGCAAGAAAGTCGTCTTGGAAATGGATAGCCGACAAGTTGGAATCAACAATAGCATTAATTGAAAATAGATTTGTTTGCCATGGAGATAAACCATTGAACAAGTTCCATTACGATAGAGCAGGGCATATTAGCTTACAGGAAAAAGTTGTGAAACCACCCATGTAAAGAATAGTGGTCCCAGTAGAGAAGCAAAGTCCAGCCTGAGTTTTGTTTCTGGTTTGGGCATTTCTTTGATAAACTCGAACAACATTTTTGCCGAAGGTCCAAGTAACAATTGAAGGTACGCATTTGATGCCTGTACATAACATGTAGCAAGAACTTAACACATCAATTACATGAATAGGTTCAATATAACCACAATTCGTCTTTCATAACGAATCAACAGAGATTGCAGATATAGATACTCATTCCTTTCATTCAAGAAGAAGTCCGATGTGAGGGCAATCAGTCTGATTACCTTTGAATTGCTAGTGGGATAAGGAACAGGCAAATTGATATCTATTTGTAATGGTCAATGTTGAACATGGTTCTTCTTAATTAACAGGACAATTCGACAACATGACGAGCCAACAATTACTTTTTGTCAATGCAAAAGAACTTATTCTATCCAGCTCCATATTGAAGCAAAAATATGATCAGAATTAACACTTACATCTCTTTCAAACACAGCTGCTTCTTGTGATTATTAGGTACTACTCTTCTCTAAACTTACTAAGAGAGCAAGGAAATCACACAATCTATATAGTATGGTCTAATGAGCAATCAAAAGTGTAAGGACAGGATTATGGTCCGTCCAGCTAGTACCAATGTCTACACAAAGGCGGTCATTAAGTATTACATTAAGACAAGTTCTTTCCAACATCAAAGCATACCAGCAAATCTTCTTTGAATATCTGTGTGTGCATGTAGATATAAAAATAATAATTATTTACACATAGTGATGTATGAAAGCATATGTAAATTTATTTGAGAGATTAGAGCATCATAAAGCAGGGAAAAGCAGAAAAGCACTGAGAACTCAAAATATAAATCCCATGCCTTGTCATGCCCTACTCAAGTAAATGGAAGTAAAATTCATGATATCTATTAAGGATCTCCTGCACTATGCTATGATCAGCAATACAAAATTTATAAGGGCCAATGAAAATTTGCATACAGAAGAACGTGACAGTAGAAAGTGGAAGATTTACCAAATTCACCGAACGAGGAACCCTTGTCAATGCCATAGGTTGATTGCCTGTGTCGTTCTTATAGGTAGAGTTATACCAAATACTCACATTGAAACTATTTCTATTTGAATTAAGGAAATCATATGCTGCGAAAAAAAAATCAAAAAAGTTAACACAATACTGGAATAGCATGGTTATACATATGGACATCTATGCAGAGGGCACAATAAAAACCTGCTATTATCTCATTAATCTTTCCCTCTGAATTCCCCTTCCTGTAACCTTTATAAAGCTCATCATTGATCTCATTTGAACTATTACGCCACAGGTGTAAACCTTTTAAACAACTTATCTCTGCAGCAGACAATTAACAAAGCTATAAATTATATAAACTCAATATGGAAAGACATAAGCCTGTTTATGTGAAAGAATCTAACTTTTTGCAACCTTACTCAACTATTTGTACGTATAACAGCTTTAATCTTAGACGGAATGTCAATGCATGTGCTTATCTTCCCATTGGTTACAAATGTGTCCAGTAAAACCCTAAAATTTCAATCAAATAGTTCAAAAAGCATGTTCGGCTGAACTATAACATCTCAAAGCTAAAATATCTTCTGTGATATAAATTCTTCCTACTGGGATCACACCATAGCCACACATTTCGACTCAAGTTCTCTGGCTAAAGCTTAAACTAATGCAACATTAATTATGTACTAAAATTGGTCAACTTTTTCAATCTAAGCATTTTTACTTCTTCCTCCATTTAGACATGCAATATCTAACATCAAAAAAATTAAGGCAAGTCAAAACGCAGTAAAAAAACATAAGTTGACTACCTTGCTGAACAACTGAAGAACCAATATCTAATGGAATAGAAAATGTGGAGTTTGGAGAACACTGCGATCGAACATTATAGACTGGCAGGTCAGAGAAGAAAGCTGCCTCAAGAAAATTCGTAAACTCGGGATGTGACTCGGAACCCTGAAAATCGAAAGGTAATAATCATCAAACAAGGAGTAAATTTTGAACCTATGCATAGTGAATATCAAGGGAATGAGAAAAATAAATAAGCTAAATGGAGAGAGAGGCTCACCAAGACATTATTGGCTAAGCTATATAAAATGTCGGAGGAATTGAGAGTTAATCCACTGCTGAACAAATTTCTACCCATATCTATTAAGTTCCACAACATTAAACATACATTAGGAATGCTATCAAAGAAACTACTCAATTCACTTTTACTATACTAGGATCACAGTAAAACAATTCATACTTTCTCCAAAAGTCTGATTAGTTCCAGTCAGAAGTATGGTAGCTGGACAAGAACCCGATATTTTGCACGAATCATCGGGTAAGTCTCCGAATGAAGTAAAATCAGTTCGTACAGCACGATACTCTGGTGCTGGTATCTGTAACAAGGGAGGCCATTCCGGTGGTCTAGGAATCGGACATCTGCCGACTTGGTCCAAATCTGAGTATTCAATACCACATACTTGTTCACATTTTCCATCACCATTTTGGTCAACACATTTGCAGCCACATCTGTTTGATGGCTTATCTAACTCTCTGTTGACCAAAACTTGAATGAGAACTAGCAATACACAAAGTATGACAGGGACCAAGATGAGGCGAATATTCGACCTGACATCTCTTTTCTGCAACACAAAAGTAAATAAATAAATAAAGAGTCAAACATACAATTTCAGACATCAATTCAGTATTGCAAATATCACATTTTCACAAGAAGAAGACGCAACCTTTAAATGCCAATCATAAATTATACATGCTCCATTTCAATTTGTTTGTCCTACATTCTATTTTAGTCCGATTCAAAAAGAATCTCCTTCCTTTTTCGACAACTCAGTAATTTCAAACATTTTAATACATTCTCTATATTTAAGATCACGGAATTCAAAATTATTGTTTGTTTTCTTAAAATCCGTGGACCGTGACAAACAAATTGAAATGAAGTGAGTAAAATGTTTTGAACTTGAATTGCAGAAGGCAGATAAACTCAATTTATGAAAAACACAGGAAAAAAACCTGAAAAGTCAAATTCTTTCTGAGTAAAGCATTGGCTTGAGTTGAGAAGCTCGCTGGACCATGCACCGAATCCGCCATTTTCGAACTGAAAGTATTTTTATTTTATTTTTTGATTGGTTTTTGGAGTTATTACTGAAAGACCGCTCGTGGATAAATCTCCATTTTTTTTATTTTTGAGAACTCGGATTTCAGAATGAAAAGGCGTTTAATTCAATTTACCGAATCTTCTTTATATAGCAATCGAGGACTGTCATTTTCTATTGAGATTAAGTAGGTTGACGAAATTGCCCTTTCAGGTCGTTTTACTTTGGTTAGGGAGGTTAAGTAAATGACTAAACTACCCTTTTACATCACGCGGTCTGATTTGTTTAGAAAATAATTTTGCCAAATTAGCAATTTCGTTATTTCCACATCACCTAACAAGTACTCTCTTCCTTAGCTTTTTTACTTGTCACTTATATATAAAGAAAAACAAACAAATATTTTTATTTGTCATTCTTAACAATTCAAGAAAAGCAATTAGTTTTTGCTTTCCATATTTTCATTTATTATTAAATAATGTTTTCTTTATCCTATATTGATTGAATTTGTAAAAAAATACAAATATATTAAGAAAAATATTCAAAAAGTAATTTTGATTATTTCTTGTAAAATTATAAATACTCTCTTTGTCTATTTTTATTTCTCCACTATACTAAAAAATAGATGTGTACTTGTTAAATTTATGAAATTAAGAGATAATTTTATTTTAGTTTCTAATTTACTCTTATAATTAATTATATTTATTTATCTATTATATTTTTCAAAATATTGTGTTTAGTATTTTCAAAAGGTGATTTCGTAAATTATCCTTTAATTTTTATGTCAAGTCAATAGTGGACAACTATTATAGGATAGAAGGAGTATAACTTTGTAAGTAGTGTAATTTATTTCCTAAAAAATATAAAATTTCAATAAATGAAAAGGTAAATATAAAAAAAAATTCAAATATTTATCTTAAATTTTAAACAATTCAAATATTTTGAACAATAAAAAAGTTCTCAAAAATCCAAATTTTATATTATCCAAATCATTTTTTACAACTTAATACTAAATATAAATTAATAAAAAAATAATATGATATATATATATGTGTGTGTGAAATCAAACAATTGCACCTAAATATGAACAATGGAAATAACGACTAAATAACGCGTTGGAATAATGAAAATTGATTGATGAATAAACAAGGAAAATTAAGATTTTCACTTTGACCTTGGAAGTCAATAAAAAATATATTGTTCATACTCTATTGGCTATTTCTAGTTCAATAACTTATCATGTTATTGTCCTTTTCAAAAAGTTGCAAAGTCTGCTCTTTCACTAGTATTTCCTAGTTTCATTTTACTTATTCAATATACTAAATATTCAAAAATATTTGTTTATTTTATGAAATTAGAAGATAATTTTTACTTAGTTGTTAATTTGCCCTTAACGTTAATTATAATTATTTTCCTATTATATTTTTCAAGATATTATATTTATTATTTTTGAAGAGTGATTTGATAAAATTATCTCTATCATTATTGCTTCTTAATTCATATACCAAATTAATAATGGATAACTGTTATATTAGATGGAGGGATTAATGCGTTTTATGGAGCCTTTCAAAGTTGTCATAAATTTGTTGTCTTTATTACTTGGAATTTTCTGAAGATCATGTGGAAAATTATGCTAGGAGATAAAAATGAGTGTATATATTTTTTGTATTCATATGAGAAGAGAATTTTTCAAGTGATACTTCTCATAGTCACACTCATGGTTAGGCTCGAATTAGATTACAACAATAACTTTTATTCGTAGGTATGATCTTGAAAATTTCATATCGGGTCAACGAAACTGGAACAGATATGGGGTTATTTTTAGAATAACATCCAGCATAATAATATTGAAGGGAACTGTCCATTCTTTTAAATACAAAGTAGTATATAGAAAACTTGAATATCGTTTCAGTTTCACAACTGTTTTTATGAAATCATGGCCCGCTAGGGCGATCGCCTTATGCATGGACATAAAGACAACTAAAGTAACTCGAAAAAGAAGTCCCTAGAGTTGTCGGGTCTGTTCAAATAGACCCCGCCAAAAGAAAATTTTGTGTTCTTTTGACCTCACTAAAAAAATTCATTATTCATGTTTTCATAATAATATTGTAATTTTTTTTAATGCTAACGTCGTAAGACACCATCATAATCTACTCTCCCTATTGTCCAAAAAAATCGAATTCGAGCAACTAATTTTTCACTTTTAAGTTATTTTTAAATTTTGAAAGTGTTCGGAAACAATAAAAAATGTTTGAAAGTACTTCTTCCATTGCTGGCTAACAACTTTCAGCATTTTCTTGATATAATATATGGTTCCATTAATTCTTTGATAGGATAATTTTTTCTTTTTTATTTTAAGTGCCAAAAGCAGGCCTGGATCAGATTCTTCTTTCTAAAAGTCTTATGTTTCAACAACAAGAAGAAGAAAGGAACAATCAAGATGTCATTGTTGTGCTTGAAGTCGTTGTGTAATTTATTAACAAATAAAAAAATTTCTATTCAAAGTCTAACTATTAAAGTAATTCATTATTAACTGATTCACTCATCTAAACACGTAATCTTCTTTGACGTAGGTTTATTTTCTTAACGGAGGAACAAATATGAAAGTTCTTGGAACTTCAATGTAAGTAATAAAGTAAATAAATACACAAGAAATATTTGTTTATTTTTTGGCTCACATGAGCTGACTTATGGGTGTTTCAAATTGAATCATAACTGATCATAAGCTAACCGTAAAATTGGTTTATTGTCTTATTGGTATTGGTTTATCAAATAAATAGTTGGGGAATAAATTAAAGTTTTATAATTAACACTGATGTGTGGGGGTGGATTATTCAGTCTTCTTATCGGTAAATCATTAACCCATATGTGAAGTACTATACTTACATTTTTATTCTATGTATATTAGCCTCATTTAATATTTTACTATAATATATATAAGAGTAATTATATAATTGTTTTTCTATAACCATATATATATGTTGCTTTAAAGAATATTGAACAAGTGAACAAAGCATTAAAGCTTTAAAAAGGTAAAGGTATAAAGAAACTCATTTATTCTGCTAATTTCCATTCTAACTTCTATTATTCTAAATTATGAAGTCTAACCTATGCCTCTTCGTCTCTATTTTTACTATTTTTTCTTTCACTATTCACTACTTTATTACATTTAAAATAATGAAAAGAATTCAACTTTTTTGTAAGGTATGACTATTGTTTATCTAAGAAAAGGCACCAAGTGATTAGCCGATACACTGCTTGATAAATATTCAATAATTGCTAATATGTTACCAAGCCAACCAATATCTTATAGGTTGGCTAGTGAATTAGTAAATTTAAAAATCTATATCTAATAAGTTAAACTGTTAAGTGAAATTATCCACCCGATAAACAGCTCTACTAACTTCTTCTTCGATTGAATGACCACCCTTTGTAAATACTTTCTTTGTTCACTTTTTCTTGTCACATTTGAACTCGACACACTCATTAACAAAACGGTAATCGACATAATTAGTTTACCATATTACTCCTATTAATTGATGTTTAGTGTTAAGTTTTAAAAAATAATTCAAAAAATAATTAATTTATATAATATTAAGGATAACATTGTTGGATATCTCTGAAGAATTTAGGAAATAGAAAATACTCTTTAAACACACTTTATATTAATAACATAAGAGAAAATTACAATCATAAAATTGCTAGAATCATCTTTCTAGCTTCACCTTTTTCTCTCTCTCTTTTTCTCTCACTTTAGCTCTCTTAAGCTCTCCTTTTGTGAAGGATGATGGATATATAGAATGACTCCTAGCCTCTCCTATTTATAATGTTTCTAAGGAGGTGAATTACAAGTTGCCACTTGCAACTTTACAACTCATTATGGATAAGCATTCTAGCTAAGCATGAGTTGTAGTTGAGTTGTTTTCCTTAGGCTCCACGTAAGCAAGTCTAACTTGCTTTAAGATCATCAAATCCAAATTGACTTCTACCATTGAATAAGCAAATCCAACTTGTTTTCAACTTCTTTAGGTTGCCAAATCCAATTTGAATTCTACCATTGACCACCTTAGATATTAAGTGATCTTAATAATTAAGAAAATAAAACCTTAATATCTATTTATGCTTTATGTTGAATTTTAACACTCCCCCTCAACATAAATCATCTTTTTGCTATTTTTCTTGATATCATTCCAAGCTGCTTTCGGAATCTTTCGAACTTTTCCTATCTGAGTCCTTTGGTGAAGATATCAGCTACTTGATCTTCTGATTTCACCTTTATTATTTGGATTTCTCCTTTCAACACTTTTTCCGAATGAAGTGATATTGAACATCTACATGTTTTGTTCTTGCATAAAATATGGGATTTTCTACCAAGCTAATTGCTGATTGATTATCACAACATAAAGGAACTACATAGTCTACTGGTTGATGTAAATCCTTTAACAACCGGACTAGCCACGTGCTTTCTTGTGCTGCCATTGTTGCTGCACGATATTCCGCTTCAGTTGTTGAAAGCAACACTGTTTGTTGTCTTTTACTGCACCACGTTATAACTCCAGATCCAAGATCGAAGGCATACCCAGTTATGGGCCTTCGAATATCAACATCTCCAACATAATCAGCATCATAATAGCCTCTCAAACTGCTTTCTATATTATGCTTATATAGTAAGCCGAAATCAACTGTTCCTTTAACATACCTAAGTATTCTTCGAACAGCTTCCAAATGAGTGTGCTTTGGATCTTGCATAAATCTACTTACTATTCCAACTGCATAAGTAATGTCTGGCATTGTCAAAGTTAAGTAGATCAAGCTACCAACTATTTGTCGATACATTGTTGGATCTTCTAAATCCTTCCCTTCTACTGCACTCATTTTTTAATTCATTTCAACTGGTAAAGAAATGGGTTTGCAATCAAGCATACCATATTTTTGCAACAAATCTTTAGCATACTTCTGTTGACATAGAAATATTCTTTCCTTCGTGCGATCTATCTTCAGTTCCAAGAAATGACTCAATTATCCAAGTTCCTTCATTTGAAAACGAACTGAGAGGTTTTCTTTGGTTTGATTAATTTCTCATTTATCATCTCCAGTAATGATTATATCATCCACATACACCAAATTATTACTTTCTTTCCTCCTTGAATTCTAATAAACAAATTTAAATCTACTGCTGAGACTGTATATCCACTAAAGACAAGTAACTTATCAATCTTTCCATACCAAGCTCTGGGTGTTTGCTTTAACCCATACAAAGTCTTTTTCAACTTATAAACGGCTTCTGGATGAGTTTTATCTTTGAAACCTGATGGTTTCTCCATATAAACTTCTCGATCGAGTTCTCCATTTAGAAAGATATTCTTCACTTCTATCTGAGACAAACTCCATGAGTTGATTGCTGCAAGAGCCAACAGAACACGTACTGTTGCAATCTTTGCTACTGGACTAAATGTTTCATCATAATTTAGTCCATACTGTTGTGAGAATTCTCGAGCTACTAATCTAGCCTTATACCACTCGATCGAACCATCTGGTTTAGTCCTCATTTTGTAAACTCATTTACATAAGATAAGTTTTACATCCTTGGGTTTTGTCACCAGTTCCCAAGTCTTATTTTGATTTAACGCTTGAATCTTCTCTTGCATAGCCAACCTCCATTCTCTATTTTTAGATGCTTCCTCAAATGTAGCTGGTTCTCGCATATCTTTTGAATTTTCAACTAGAGCAGCATTAGCATACCTTGGATTTGGCTTTCTCTGTCTAGTTGATCTTCTTAAAGATGGTTGATTATTCTCTTTTTTATCTCTATCTTCTAGTTGACTTATCTCTTCTTCAAATATTATTTCATGTATTCCAGTTTTTCATAGACTCTTTCATTATTTTGAGTCAGCCACATCATTATCTTTGACAGTTAAAGAAGTTTCAGAATCATTATTTTTAACATCTTCATTTGACTGAACTTTCATTATTTTAGTCGAATCTTCAACTCTTTGTTGTAATTTTTCTTCAATCTCTTTCGAGTCTGGCAACAAAACTAATTAAGGAGACTACCAAAATGACGCTTCATCAAATACCACATTTCGAGAAACATAACATATCCCTGTTGTTGAATCACAACATCTTCATCGTTTTTGTTGGCAATCATAACCCACAAAAATGCAACGAATCACCTTTTTATCAAACTTTCCACGTAGATGATTAGGTATGAACACATAACATGCATACCTAAATACGCGAAAGTGACCAACAGCTGGTTTGATCCTCCATAATTTCTCAAATGGAGAAGTAAATTTTAGATTTCCTTGAGGCAATCAATTTATTATATGAGCCGTTGTTTTTATACATTCAGCCCAAAATCGAGGTGGAACATTCTTTGCATGTAGCATACTTCTGCAAAGTTCTATCAGGTGACAATTCTTTCTTTCAGCAATGCCATTCTATTGAGGAGTTTCCGGACAAGTCAATTGCCTTTTGATTTTGCCTTACCGCAGAAATTCTTGAAATTCTGCAGACATGTATTCTCCCCCGTTGTCTGTCCGTAAGCATCTTACTTTTGAATCTAGTTCATTCTCGACTGTCATATTAAATGATTTGAACTTTTCAAGAGCTTCTAACTTTTCTTTTATAAAATTTACCCAGACATATCTTGAAAAATCATCAATAAAAGTTATCATGTAGCGATAACCACTCACCGATACTTGCTTGACTGAGCCAAAAACATCTGAATGAACTAGTTCAAGTGGAATTTTAGCTTTGAATCTGGATTCTTCAAATGGAAGTTGATGTGTTTTACCATATTGACAACCAGCACATACAGTATCTTCTCGTACATCAAGTTGGGGAAGTCCTTTAAGCATTGGCTTCTTTATCATTACTTTCAATTTGTGATAGCTGACATATCTCAATCTACTATGCCATAAATTTATTGTCTCATTCTTTCTTGTCTTGTCTACATATGCTGTTTGAGCATTCATCACGTAAATAGACTCAAGCCTTCTTCCTTCCATAATTGGCTTGCATGTGGGTCTCATATGGTTATATAATTTGACATCATTTGGACTGAATACCATAAAATTTTCTGAATTTGTGAGTTGTACAAATGATAGAAGATTTTTCTCCATGTCAGGGACATGAAGTATCTTTTGTAACTGTACTTCATGTGAATTAAATCAAGGTACCATAATTGTATTGCCTATATGAGCAATTGGCAATTTTAAATTATCTGCAGTCACCACGACTCTATTTCCTTCAAAATTGGTCAAGTTTGACAACTTATCTTTATCTCCTGTCATATGATTAGAACATCCTGAATCGATGATCCAATTATTTTTATGATAAAAAATGTTCCACATAGTAGTCAAAGCCATTTCTTCATCATGTTGATGAAGATCAACTTCTTCTTCAATTGCAACAGAAGCTTCGAAATCCCATTCTGCTTCTCTTAAAGTTATTCAGCATTATTGCTTTCAACTTTTTTGCTCCAGCAATCCCAAGCAAAGTGACCTTTCTTTCCACAGTTATAGCATTCACCATTTTGTCGTTGATTCCTCTTGTCTCTTTTATTTTTGTTATGATACTCTCGTTTCGCTCCCCTAGGTTGGAAGGTTTTCTTTTGATGATGCTTTTACCATCCTCCAGGCTTTTTCTCATTTCTTTCTCTAAAATTTTTCTTATTAGAGAAGAGAGTTTTTCCTTCATCTTTGACTGTAGCTCCAGCCATTTGTTTAGCTAACGCTTCTTGATTAGCTAGCAAATTTTTCAAATCTGATAAAGTTGGTTCTTTACCCCATCCACATGTAGCAATCACGATAGCAATGTATTCTGGTCGGAGACCATGGATAATAATTCTCCTCATCCGTATTGCAGAGATTGTATTTTTTGGATCCATCTTGGAGATTTCTGAACATATTGCTTTTATTTTGGTAAAATATTGACTAACCGTCATATCAGGCTGTAAGAGTGTCCTCAACTCATTCTCGAGTCACTGTAGCTTTGCTTCATTTGTTTTTGTAAACAAAGAAGTTAATGTATCACATGCCTCCTTTGGTGTTTTAGCTTCTTTTATATGCTGCAGAAGATCATCCTCAATTGTTACTGAAAGTGTGTACATGACCTTGCCACTCCTAATTTTGTATTTTCTAAGTTCTTCTGGATCAATTGGTGGTGTGGTTTCATTACCTCCAACGATATTCCATAAATCCTGCCCCAGCAAATAATACTGGACAAAGTTGTTATAATTACTGTGATTGAGTTTTTCAATGAGGTAGATGAACTTGCTAGATCCGCCATAGTAACTTGGTAATATCAACAATAACCAAGTAAGTTTTGTCACGGACAATAATTTCACAATCTCAGATTGTGCACCTTCCTCCAATATGTTGGCCCCTCGATCTTTCGCTCTGATACCAAATGTTGGATATCTTGGAAAAATTTAGAAAGTAGAAAATACTCTTTAAACACACTTTATATTAATAACATAAGAGAAAATTACAACTCACAAAATTGCTAGAATC
>JAABOM020000075.1:24773961-24785023 GCA_011800125.2 Solanum clarkiae
ATAAATGTATGTATTTTTTAATTATGTAATTATTGTGTAGTTGAAATAACGTTAGGATATATATGTTGTATAGTTTCTTTGTGTTTATCATTGTTTAATAAGAATGTATTTGTCAATCAATTTGATAGAAAAAATATGAATGTATAAAAGGTAAATATATCAATCTTTTACGGACTATGTTGAAGTTATGATCATAACTGATGGACATCATTTAAATTAAAATAAAAAATTCTTTTAAATATTCGTACTTGAAATTTGTGCACGATATTAATTATGATTTTACCATAAATATTTTGATATTTTATTATATACATAAATGTTTCTTACAAAATATTGTTATTTTATTAGTTAATTATGACTATTATAGAAAGGTAATTTTACAAAGAGTGCCGCGATAATGAATGTCATTATTGTAGAATATAATATGAAAAAATCGATTCTTGGAGAAAATCAGACTATTATAACTAATGATTGTTATAACAAGGTTTGACTGTGGAGAATCATCATGGATGTCAAGAGAGAACATTGAAAGCATGAGCCGTGCGAGCAACTTTGATAAACACATCCTCCAAAGATGCATCAGCCAGACCCCAAGCACAAACTGTGAATCTACTCTTTGCTTTCTCAACAGCTTGAAATACATCTGCAATTCTAACCTCTTCTTTTGGCAACTCAAACTTCTGTGTCCCCGATAGATGGTATATCTTGTTGGCATTTGGGGATAGGCGTCGCACCATGTGCTCCACTTCGTCCTCGTTATCCGATGATGTTGTCATCGTAAACACATAAGACCCTCCGTATCTTGCCTTCAACTGTTGGAAATACAAGATCAGAACATTTTGACACTTAGAAAGAAGCATATTCAAAAATGACACAGCCGTGGCAATCATTTACCTTCGTTCAATCAACATTTTTAAGGACTTTCATAGTTTTAATATAGTATAAATAGATAGATAAGAAGCATATCTGACACTACAACCGCGCTACAGCATCAATATGCAGGATTTCTTAAATGCTTAAAATTACCTCTTTGGCATTTCCTATGCACTGCAAGCTGCCATCTACGAATATTCCTAGTCGATCACATAGATGCTCTGCTTCTTCCATTGAATGAGCTGAAATTGTTGTCCTTATTAGCAAACATATTAATGATCTCATCAACCAGCGATAAGAAAGGAACAAGGAAAACAGTCAGGCGTGCAAAGTGCAGCATATGTTGCAGTTGGGATGAAATTCACATACGAATCAATATGGAACGATGACAAACTGGTATATAATGCATAGACCCCATTATCATTTACCAGTACCCTTCATACAAAGGGGAACCAAAGAAACAAGAGAAGAAATGTAAAATTACTAGTGAGAATAATCGCTCTATCTTGCTTTGCACGCTTGACAACATTCCACAGGTTACTTCGTGAAGATGGATCCAAGCCAGTGCTGGGCTCATCCATGTAGACAACCTGGACAATTACATAAGCCACAAGCATATTATCAATACTCATCTCGGAATATCTTTCCGCGAGGATGTAAATTGGTAGGAGTAACATACCTTGGGATCTCCAATCAGTGAAATAGCAACACTTAGCCTCCTCTTCATTCCTCCACTGTATTTACCAGCTTGCTTGTCAGCAATGCCTCCATGAAACAAGTTGACACTCCTAAGAGATTCTTCAACTGCCTGTAGGCAGAAAAGTATAAGTAACCAAATATATATATATATATATATATATATATATATATATATAGTTTTAGACGAGGAGCCAAGTCTATTCATCAAGATTTTGTCTTTTTAAGTTGCCTCGACGATTCATTGCCTGTAAAGAATCAACCAATTGCTTGTGCTGTTGATCGAATAATATCAGTAAACGTATACTAGAGTTGAGGATTACAATCAATTTTATCAGTTATGTTAATTGGATGCAACTTAGGCTGAATAAACATTTCTGCTGTAACAGATTTTGTATTGTAAGTTCGATTTTACAAGCACACAATAGCCAGAGTAGTAAGTGAAGAAGTGAGCCATTAACATACTTGTGTCAACTCTGCTCCTTTAAGATTTTTAAGCCTTCCATAGAAAAGTAGGTGCTCCCTTCCTGTTAATATTTCCCAAAGCAAGCTGAAATAAACTCCCAAATGGAAAAGACAATTAGTATTAGGTCAATGTCAACTCGACTTCAAAGAAAAGCAATTCTTACTCATGCTGTGGACATACACCCATGTTGGTGTATATCATTTCCATGTCTGTTCGTATATCCATACCATGAGCATATGCAGTACCGAAGCTTGGTTTTATGAGCCCAATCATCTGTTAGTAGAAAATTATCACTCAAGGGTGTTGACTTTCATTTTTAGCAATCTAAATACATAAAAGAAGAATCAGTATGCAGCTTATCTGACTACAAAATGAAGGGCAGTCAGGATGTGTTTTTTAAGGTAGTGAATATGCTAGAATCACATCCTTGAGTGACTAAAGCTTAAGATTTTTACAAAGATACATCAAGCACGAAACAGACAACAGGACTGACCATGTTAATAAAAGTAGTTTTGCCTGCACCATTGGGACCAAGCATACCAAAACATTCTCCTTGAGGCAAAGCAAGTGACAATCCTCTCACTGCAAATTTCTCAGGGTTTCCATCTTTCCCTGGATAAATCTTTTTCAAGTTGTCGCAAATGATGGCATGACTTGTACTTGATTCGAGCAACTGTTCAACTCTGTCCCTCTGTTGAAAGGAGGTACTGTATGGTTAGTATTGTAGACATGGACAAACATATCCTAGAAAAATGTTTTTCACAAGGAATGTTAAACGTGTACCTCCTGAGCAACATCAGGCTTCTCCATTTGTACGGAAATTTTAGACCCCTGCCTTCTAAAACTACATTTCTGGAAGGAAGGTAAAGGCCTCTTTCGGGAGTGCCACAAGAAACATAGAGGATCTTTCCCGGATGAAGCAATCTGATCAACGTAATAACCAAGAAAGAGAAGCACCAACCACTGCACCAACATTATTATTAGGACCTCCTTCATTCCATTTTTTCCATCATTCAAGTCTTTCCATCTCATACCATCCGTTCCCAAATAATTACCCTTGAAACCATATTGGGAAAACTCATAAAATCCACGAAAAAGAGAAAAGCCAGGATATAGCTCCATAACTATAATCCAGCCTCCTAAAATGTCAAGACAGCGTTTACAAGAAGATAGTTATACAAAAGTCACAAAAATCCAATAAAAATATTCTTAAAAACTCAAACAAAATATTAGGAGAAATAAAGCCAAATGAACAGACCAATATCTCAACTCTACCATTCTTTTTGGCACAGAAGGAAAGGAAAGGACAAGTTGATTTTCTTTGCCTAATGAAAAATAGAAGTCCATTCTACTTGGTAAAGAAAGGGAAAGTTAGAATGTTAACAGTAATTTCTTCCCAATTTTCATTCAAAGCCTGGACAGTTCAAAAAAAAAAACATTTAGCAATAGGGTGAGAGGTTCTCGTAGTTATATTGCGCTAAAGCAACACGACCAGACTCCTCTTCTCGGGAATTCTAATGGTTTAGGGGACATTGATTCCCTGGATGTTTGGCCTTCCCTTTCCCTTCGACCAGCCACTCTTTTAGTTCCCAAAATATATATAAGTCAGTATCTGTTCAATCTCTTAAGGCAGATTTTCTCTGAGAAGAGAATATTGTTTGTGTCCAAAAGTGAACACCCTTAAACAAAATTTAGTGTTTTCTGAGAGCTCTGCAAGCAGATAAAAGAGACAACCATGCCATTAGTTTCCACTTTAGAAATTGAATGACGCTATCCCATCAAAAGCCCCAAATGAACTGCAGGTCCGTACAAATAATGAAAATCGTGAATTAGTGAGACAGCCTTATTATGGAACTTACTGGAAAATGATTCATCTTGGAGAAAAAACTGGAAAAGAAATGCTGACAAGAGTCCATTTGCAAACACCATTATATAGCCGATGACTGTAACAATGACAAGTAAGCAGAATCAGCTATATCATATTAGTTGCTATATCATATTAGTTGCTGAAAATAGATACTAAAATTTGGTTCATCCTTCTCATAGACATTCTCTTTCATATCCGCAATTCTTGCAACATTAATAGCAACTTCTAAAGCAGATACCAAACCTGTGGCTGTCTTGACATCAGAGAAAAATGCAGCAACTAAAAAAGCAACGGACTCTTGTAAGTTTATATAGATGAAGTAAAACATGAACTGGATGGCGTAATCATTAAGCAAAAAGAACTTCAAGCCTGCAAAAAGGAAATTTGTGTTAGACATCTCCAGTTAACAGAAAGGGCTCAACTGAGTAGCAGTAGCATTACCTACTAATGAGCCGAAAATCACAAAACATAACATGTATATAGAAGCTACGAACAGAAAAAAAGCGTAAGAAATCATCCAATATGGACCATCCACAAGTCCATGCATTTTCATCATGATTCTCAGTTTTTGCTGCTTCTCATAAACTAAAGCTATCAAAACAACCTGCACAGAATTAACATGCAATAAGCATGACTAGCATAAAATATTAAATAGAATCATAAGACGAATAAATAAGATAACAGCATTTAAATAAAGGCTATTCCTTATAAACAATTACTCTGATACAAATTGATAAGATAAGCTTAACAATTTCCAAATAGCATTTTTAACTTTGAAAACAGAAACTACTTCTTTATATTTTCACAATGGAATTTGGCCAAACACCTTGAAAAAGTTGAAAGCTGCAGTACATTCTGAGCTAAAGAAGCTCGACACGGTATGATAAATGAACACGAAATTTAAGAATGTACACAAGATTATTGAATCTTGTAATCTTAAACTAGATGTGTGTACAACGTACCAAAAGGTACCCTTTGAATCTTGTGATCTTAAACATGTCATGTTTAATGAGAATGTTGGAGACAAAACTTACTTAATATAGAAAATTACATTCTTTTGAAAAAAGCTAAAAATGGAAGTTAGTCAGCGCAAAATTTTCTCAACTCTTCTATCGAATAAATCAGATTTTTATTCTGGTACATGAACCAAGAAATAAGCCATGGTCAGCCAAAAGATTAAAAAAGAAGAAAACTTAAAACTCATATAATGTAACTGAAAGGAGTTAACTTTCAGTCCTCATGACTCCTAGGCATAAAAGGAGATAAATACTAAACAAGGCAGTTGATGAATGCCAAGAAAAGTTGTCTAGGAACTGGGTTGCTGACAAGCTGGCATCAGTGGATAGCATTAACAGAAAACAAATTTGCCTGACATGATTGAGACAGTCAATTGAACAAGTCCCGTCAGGATAGAACAGAAACAGAACATACTTACTTACAGGAAAAAGTTGTGAAACCACCCATGTAAAGAATAGTGGTCCAAGGAGAGAAGCAAAGTCCAGAGTGAGTTTTGTTTCTGGTTTGGGCATTTCTTTGACAAACTCAAACAGTATTCTTGCAGAAGGTCCAAGCACAAACTGAATGTAGGCATTTGATGCCTGTAAATGTTATTCAGCAAAGTTAATACTTGAGTTACTTAAATTGATTCATTAGTAGTCTTTCAGAAATAATCGACAGAAATCATCCAATTCCACTATGAAAAACAAGTATGTTCGAAGTTATCACTCCAGATTCCTTGAATAACAGCTGCTGCTTGTCATAATCAAGTATAACTCTTCTTCAAATTGACCAAGAGAGTAAGAAAATTTGACAATATAGAGTAGGTCCAATGAGCAAATCACAAGTAAGATGCTCAACTGGACTATGGTCCCATCCAGCTAGAACTTATAACTAGACAAGGCAATCATAGAATACGAAATTAAGAAAGACTACTTCTGACTTTAAAAGCATATGTCAAATATTATTTATTATATATGTGCGTGTGCGTGTGCATGTACATATGAAATGCGTTTAATTATTTATATAGAATGATGTCTCAAGACATATAAAATAAATGTATTTGAGAGATAAAGGGCATCGTAAAGCAGGGAAAGGGGAACGACAATGTTAGAACTAAAATGCAGTAGAGTTCTCAAACTATTCATCCCTTGCCTTGTCATGCCTTACTCTTATGAACGTTGGGAATCCTTTAACAATATTAAGGACTCCCTTTACTTTGATTACGACAATACAAAAGATACAAGGCCAATGATAGTTTGCCTACAGATGAGCCTAGGAGAGAAAGAAGATTTACCAAATTCACTGAACGAGGAACCCTTGCCAATGTCAAAGGTTGATTGCTTTTGCCATTCTTATAGGAAGAGTTATACCAAATACTCACATTCAAACCATTTCTATTTGAGTTAAGGAAATCATATGCTGCAAAAGAAGAGAACATGCATAGTTAATATAATATTGAAATAGCATAGTTATGCTTAAAGACATTCATGCAGAGAACACCAAAACACCTGCTATTATCTCGTTTATCATTCCCTCTGGATTCCCGTTCCTGTAACCTTTGTGCAGTTCATTGTTGATCTCATAAGAACTATTACGCCACAAGTGTAAACCTTTTACACAACTTATCTCTGCAGCAGAAGTTGACAAAGCTATAAACTGTATAAACCCAATATGGATAAGACATGAGCTTGTCGTTGTGGAAAGATCTATTTTCTTTGACAATACTTGACTCGACTACTTGTATATATAGAAGCTTTAATCTTAGGCAGAATAATGGTACATGAGCTTATCTTCTCATTATTGCAGATATGTCAATGTAAAAACCTATGAATTCAATCAGATAGTTTGAGAAGTATGTCCGGTGATACTACCAGTTCAAAGCTAAAAAGATCTTCCGTAATAGAAACTTATCCTACTTGGCCCACACCATAACCATGAATGTAGACTCAAGTAATGTAGCAAAAGCTACAATAAAAGAGGTATAGTTTTTTTCAGCCTAAGCATTGTGCCTTTTTCCTGAATAACACATGAAAAATGTAAACATCAAAAAGATTAAGGTTAGTCACAAAGCAGTAACGAACATAAATTGACTACCTTGTTGAACAGCTACAGAACCAAATTCTAACGGAAGATAAAATGTGGAATCAGGAGAACACTGCGACCGAACATTGTAGACTGTCAGGTTAGAGAAGAAAGCTGCCTCAAGAAAATTCACATACTTAGTCTGTGACTCAGTACCCTGAAAATTTGAAAGGCAATTCATCATCAATCTTAAGAGTAAATTTTGAACCTATGTACAGTGAATATCAATCGAAATAGCAGTGTAGAATAAGCTGAACGCAGAGAGGCTTACCAAGACATTATAGGCTGAGCTATAGAAAATGTCAGAGAAATCTAGAGTTGATCCACTCTTGAACAAATTTCTACCCATACCTATTAATAAGTTCCACATTATTTGACATTGGAATGGTATTAGAAAAAATACTCAGTTCACAGAAAAACAATTCATACTTTCTCCAAAAGTCTGATTATTTCCAGTCAGAAGTATAGTAACTGGACAAGAACCCGATATTTTGCAGGAATCATCAGGCAAGTCCCCATATGAAATAAAATCAGTTCGTACAGCACGATACGTTGATTCTGGTATCTGTAACAAGGGTGGCCACTCCAGTGGACTAGGAATTGAACAGCTAATGGCTTGGTTGAAATCGGAGTATTGGATACCACACACTTCTTCACATTTGCCTTCACCATTTTTGCCAACACATTTACAGCCACATCGGTTCCATGGTTTATCCAACTCTTTATTGACCCAATTTTGAAGGAAAACTAGTAACAAACAAAGTATTATAGGGACCGAAATGAGGCGAATATTTGATTTGACATCTCGTTTCTACAACAAAAAGAGAAAGAAACACAAACAGAGTAAATATCACACTTATACAACAACACAACAACATTACCCAATGCCTCAAAGGCTCCCGCCCATTGCGGGGCAAGGGGGGTCGGATGTACGCAGTCTGACCCCTGGGCGACTGTTTCTGGATGACCCATGATGAGCGTCGAAAGTTGCATTGACTAACTGCTACTTCACAATTGAAAGAAGCGCAGAGAGTTTAAAGAGCCATTTTGCTTTATTCCATCATACCCCAAAGCCAAAAAATAGTGAATTTTTGGCTTCATACGAGATTGATGGAATAAAATATCACACTTATAAACACACATAAATATTTCAATATAAGTGAACCAACAAAAAGATATATATCAAATAACATCACTCAACAGCTAAATCTTGAACTTATGTTGGAAAAAACACAATTTAAGCATATTTTGAGATAACGTCAGAAACACATAAACAAACCTGAAAAGTAAAATTCTTTCGGAGCAGAGCATTGGCTTGAGTGGAGAAGCTCGCTGGACCATGCACCAAATCCGCCATGGCCGCATTAATTCAACTCCTATTCTGAATACAAGTGTTCTTTTTATAAAATTTGTTGGTGTTAGTGAAAGGAATTTCATTGAGAAATAAAAATGAACAGACGTGGCCAGTGCGTTGAATCTCCTTTTTATGTGCAATTATCTCGATTCTCGAACTGCGTTGCAAAAAGAGCAGCTACTTGCGGGACACTGTATACTTAAGGAGTGATATTATCTTTTCAAATTTCATTTGCACGTTCGACAATTTTTCACTCGAATTAAGTTTACCTATTACCATGTCCACATGTCAATTTTCAGAATTTACCATGTGCAATCCATCCATTTTCCATCAATCTCGGATGAAGTCAAAGGTTCATTATTTTTTGACTTTGGGGTACGATGGAATAAATGGCTCTTTAAACTGTCTCAACTTCTTTCAATTGTGAAGTAGCAGTTAGTCAATGCAACTTTCGACGCTCATCATGGGTTATCAATTGTGAAGTAGCAGTTAGTCAATGCAACTTTCGACGCTATCATGGGTCATCAGAAAACAGTCGCGCTATGTTTTTAAACATAGGGGTCAGACTGCGTACATCCGACCTCCCTTTACCGGCAATGAGCGAGAGTCTTTGAGTCATTTGATTAATGTTGTTGTTGTTGTATTATATGCAATCCATGTTGTCTAAGTATTATTACAATCGAAGCATCAATCAGCTTCTTTTTTGAGGGGGTATGTATGTGCCTTTAAGCTCGCAATCGAAAGTAATTTGACTCTCATGATATAATTTGAACTATGATATAAGTTGTTGAGCTGAATCAGTTTAAAGATATTCTTAACAGGGCATAATATTATTTTAGGCCAAACTCAAATGCTTTTCCTCTAAATGCCTCACATCACCTTATATGTAACTTCTTAATTTTTTTCAACTATCAAGATTTTATTTGTATATCCAACATTAATGTATTAAAACTTAATTTTGTAAGTTATTTTAAAAATATATTATTATGTCAAATTAATTCTGTTATTTTTAAGTTTGATTTTGGTATTTTTGCTATTTGGTAAATTAATAATTATAGTTTGGTCGACTTTGCTTTAGATATAAGCATATAGTGAAAAATTATAATTTTAACTTTTCAAAAAATATTTCAATTATATCATATTAACATTTTAAATATGTAGAAGTAGTCGAAAGAAAGTATAAGCAATTTTCATTGTTAGTCAATTACGCAAAATAAACATTTCAAGAAAGATAGAATATATAAAATTTCAATATCAAAATAATTATTTTATACTATATATAGTTTATAACTTTATTATTATAATATAATACATATAAATCAGTATATGTGTAATTGCATAGAGAAAACAGTTTTTACTCTCACAAGTAATTTGTGATTACTTCAACATCCCTCATAATATCCACAGTCATGGATAATATAACATAAAGGCCTAACGTAGGATAGATATTTTTGAAAATTCTATGGTACTTAGTTGATGGTGATGATCGAATGGTTATGAGTGTTGGTTGGCCGGAAAATGAGAATGACATTAGTCATGCATAGTAGCTAATGGTGATGGTGACTAACACTGACAGTAATAATAACATTAATATTTTTGTTGTGTTAGTTGACGATATTGTTGATAATTGTGGTTGATGATAATCATAGTTTAGTTATATATACAATAGTAAATGATGATGGTGATTGGCGTATTGGCAGACGATGGTAATGGTGATAAGTGATATGATGATAAATGGTAAATTGTAAGAGTAAATTACAAAACTAGGCAAATGTATGGCATGTATTTACATTATATTACTATAGTTTGAAAAAAAAAATAACAATTTACAGCTACAGTTAGGATTTTATTACTGTTTTCACTCTCCTCTCTTCCTCTCTCTCGCCCCTTTCCTCTCGCCCTGCAATTTCTTGCTAAATATACAAATACATATGTATATCAGCTGCATATATACAATTATTTGACAGATGAAAATATTCAATTCGACATATGTACATATACCATTCGCTTTTATCCATTCTCTGTCTTCTCTCCTCCCTCTCTTGCTCTCGCTTGTATGATATACAAATACATATGTATATTAGTTATACATATATAATTATTTGACAAATATACACATACAATTTGACAAATATATATATACAATTCGCCTCTCTCCAGTCTCTACCCTTTCCCGCTCGGCTTTTTCCTCCTTCTCTCGATCTCGCTCACCCTTCTCCTATAAAATATAGCTAGAAATTGTAATTTTAGCAAATTATAATTATTTTTGCCTTATTATATTTTAAGTATTTGCTCTTTTTGAAAAAATCTCATTGTAATGATCGATGGCGATATTGATTGTAATTGTGCGTAATAGATGATGATAGTCGATAGTATTGAATGACAATATTTATCAATTAAAGTGAAAATAATAGTGGGGAACTATCATCTAAACTTTAAGATATATCTTAATCATTCATATCCATTAAGACCCATTAAAATTTTGAAAAAGGAGAAAAACTACACCTAAGATTAGAAAAAAAAAAGATTTAAATAATTAAATTTAAAATTTTAATAAACATACATAATACTAATTGATATTTTGATAATTAAATTTAAAATATTTTATTAAATGCAAATAGGTAAAACCTTAAAATCATTACTAAAATTTTATAGGTTGATGAGAAGTCTTACGTAAAAATTAAACAACCCCTAGTTAAAGTATACGTGTAGATCTGTCCAATAA
>JAABOM020000075.1:24787589-24857723 GCA_011800125.2 Solanum clarkiae
AAAGTATACGTGTAGATCTGTCCAATGATTGGGAAATTCAAGGAATTAGAGGAATGAATAAGCAAATCGAAATACCCTTCAAATGCGGATCTCAACAATATTGGAAACTCTATCCGATTTATTATATTAAAAATAAATATTTATCTATTTATTTTATTTAAAAAATTAAGAAATTTTGTTTTATCTTTATTAATATTCCAGGTATTTTGAATTCATTTTTTCAAAATTAAATGACTTATAAATTATAATAATTAGGAATAATATGATGACATTATCATTTTATTTATTATTTTTTAAGGAATATGCCAAGTTAAATATGAACCAAAAACATGGATGGAAAGAGGAAGAACGCGTTTAATAATAAATTTTGAAAGCAATTATTATCAAATATTTATTTGACTATAAAATTATCTAGCTTTTAAGAGACTAGTTTTTTAATTACGAAATATGCTTCAAACTTGTCTTTACGCCAAAAATAATTGTTGGTTTTTGAATTTAAAATTTATCTCAAACTTTTATATTTCATAAAAAGCACATCTACTACTTCAGATTTGTTTTCCTTAATTTGTATGAATTTACTTTACTTTTTTTCTTTTTTTGGCTTGATTTGTATAAACATTTCTTTAAATTTGAAAAATTTTGTCAAGCTCTCTCATCTTTTACATTGAATAATATTTACATTACTATAAACAAGTTTTAAATTTGTAAATCCTTGCAATTAAATGAGGTCTGTCATCTCCTAGCCTGTTATTGTTTAATTTTCTTGCACCGATAAATCTTTGTAATTAATTGTAATTCGACGAATTGCAGTAACCAGTAATTGAGTCATTAACAGTTTTTGGTTAAAATATTTTTTATGATTCTAATATATGTATTATCTAGTTTATTATAAAATTGATATTTTTTTTGTCAAATTTATCTGTATATAAGATTATGATTGTGATAATGATAATGAATGTCATCAAAGAAGGTTCTGCACAATTTGGAATTACCAAATATGATTGATTGGTATAAAATGATTTATTATCATTATCACAATAATGATAATAACTTTTATTTTATTTAAAAATTATTAAAATTGTAATTGTAAGGTATTTCCAATTGTATTATCGTTATTAAATTGTTATAACTGCCCCGTACCTTGTTGCTAAACAATTTCAAGTATTTTTAATAGAGAAAGCATTTAAAAACACCTTTAAACTGGTACAGATTATTAGTTTCATCTTTAAACTATTGATAATGTTAAAAATACCCTTCTATTTGACTAACTAAACTTAAATACACCTCTGATCTTGTAACAAGAGTAGAATACACCCTAAATTCTTGCCAAACTAAGGGTATTTTTAACATTTATGATAGATTGAGAGTATATTTTAGTTTAGTTAGTCGAGTGGATAAGTATTTTTAAGACTGTCAATGGTTCGACGATGAAATCCGGATATTTTTCTTTTTAATATATATATATATAGAGAGAGTAAATTCAATTAGTTTTTGACCAGACAATTTATACTTTTTCTTTTTTTTAGTGTCATTTTCCATCAATCTCGGATGGAGTCAAAGATTGACTATTTTTTGGCTTTGGAGTATTATGGAATAAAGCAAAATGGCTCTTTAAACTGTCTGCACTTCTTTCATTTGTGAAGTAGCAGTTAGTCAATGCAACTTTCGACGCTCCTCATTGGTCATCTGGAAACAGTCGCTTTATGTTTTTAAACATAGGGGTTAGGCTGCGTACATCCGACCTCCCCTCACCTCGCAATGAGCGGGAGCCTTTTGAGGCACTGGGTATGGGTATGTTGTTGTTGTTCTTTTTTTAGTGTCAAATGCCTTTGAATCAGATTTTAGAAAGTCATACGTCTCCATTAAAAAAGAAACAAAAACAGGAAATCATTATTCTACGAATTAATCTAGCCGTAAATTTATGCAAAATATTCAAAGTCTAACCATTAATAAAGTCACAATTAACTCATTTGAGCACATGAGACGTGAAAAATACAGTGCTCCCAAATCTGTTTAGTCTACGAGTTTGGATAATATATTAGGTAAAGTCCTTATCGTTTCGACGTGCAGTTTCATTTTCTTAATTGAGAAGGAAGCATGAAACTTCATGAAAACTTACTATACATAAATTCAAACAAAGGGAATCTTAATATAACTAATAAATGATATTCAACTGTATTATTGTTTATCAAAAGATTTAAACATAATTATAGCTTGAATTGATTACAGTTTGGGATAAGTAATTACAGTTTGAGTTTTATATAATTTGTGTAATTTATACCGTGTACAATAATACAAAAGTTATGTGCAAATCAAATTGTATAGCGAAATATATAAAAATTGCAAATTATATAACGAATTATACATATGCACGAATTATATAGTGAAATATACCGAATTGTATAATAAATTATATAATATATACAAATGTAGCGCGAATTATACAAACAGTGCTATAACAATAGTTGATAAATGCAATTTCTCAAACTATAACTATGTAACATAATTAATTTAGGTATTTTCTTTCTTAATCAAGTGACTAACCACCACTAATAAGCATGTATTAGAAGACATTTACATACTTATGTAATTTGTTATTTGTGAATGTGATGGATAATTACTGTGATAATTCCGGAATATGCGACTATGGAGTGTAATTGTTAGATATTTTGAAAACCCCAAAGTACCCTTCACGACCTAACAACAAAATGACCGTGTTGCCCCTCCATGTGAACAAAATTAATCATGTGATAATCAGTTAATTACAACAGCCGAGGATCAACGTGAAGATCACGACATATTTCACAACAACACGATTTGGTGGTTGACTTATTGGGCATTGTATTGCGGCGACCAATGTGTTTTTTTCTCTACTTAAAAATCTTGGGAATTAGTAAATGAAAATGTAGCTTTAAATTAAAAATATATTAATTTTACTTAAATTTTATGATCACAATTAAATATTTGAAAAGTTAAAATTAAAGGATTATTAAAAAGAAAAAAAAAGTCATTCATTTATGAACAAATTAATATAAAAAGTAGGACAAATAAATTGATATGAAAGGAATAACAAATAAAATGCATATTTCATTACAATATCCAAGATAACATTTTAAAAAACTTGAAAAATGATAAGGGAAATTAGTAGTTAATGTCAAATATAAAAGAAAAACAAAATAAAAAGACTATTTTTTCGTGACTATTGTTTAAAAAAGAATGATTTAGTTTGGCTTGATGCAGAATTTAAGAGAATAATTTTTTTTAATCTTGTAGTTCTAAATTGAATTTATGAAAAATATATTAAAAAGTTCGTTCATCTTATAACCTTAAATATGTCATGTAGAAAACTAAAACTAAAGTATTACTAAAAAAAATGATCATTTTTTTAAACGGATTAATCCAGATTGTCATCATTGTTGAAATTGTCTGAATGTAAACACAAGGCTTAAAGTATTCACTCTGTTGCTTGCCCAAACCTTATTGTTGAAATTTCTAAGAAACAAGAAGGAAAGTTCTTCACCACCGTAATCGATTTTTGACTTTGCAACCCTCTATTCTATTGAATTAGAACTTAGGGTGAGTTTGATATGACAAGAAAATATTTTTTTCGAAAATGCTTTCAGAGAAAATAAGTGAATTATTTACTTATTTTTTAATGCTTGGTAATTAAAAAAAATATTATCACTTATTTTTAGTATTTAATAATTAAAAAAATATCATCTCAAAAATATTTATATGTAATCTAGTAAAATACTGTGAAGATGAGGAGTAGGGCCTCATGGTGTTAGGGGGTGGCACGGTCAAAGGTGGGAGCATTGGATATGTTGGGAAGAGACGATGAACTTAGAATGTCGCTTATAAACTTGTTTTTCTTATTTCTATGAAGAAAATTATTTTTCTCATTTTTAAGGAACTTGTTTTCTAAAAATTTTCTCCAACTAATCATAGGAGAATTGAAAAAAAATAGAAAATATTTTTCTTCAAACCAGATACACTCTTAAGTATGCTTGAATTGACTTATTTTAGGTGTTTAAAAATTGAGATAATTTTTAAGTATTTTTACAATGTTTAGTTAAAATAATTTTTTTTCTCACTTACTTTAAACCAAACTAAAAAAAAATAAGTCAAAAAACTTAGAATTAAAATTTTTGACTCATGACTTATACTTATAAACCATAAGCTATAAATCCATCCAAATACTCTCTTTAATACTTGGTTTTCACAACCACCTCATGAATACACCAACCACATATGTAGAACCACACATGTTTAAGAATGTTCATTACAAAACTAGACACCCATGATGCATTGTTTTTTTTTTTTCTTTTTAATTATTGTTTTTTATATGTATATATGCTTAAATTTTAAATATATTTAATAAAAAAAGTTATTTCGCTAATGAATACAATCTTCATCAAATCAATTTGATGTGAATAAAATGTGGGTTACCGTCGAGATCCCATGGCATTTAAAATGATGGTTATGTATTGATTCATAATGTATCTTATCGTATTATTTTTGTGCATTGTATTATATTATACTATTTTAAATAATACAATATCTAAGTATATTTGTATTGCCTTCCATTATTACATAACGTCATGCATTCATAATTTGATGATGAACCTATAAGAAAATTAAGATACGAGATGGATCTACTATAAAATATTAAGAGGTAGAACAAAAAATAAAACAAAACTATTGAATAATACTCCATCTATTTAAAAAAGAATAATCTAGTTTGACTTGATAATGAATTCAACAAAATAAGAAAGGTTTTCTAATCTTGTGGTCCTAAATTAAAATAATGTCAAAAAATTTACCAATATATTTTTTAATCTTATGGTCTTAAATGCCAAATGAAAAGTTGAAATTAAAGTTTTTTGAAAAAAAAAGGAGAGATTTTTCAATCTTGTAATTCTAAATTAAAGTTATATCAAATATATCAAAATACTTTTTAATCTCGTGGTCTTAAATATGATACATAAAAAGTTAAAATTAAAATTTTATCAAAAAATAAATTATTTTAAATAGATCAAAGAAAAGCAATTATTTTTTTAAAAAAATAAATAAAAATAAAATAAGAGGAAAATATTAAGATAGCAATACGAGATTACACTAAATCCATCACAGTAACAAACAATCAAAAAGGGCAAAAGTTGAAATAACAAATTTGTCTAAGAAAAACGCGCCTTCATTTTTCTCTTGCATATAAAGTGCAACAACTATAACTTCCTCAATATTTAGAGAAAGAAAAAGAGAAAAAAAGGCCATGGAAGTGCAGAGGGGATTCCCTCTGCTAAAACAGCAATACAAAGCCTTATTAAAGAAGAATTATTTAGTCGCATGGCGGAACAAGACGGCCACGTTTCTTCAGCTTTTCGCATCACTCTTCTTCATCTTCCTTTTATTCCTAATCCAGAAAGCTATCGAAGCTCGTTTCTCTTCTTCCTCGTCTTACAAGAATGTGCCGGACCCACGACCTCTGGTATCGCCGCCAATTCCGCCTTGTGAGGACAAAAACTTCATCAGTTTACCCTGCTATGATTTTGTTTGGAGTGGTTCTCAGAGTTTGAAAATCGGGCAGATTGTGAGAGGAATTATGGCGAATAATCCTGGAAGATCGATTCCTTCTTCCAAGGTATATATACACTCCTCGTTGACTTTCTTTTTCATTTTTTTTAAATCTCTGTATTTACACTTTTGATATTGAGCTGAAATTTGTTGTGCGGAATGGTTATAATTTTGGGATAATTGAGTTTCAGTGGATTTGAGTTTTTTCCAGGGTTAGTTTCTCCTTTTTCGTTTTATAATCTTATAGGGAATGTATGTTGACTTGGAGTTGAATAAATTGTGTTGTTAGAGCTGTTGAACTTATTCAATAACGCTTAAGATCGCTTCTATGGAGAAATAACCATTTTGAATGTTAACGAAGTAATTTTTTTTTTTGCTTGCATAAATAAATAAATCTAGGATTAATGCTTAACATTACAACAACAGCAGCAGCAACAGTGGAGTCGGGGGAGGGTAAGATGTATGCAATCTTACCCACCTTTATATAGGTTAGAGAGTCTGTTTCTGATTGATCCTGGCAACCCTTGTCCTTTGTCCGTGCTTGGGACTGACAATGTGAATGAGTTATTACCGGTGGAGTTAATGCTTAACAGTATGAATCATGAAATAAACCTCATTAGAAATTGTGCTATAATCCTGCTAGGTTGCTTCTTCATGTCTACATTTCTTAATGTGATTTTCTTATGTTCAAACAATGAAACTTTGTTAGCGAGAACAGTGGTACCTTCTGTGGTTTTATTTGTGTCTACCTTGTTTTTTCCCTTCTTTGATTCATATGCTTCTTAAGTACTTCATTTGAAATTCTTGTTGGAGAAATAATTCTGTTTATTGTGAGCAAAAATGAAGTCATTTTTTGTGATCTTGTTACTTAAAAGTTTCCAAAATATTGGATAGTACATCTTTCTTGCAAGCAATAAACTCACTTTATCCAATTTGTATTATTTCAGAAAATAAATTTACAGATTACTGCTTGCCATAATAAGCCTAGCGCAGTTCTGTACTAGCTTATTCTTACAATAATATGCTTGAAACTTCATGCATTTTTAGGTTTAAGAGAAGTGGCTAGTCTCTCATGTCGTAAGAGGACTCTTATGGTCGTCGTTATCAAGGCCGACGTAGGCTCTAACATATAATCTCAACAGAACCCTATAGCTTTGACGTAAACACCCATATATTTGTAAAGAAATTCATTAAATATATACAAAAATTTAATTTGTTACAAGCACTTGAGGTCGGTTGTCCTAGAATATAAAACCATATAGTTCAATTATGGATCCACCTGTGCTTGATGTAACTAGATGTAGGGCAATCTTTTATTCCACGGGACTCACTTTTTCACATTCAGAGCATCAGTTAGTAATGCAAACATACTTTACTTGATTGTATTTTATTGGAATTGAGATAACATCTAGAGAAATTTAACTTTACTTTTTAGTTTCCGAAGTAACTCTCATCAACTAGAACTAGTTTGTTGAATGACTAGTTATAGTAAGCATGCAGTGGCTAAATTAAATGAATTGTGTTTTTTTATACATAAGTTTTAAAAACACTTACCTGATAAAAGAAATAGCAGAGAAACGAACTAATTATAGAAATATCTCTCCATATCTTAGGTTCAGTCATATAAGTGTACCTAGTAAAACTTACAAGTAAACTAGATATAAAGGTGACTCTTCGTAGAAGTCAAAATAGGAAAAAAATAAAAATGCCTAGCAAGTTTTTTCTATGGATATAAAGCTTTAATTGAGAGAGGTAAAGAAAGGACCGTAAAGATCTATTAGCGAGGTTTTGGGCCCCGAATGAATGGACCTGTGTGAAAATGTGAAACTGAAGGAGATAACATGTTATTTGCAAGTGTGTTTTTCAATTTAATTTGTCATGGCAGAGGATTTGGGACCAAGTAAATATATGTAGTAGGGAACCCGGCATCTTATGTCCTCAATGCCTCTATGATTTATGGACCTTTCCATGTCCTTACACAAAGCATGGTGTGCATGCATATTATTAGTGGTTTGCTTTTACAGCGTGAGAGTATGCAAAGGGGATTCTGCTTGAAAAGAGTGGACATTCCCACCCTTCTACATATTCTTAGCAAAAGCGAAAATTCAGGAATATGAGATGATTCCAAACCTTTACAAGTTGATAAGACTACAGAAAGTTAGAGATGAAACTTCCATATCAAAATCTGACGCTGTTGGATTTGTCTGGCCTAAGTCTCAAGTTAATCATCTGTCTCTTGTTCGAGTTGAACAGTCTCGGACTTCTCTTGACAGATCTTCTATCTTGAAAAACATGGTTGATTCTAGTAAGACAGTCACTTATTTTGCCAAATCATCCTCTTCACGATTTGCCTCGCTAAGACAAAGAAGAATTAATCTTTATGTTTTCTAGCCCAAGAATCTGTCCAGTGTTCACTTAGCTTTCTCTATCGTCATGGAGGTGATGTGACTCCTTCAGCATATTAACACAAGCATAAAATTTAGTTTAAGAATTGCATTGGTAAATCATGGATTGATGCACCAAGTTTAACTTGTTAAAAGATAGATCGCTGTCCTTTGAGTGTGCCAGTATCCTGTTTTACCAATTTATTTCATGCAATGGTTCCTTTAGTTTGGTGCATTCTTCAGTTTAGTATGTCAATAGAAGTCTTCTTGGAACATTGACCTATCATACAATTGTCTTTTTTTACACAGGTTTTGTCATTTAGGACACGAGATGAAGTTGATGAATGGCTTTTCAAGAATCCTATGCGTTGTCCTGGAGCTCTGCACTTTGTTGAAAGAAATGCTAGCATAATCAGTTATGGTATACAGACAAACTCCACTCCAGTTGTCAATCGAGGTGTCTTTGAAGATCCAACTTTTAAGTTCCAAATCCCACTTCAACTGGCAGCAGAACGTGAAATTGCAAGATCTCTGATTGGAGGTAATATAAATTTGGATATTTACTACTGGATTTGATCCAATAAATGGATTATGATGTTTGAAATCAATTTCTCTCTTTCCTAAGCTCACCTTTATCCTATGATTATTTACATTTTCAGACCCAAACTTCACTTGGGTTGTCAGTCTCAAAGAATTTGCACATCCTGCTTTTGAAGTTTTCTCTGCCTTGGGTACCATTGGACCTACCTTTTTCTTGGCTGTTGCCATGTTTGGATTTGTCTTCCAAATCAATGCTTTGATCATTGAAAAGGAACTCAAACTTCGGCAGGTATCACGTCTCTGGCAATTCTGTAAGAGATAATGACATTCTTGTACTTATGGCATATTTTCAATTTTTGAACATCACATTTTTCTTACAGGCAATGACTATGATGGGTCTCTATGATACTGCCTATTGGTCGTCATGGTTCACATGGGACGGATTCATTACACTGCTCTCTTCTCTTCTTATAGTTCTCTTTGGGATGATGTTTCAATTTGATTTTTTCTTGAACAACAACTTCGGGGTCGTCTTTCTTCTTTTTTTCCTCTTCCAACTTAATATGGTTCGTCTCCACCATTCAACTTAACACTTTCACCAAATATAATCTGCACCTATGTGCAACTTCTAATGAGGCAAATTACTTGAATATTGTTGTTTCTGCTCCTGTGGCCAGGTTGGCTTTGCATATATGGTGTCTGCTTTTATTAGCAAGTCATCTTCAACAACAACTGTGGGCTTCTTCACCTTTATTGTTGGTTTCATGACTCAGGCAAGTGTTCATCTTTGAATTATTACTATCCATTACTGACTCACTGGTATTAACGTATTTCTCATCTTTCAATTTTTTCAGCTTGTAACAGCATTTGGATTTCCCTATAGCAAGAACTACTCCAAGAGCTATAGGATCATCTGGTCATTGTTCCCACCAGATCTTCTTGCTCAAGGTCTTAAGTTACTTTCTGATGCAACTGCCACTCCTGAAGATCCTGGTGTCAGCTGGAGTGGGAGGACAAAATGTGCTTTTAATGATACAGAATGCGTAATAACTATGGTATGACTCCTACTACAAAATAGGGCTTCTCTTTTAGATTCCAGTTTTCTTAGAGGGGAGGTGCAGCATTGGGAGAGTAAGGATTTGATTTGTTTGTACATGATCTCAGTAGCTACTTTTTGTCCACTTCTCATCATTATTATAGCTCCATGACTTTGAATGAGAGCGAAGTGAACGAGTTATGGAGGGAGGGAGGAGAGACTCTGAGTCTTTGTCAATTTTGGTTCTTGGAATTGCAGAAAGGAAAAAAATTCTGCAGTAAATCTGCTTTCACCAGTTCTTATTTCTTAAAAGCATACAGACACATATCTTCATAAGCTTTAGCATGAAACAATGATCACACCTCCTTTACAAGCTAAGCAAAATATTAACGAGGAACTATTAGACTATCTTGAAAGATCTCATTTTTTCTAACAGTTAATTCTTTCTTGTTGCAATAGTGCTTTCAGTCTCATACAGTCATCTTACATACACCCATTATCTGTTGTTTCTATTATTAACAGAACGATATTTACATATGGCTCGTGTCAACATTCTTTCTGTGGTTTGTTCTTGCTATTTACTTGGATAACACAATTCCGAATATTTCTGGTGTGAGAAAGTCAATTTTCTACTTCTTGAATCCTGGCTACTGGACAGGCAAAAGTGGAAAGGTGAAAGGTAACCAAAATTTATTAGTACCTTAATATCAAATATCGATCATACTGTAGAAAACTTTTAAGACTGTTCATTTTGTGTTCAGAGGGTAGTATTTGTAGCTGCACAGGTTCAGTGCCAGCCTTGGATAGTATTAGACCAGATGATGAAGATGTTCTTGAAGAAGAAAACGTTGTTAAACGACAAGCTATGCAAGGTGAAGTTGATTCTAATGTTGCAGTTCAACTACATGGCCTTGTCAAGATATTTCCTGGAGCAACAAAGATGGGCTGTTGTAAATGCCAAAAGAAATCTCCCTTTCATGCCATCAAGGTATTTTATCTATTGGTCTATGAGAAGCTAACATTAGCTGTTTTCTCTGTCCAAACCTTAGTCATCAGTAGAGAAAAGAAAATATGCTTTACGTGTTCAGATAGGAGTCGAGCATGGAATCTTGTTTGACGCTTATCTCAAATTTTTTTTTTAGTGTTCATTCAGTGCACGTTTTACATGTGTAAGAATAGCATACGGAAAATGAGAAGTACACATTTGAAAAGATAAAAATTTAGAAGAAACTAGCATCGGTATTTAATAATCCTCCGGAGAGCCTACACCTTCTCCTGGATGCATCTGCATCTCATTCTTTGGAGTCAATACTGCAGGGCTTATGGGTGAATTTTGCAAAGGACCAGCTATTTTGTCTTCTTGGGCCAAATGGAGCTGGAAAAACTACTGCTATTAATTGTTTGACTGGGATTACACCTGTTACTGCAGGAGATGGTAATATAGTTTAGTCACACTCACATTTTGTGTTCATTGTAAATTAAATGTGTAACCTAAAGCTGATTTTAACAGCACTAGTATATGGTCAGTCCATAAGAAGCTCTGCAGGCATGTCAAACATTCGATCGATGATAGGGGTTTGTCCCCAGGTGACTATCTTTTATCTTTATATGTTCGTATTTTCGATATTTTCATGGAACTGACCAAGACACCAGAAATACTTTGGTTACATAAAAGAAGTTCATTCATTTTTGTCATTTTATAGTTTGATATTCTTTGGGATGCATTGTCCGGTCAAGAACACCTGCGTCTTTTTGCCAGTATTAAAGGTCTACCTCCTGCTTTAATAAAAGAGGTGAGAGTATATAAACCTAATCTATATCTAGTTTTTTTTCCTATCTAAAGATCTGATGAACAAGATCAGCATATAATGGAGTGATTGTAAATCCAGCTTAACCAATTGTTTGATCAAATCGCAGGTTGTAGAGAAGTCACTAGCCGAGGTAAAACTCACAGATGCAGCCAGAATGAGAGCTGGTAGTTACAGTGGAGGAATGAAACGACGTCTCAGTGTTGCTATTGCTCTTATTGGTGAACCAAAATTGGTTATTTTGGATGAACCGGTAGGTTTTGGAAAATGAAGTTTTTCTCGTGAGTTGAATTATGCTGGAATTTTTTTATCATGGCATTCTCTTCTCTAATACATGAAAACGCTTCATAGACTACTGGTATGGATCCAATAACTAGAAGACATGTCTGGGACATAATTGAGAATGCAAAAAAAGGGCGTGCCATTATCCTGACAACTCATTCAATGGAAGAAGCTGACATCCTAAGTGACCGCATTGGTATCATGGCAAAGGGTAGACTTCGTTGCATTGGAACTTCAATAAGATTGAAATCAAGGTTTGGAACTGGTTTCATTGCTAATGTAAGCTTTTCTGGTGGGACAAATGGGACTCCTGAAAGAGAAGATTCTTTGAGTACATCTCAATCTGAAGCTGTGAAGCGGTTCTTTAAGAGTGTATGTCAAAGATGTTTTTTGCTTTTTCCCTTGCTTTTCTGAAACTATTAGAGGAAATGGTTCTGATTTGCGAACTATGTCCACAGCATCTGGACGTGGTGCCTAAAGAGGAAAACAAGTCCTTCCTAACCTTTATTATTCCCCATGACAAGGAGAAGCTGTTGACGGTAATATCTTTATAGCAACTATGAGATTAGTTTAACATCATTTCTGGTCTTGCTACTTTATTGTGGAATTATATGCACATGCGTTTTGACTTTTAGCTCACTTAGTGATCATTGGATTTTACCCTCAATCAGGACTTCTTTGCTGAGCTACAAGATAGAGAGAAGGAATTTGGCATATCAGATATCCAGCTCGGGCTTACAACTCTTGAAGAAGTTTTTCTGAACATTGCTAGACAGGCAGAATTGGAAGATGTGGCTGAAGGAAGCTTTGCAACTCTTACTTTGAATTCAGGGCTTTCTCTTGAAGTAAGTTGAATATCATATTCTTGGTTTCATAATTCTCATGATGAAATTGCTCGTGAAAATTCGAATCCCTGTAAAATAAGCAAAACTGTTTTATTTGTTGGTGTGACTATTCAGATACCTATAGGAGCAAGATTTGTTAAAATCCCAGGAACAGAATCTGCTGAGAATCCAATTGGCACTATGGTAGAAGTGTATTGGGAACAAGATGATTCTGGTACACTTTGCATTTCTGGTCACTCGCAAAACATGCCAATACCAGCTCATGTTCAACTAAGAGATCCTCCAACAGACACTTCTGGTAGAAACTTTTTGCGAAGACGGAAACCAATTCATGGAATTGTGATTGATCCTGCACAGATCATGGCTGCACAAGTTCATAACAATGATAGAACTTAAATCCCTGTAAAAAGGTTTGCAGATTATTCTTGTGTATATGTGAATTGCAGTAAATGCGTCTGCTACTTGGGACATCTATCTGTCACCAGAACATTTTATTTTTCAAGCTGGTTCTTTGTATGGTATAGCTTCGTTTTCGGTTAACATTAGTTTATCTGTATAAATACAAAATTATACCAGTATCGTGGTTGTACATTGAGGTTCATTTTATAATGAAAATATTTTTATTTTTGATATTTTGATAAATAATAATGCCTATATCTTTTAAATTAATATAACAGATAGATAAAAGACGAACACTTAAAATAACCAGTGTATATTTGTTGAGGCAATTTTTGTTGAGGCAATTAACAACCACTGGACGTGTGGTTCAAGGGGGAAAAAAAAACTATTGACGTATTATGTAGCCAAAGGTGAGTTCAAGAGTAAAATTTAACGAGTTTATTATTTAAGGTTTTTAACATTAAACTCATCGTACGTTTGAAAATATGTTCATAATTTCGTTGATGAAAAACAAAAAGGGAGTAAAGGTAACATAATACCACAAGTAAAGAAGAGACATTCAATTTTATTGAAGATTTGAAATTCTAACGTTAATTTACATTTGAAATGTCAATAATTATAAGTACAAGTACATAGACAACGATTCCTTTTATATGGTAAAGTGTTTTCTTTTGATGTTTTGTCCTTTTAGATAAATATTACCTGTATATTTGCACCCAGTGTCGAAGTCAAGAATTTCCAATTAGATGAATCCCTGCCAAAGAGTGGCTCCACCACTGACCTAGTTAACTAATAAATAAAAGTAGATATGTATTTTTACGCTTCTCCTATAATCAAATACATATTATGTATTTATTGATCCTGTAACACCTGGAAGAATAAAAATTACATTTTCCTTTTTACTTGATTGTATAAACATTGGTACGAATAAATAACACTCTTTCATACTTGGATGGAAAGATATAGGGAAGAGAGTTAAGCTTGTGGATTAAGCATTAGTGATTAGTCCTCACTTGTAAATTATTAGTTGTAAATGCAAGTATGTAACCAAACGGCCCCTTAGTGAATTCAAAATTTGAAATCAATCATAAGAGCGTGTTTATTGGGCCCATTTGATGGGCCCAGCCCAAAGAGCCGTTTCTACAGAAGTTTTTTAGATTTGATTTTGAAGCAGTTGTAAAATTTCCCGCCCAAACGCCACTCCTATCTCTTGGGAGTATATATATCCAGCCCTAACTTCACAACTCAATTTCTCACATCATTTTCGTTCTGTATCTGTCTGGAAAACCTAGAATTTCTCAATGGAAAAAGATCAGTCCTTTGTTTCTGGTATTAGTCTCTGCTTTTTAATTTCTCTGTGTTTTCGTGTATGATTGTTGCTTATGCGTTCGTTTGTTTCTCTACGTGTAAATGTGATTGTACTTTTATTTATGTTGTTGCAGCGAATGCTAGGCGATTGTCCTCAGCAACGAAGCTTCTTCGATATCCACTGCGATCAGGCACTAAGCCCAAGGAGGAGAAGCCACCTCTGACTGATTCTTCCAACTCTTCAGTTCCGAGAAGGTTTGTCTCTATTGATGTTACTCCTTCACCGATTTTTAGTGTGTGTAGCGAATTTAGTGTGATTAGACTGTCAAAAGACGGCGGTTGCATGAGTATATGTTGTTTGATGAAGAATTTCCTAATTCTGGTACCACTCATTTGCCTAGAAATACGTATTTGTTTTGATTTTGAAAAAGGGAAGAAAAATTGCTGATTTTTGTATACATGATGTTCTGCTATGTTATAAAGGTCAATCATTTTGATGTCCCATGTTGATCAGTTACTGATAATTGCCCAATAAACCTTATCCAGTGAAGAGTTTTACACTTAGGTTATATTCCTCTGAAATTCCTTTTCATGCTACTGTAGTGTACTACTATAAATTACTAGGAGACATTTAATAGGACCTAAAACTGTTTCTTCTAACTGCATGACGATTTTTTGTCTGGAATCAAGAAAACCCTCCGATCAGATTTATTTAACCAAAGCGGATGTTAACCAGTCTCTAAAGGTAAGGTTTTTCATAGCTTTATGTTGTTCCCCTAGCCTAGTAAAGTAGCAGAGACTGGTTATCACTTTTCCTTCTGAACCGAAATCTAAACAAATTGAACTATTGTCATGTACACAAGCACAGAGACTTTAAGGATGTGCACTTTTCCCGGTCATTTTGTTCTTGCTTGAGCCAAATACTGTTTGCTCTGATGTGCATGCTTGCTTAATTTTTTTTCATATCCCATTTTAGGGGAAGACCTGCCTCAAGTGTTAGCAAGAGTATTGGTGTCCTTGATCTCGGCAAGGAAAAGTCTGCTGCCAAACCTCCAAGAAGGCTGTCTATTCAGTCTAAGTCAAGTGCCAGCCCCGCCTCAAGGGCAGTAGGTGGTGCTATCACTCCTATTTCTGAGGCTAGAGCAAAGAGATCTGTGATCAACCAGGGGAAAAATAATACACCGCTTTCAGCAGTTTCAAAGTCCTCAAATGGAAAGGAAAGCAATCGTCTATTCTCTGCACTCTATTGGCTATCACAGATTAAGCTCTCTGAATCTGCTGCTAAGCATTCAATTTCTCTTGGGTTTTTCAAACTTGCTTTGGAAGCTGGCTGTGAGGTAAGATATATGTTCCACCAACAGGGTACCGTTCTACAGAATATCTAATGAAAATACTCTCCCTACTGAGTATCTTGACTATCAAAGGCCGTTGCTACCTTTTATTCTTTTCTAATTAAGTTCACTGTTAATGAATTTCACTAATTTTCCCACTGCAATGTCGTAGAGAAGTTCAAGACTGCCTGTAGTTAGTGAATTAAGCTGTAAGAACAGACAAGTTAACTCATATCTTTTTTCTCGTCTTTTTAATTTCAGCCGCTTCAACGTTTGAGGGATGAGCTGAAATCCTATGTGCAACGTCATAGCCTTCTTGAACTCGGGGAGCCAGTGAAACAATTGTTTGAAAGCTACAATATTTCTCATGATTTTGAGCAGGTGCAAGTATCTGAGACTTGTTCCCATGCACCTGAAGATGAGACACCTTCACACGATGATGAAGTGCATAGCTCTTCATCTGTTGCTGGCACTGAGAAATCAGAACCCGAAACCTTGAACAAAGATGCTATTGAAACTGGTCAAGTGGCAGAACCAACTAAGGAGACTTCATCAAAGAAAGAAATTGCAACTAAGAACCGTAGATCTGTTAATAAGATTGCTACAACTCCAAAATCTACAGAGGTTGTTACATCTCCAAAATCTACAGAGGTTTCTGGTACCATAAAAAAGAAACTTGAAAATCCTAAGCAAAAACCAAATAAGAATAAGGGGAAAAGACAGGGAAAGAAATCTGCTGAAGTTGAAGGTAAATGTCTGTTTGTACCTTTCTTGATAAAAATCTTGTTGTTAGCGAGGTTTATTAACTTTCTTTATCATAGGTCCTGCTAATGCTGGTACTGCAGAGATAGCCCTTCCAGAAGATAAAGAGAATATGGTAAGAAGAGATCATGGTTTAACTTCCCTTTTGACGTCCTTCTATTATTGGAGTTTCAGAAGCTTTAAAGTTTTCTCAGTGATTAATTCTCCATCCTTTACTAGAGAACTACTCTAATTGTATTTCCGTCTTGTCTGATCAAACAAGAATCTGAATACACCTTCCCCTCTCAGAACTTCCTCTTTTATCCCAAACATGGCTTTTTGTTTAAGGATACACCTTATAATACCATCCTTAACTTTGCTATCAATTTTTGCAGGATGCTCCATGGCCTGAAGAGATCAATGTTACAGAAGTTTAAACAGCTATATGGTATCAAAGAATGTTGAACATATTTCTATTATGGTTTCTCGTTTTGGTGTTCATAAGCAGGAAGCTATTCCTTGTATAGATTATAGAAGGGTCGAGTGGGAGTGTGCATGCAAAAGAATCATGTTTTTTCTTTGTTTGGTTCTAATTTGACCTAAGACTTTTGGGCACTATTATACATGTTTATGTCTTAAACTGCATTTGGTTTGACAATATCATACTGGAAATGTTTTATTATGCTTCAGTTCTATGCAGTGAAATACTTGCATGAATATTGCTACTTACTGGTTTTTCATCCTCTATTAAGTGCAATGACCCGTGACTAATATTTGGATATGCTAGTGATTTACTCTGTTTGAGTTTTAGATCAGCAAAAGGACACGGCCAGTTTGTGTTGGCCTTGGTCATTCTGCTAGTTTGATTTGTTTGTCACGTTGTGAGTCATTGTTTTTAGTCATTCTTTGTCCTTTGAACTATATTTCTAGAAAGTGATGTTATGGTTATAACTGCTACTATATGATTGTTCTGTCATCCCTGCAACTTTTACTGTAAAGCAAATGCTTTCCGTCTGCAGTATAGACTCCCAAAAATTTAGCAACATTGAAAGTTTTAAGATTAGAAATTCTCAATATAATGCAATTACTAAGTTGAGGTGAAACTTTAACTTACTCCTTTCATCCCATTTTAATTATCAAATATATTAAAAATAATTGATACATAGATAAAAGTTTAATATTCTATAAGAGATATGAGTTAAACTACACGTCTAATTAGTTTTTTCTTAAAGATAGTGTCAAATCTTACTAAGACAACTAAAATGAAATAAAGAGATTATAACGACAGTAGTTTTACTTCATTTTATAAGTTAAATATCATCTCAAATACGGTTTCCTGCCATTTTTAACTCATTAGTCCGTTGTCCCTGGGAAAAAAGAGGGTATCTTTTATTCTCATAGACATGGTATTATGCTAAATATGAGAAGTGAAGAGTACAATATTTATTGCGAACACACCAAACACGATCGATATTGCGTCACAAACCTTTACAAAGTCCAAAAGTCTGTTTTTCATCCATTCAACTCGAACACTGCTAAACCTATTTAGAAATATCTAAACTCGGCTTTAACTGTTTCACTGATAGACGTAGTGAGATCAATAACCAGTCAGTAAGAAAAAGATCTGCTAACTAAATAACTAAAACGAAGTTGATAGCAATTGATCCAAAAGCTCATGAAAAGTCGTTGCTTTTTTTCAATTTCAATATATGATCATACATTAGGTCTGCAAGGCTTACAAGTTAAATCCAAACTTGAGAGGAAATGGAAGAATCTGAAAACCATCATTGTTGGAGAAGCAACTAGCACAATCTACTCAAATCCGATAACAGAAGATATAATCTACAGGAGCTTGACAAGCTGTGAACAACAATTGCGGGGAGTAGCATACAGCAACTATACTGGGACTAGCATGAATGTGCTCCATAAGAAAAGGTGTCTGGAAACATTACACAGATGAGCCCCCAAAGCTCATGATTGAGGGTTGCAATAACCACTATATTTGTGGTATCAGTCTGCAGTCCAGCTCTGCTCCACAATTTCTCTAACTCTCCGGTTGTACTCCCGCTTATTCTCACTGAACATCCGAGCAGCTTCAGAGTTTGCAGGAGAATTAGGATTTGGATCACACAGCAATGACTGCAAGAATAAGAAAGTTATAATCAATTATGCAAACAAGAATTCTAAAGTTCTTTTCTGAAGGTGTATGGTGCTTGTCTGCTCGAAAGTCTTCAGTGGTAAAAAGCAACTACAACCGTATCTCTCCCCAACTTAACAATTATTACGTACAAGTAGGTTGGAGTAACCCAGTATATGTAAAACCAATACTCTTCTTCTATAGCATCACGTTGCTCGCACTTGCACACTAAGCAACCATACATAATCCAGCCAATCAACCACCATAACCTATCCCAATCCCCATCCCCGACTCATTTTGTTTTAACAGAATGTCTTGTCTATTTTCACTGAGGAGGACAATCTAGGAAACATCAGCATACAAGGACATAGACCTATGATAAATAAGAAGAGTTTCTAATCTGATGCTCCCCTCTTCATGCTATTCACTACATAATCAACACAAGTGCTTGAACACTGCATTCATCAGGAGGTGCTGGTTAGGAGTTATTGCTCAAACATATCTCCTCGTAATAACAAGTCCATGTATGTTGTTTTGTCTATGATGTACAGATTATAGGAAATCAAAATATATAAATTCCAATTACAGGTAACACTATCAAGAAATGACATACATAAAAAAACAGAAGTACAAACACACACACTCCTTTTCACCACAAGGTAGTCCTATTTTCGCTGTTCCAGTCACCCAAAATGGCATATATATTTCTTGGAGAGAACTTCACTGGTGTATAATTCACAAATTTAAGACTCAGTTCTTCCATTCTAACCAACTTCCTTTTTTTTTTTTTTTTTTTGAATGGTAACAGGATTTCATTAACCACCGAAAAAAAAAAAGGTCTTAGCACAGAGATAAGGCTGAGAGATATAGGCCATGGTTACAAGACTTCCAAAAGAGAAAAACATAAAATCAAAAGCCAAAAACATGGTCTTGTACGAGTAACACAGACCCTCTGATATCAACTAGAGACTCAACATCTTGTATAAAAGCTTCTGTACAGACGAAAATATACGTGTCTAAATGACATATAAACTTATCATCCTAAATGTTCTTAGAACAAGAAACAGAAGAAAGTGAGGAAAGGAAATATCAGAGGGAAATTAGAAGTTGATAAGATAGATCATTCAGACAGATCCTTTTTTCATTCCTTGTTTTTTCCACCCAAACCAAGCAAAGGAAAGAAAATTATTTCACTTGACCTGTTCCTTTTTAGTCTCCTCCTATAACCCTTTTATTCAACTTCCTGTCCCTAGATCCCATGCAAAGAACAACTAAGCTAGGACTGTAAAATCAGAATAGGATGTGCCCTTTAACATCGCAAAATAAGAACTGTTTGATCACCTTCCCCACCTGACAACCACCAGTTCAAAATTTAAAGTCAATGCTTCTAAGATGAGTCATCCAAGCTCCAAATGTCCATATCCTTTGAGCCATGCCAGAATATAAGCTTCTTAAACTCTGTCTGGATAGTGTTTCTTAGGAGTAACTATTACTTTCTAGAGCAGCTATTTAAAAAAAAGGCCAAGCACCTTACTTTGGCAGTGCTTGTCATGAGACATTCCCATTGCAGTCCTAAAACTTATGCCTCTAAAGACCAAAGTAGTACCTCCCATTGATTTAGTTCTCTCCAAAGATCTTATTGCAAATTATTAGCAAATTTCTGCAAGCAGGTCAACAATTAACCAAAGGTGCCAACATGGCAACTTAGACGATCAACAAACTCCATGCAAAGGTTACATCTCTGTACATAAAAATTTAAGGCCAGAAGCTGGATTTCAACATGAACAAAACGCAGCAATAAGTTAGGATAAATATATGATGATCCAAATGGTTTTTCACTTAGCAATGAAATGTTTGAGAGTACAACATATACGTGTCCCTCACTGCCAGATATGAGTATAGTATTCATCTTCATCATGCATGCACCAAACACTCCCTAAATCAAGATCCTATAGGCAACTGAATAGATTTACCAGAGGACAGGAAATAAACGTACTGATCAAAGACTAAGCATGGAATCAAAGTTCCTGTATTTGATGCTCACTTGCAGTAATTGTGTTACTGCTTACTTTTACCTTCCATATTTCCTCCATCCTCCCATACTATAGATCCTTGTGGCACAACCCTTCCCCAGACCCCACACATAATGGGAGCTTAGGGCACTGGGCTGCCTTATTTCCTTCAACCTCCACATTACCATCTGTAGTAACAGGTCTTTTGTTCAACACAATCAAATCATATGTACATGTTTTGCCCGGTTTCTGTGAAGAATTAAACTTCACAATTTCAACATCTATCGAGACATTTCAATTATAATTCAATTTTCATCAGAACATCTCTTTTCTTTATCAGAGGAAATGTCTGGCAATTCCTAAACTTGGATTGGTTAGGATATGGGTTTATCCTGTTCCCAATATTACTCTGCAAATGTTAAGGTCCTCTTATGTTGGGGTTAATTGATTCCTTAAAAGCGTGAGTCCTGGTTTTATATCTAGCTACCCAGACTTCTAACTTTTTCTACCTGCAGCACTTTCAAGGTGCCTTGAATAAGATTACTTGATACAACAACAACAACAACAACATACCCCGTAAAATCCCACAAGTGGGGTCTGGGGAGGGTAGAATGTACGCAGACCTTACCACTACCATAAAAGTAGAGAGGCGGTTTCCTGGGAACCCTCATCTCAAAACCCGTAAGCAGAAATAACTAGATATGACAGAAAGGAAGGAAAGGGGACAAAAAGAGCAACTAACAAATAAAACTAACACAATAAGATTACTTGATAAAAGATGATAAATTCTTGCTAAATGAACACTGGCATACTCAACAGCTTATGATACTGGAGGATGTAAAGAGGGTCTATATGTCCAACAACCATTAAGCCAATCAAGGAGTTAAATCTGAGAAGCAAATTCCATGAGAAGAACTCCTACTTCGCTCCTCGATCAAGACACCCAAGAGTAAATGTTGTCTAGTAACTAAACAAATAGACCTTCCCTCAATACACACAGTAACAATTTTCAAAGAAAAAAATAGAAAAGCTAAGTAGGCATTTGGATAATATTTGGTCGAATTTGAAAAGGAGCATTCAGAAGTAGTTACATTTTGACCCCAGGAAACAAAATTAAAATTTTGTGAATGAAAAGTTGAAAACCATTATTTCTCTTAAAAAGCTCCTCAAACAAGTTTTCCAACTTCATATTCCCCATTTCAAGCTGAAGTCGAAATAAAGCCCAAATTATGAAATAAGCATTGATTCATAAATAATATTCAAGTTGAAGCTGAATATCCAAACAGGGCTCTTTAGCCTCATTTTTCATTAGTAATTATAATCAGCCAGCTTTTCTCAAGAAATTTATCCAAATAATAATAATGTTTATACTTGGGGGTACTACAACAACAACAACAACATACCCAGTGAAATCCCACAGGTGGGGTCCGGGGAGGGTAGATTGTACGCAGACCTTGCTGCTACTTCATACTTGGGGGTGATTTGAGATATTGTTTATTGTTTGGACAAATAGACTCGTCCTCAAATAAAATGAATCATCAAAGAGAATAGATAATACGAAAGGATCAATTAGGTTTACTGTGTTGTGTTGACCAAAGAAAGAATTTTAAAAAGTTCCCGCTCCTTGAGAAGCCCATAGTTGCCAAAGATCAGGAAGCTCTTTGTTATGAAGAAGCCACAAATAATAAGAGGAAAATTAGAAAGCATATAGGGGTTGGCTATGGCGGCACACTATAGCTATAACATTATCCATGTGTAGATCCTTGACAACACAGATGAAGTTAGAATCAAGATAGCATATCTGGGGAGGTCATCATAATGGTGTCCAACCAATAGGATTTTTTGAGAGATGAGACAAATCCAGCTGCATTTGTCTCATCTCTCAACAAATTCTCCTCCGAGAGAATTGTCATTATTTAAACAAAAGAATTTGAGACCATCCTCTAGATAAAAGTTCTGATGTTTGGCTTTGGCTAAAGATCCTATTTTTTTACAGATTCACAATAATCCTACTTCCAGTTTCCAGATTGTCAAAGAGAACCCTTTCTATACATTCTGGGGATCATACTAATTTTTGAGCGGAATGCTTGACAACCGAATCCTTAAAACCCTCTGCAAACAATGAATTTTGGAATCACTTTTTCATGATCCTCCTGAACTTACTTTCCCATTTAGAAGTAACAAATTCACATGGAAATATCCAAGCAGGCAACGCAGAAGTAGCATACAAATGAGTAATCCAGATACCATAAAGAATGGATTTACTTATTTATTTTAAAAGGAAGAAATCATAAGGAAAATTCACCCTTATAGAATTTATAACTGTAGCTGCTGCTTACAACACCTACTTACCTAAATTTCACTATTGATAGAAAGATCTTTTCATTGCATCCATACGAGTAAAACTCAAGGAAACAAACAACAAACTGGTCTTTTTTACCAAAATGTTCTTTAATGTGGACTCTGAAATTAAGTCTGAGCTCCATACCTGAATGGATGTAAGTATAGCTGCAACATCATATATTGGACTCCACTGGTTTTGCAGGATATCCAAACATATACTTCCATCTGCATAAACTAAAGAAATGGAAAAGCAAATTCCAGATTAGAATCCATTTTGCAGTTCTCTAATGAACGGAAAACCACAACTACACCTCCAACTTACTATTTGGATGAAACATGCGAGAAACAAATCGCACTGTTGGTGGCTTGTTGGGATAATCCTCATTGAATTGAAGCGTCAATTTAAACGTACCTGGTGTTCTCAAATGACAGAACAAAGTATTAAATACATGTCAGGAAAGAAGATATCCACACATAATTCACTCAGAACCAGGTACAGAATTTTTTGTTTTTTCCTCTTCTATGTGCCAAAAGCAATAGCACAAAATCAAAATTGCTTCAAATACAGAATGCATTCCTTGGTTGGTCCAGACGAAAATGTAACCACGCCATAAGTCCATTAGAGGATAATTTTAGTTCAACCAATAGCAAAACAGGATCCTTTTGTTACAAGATTAGGCGAGACAAGCTAGACATTTCTCAAATCTAAGCAGATAGAACAGCCCACCTCTGCCATACAAAGCTAAATCACCAAATTTCCGTAGAGTTTGACAAAATGCAAACAACCTATTGCAGAACAGTATAGAAGATTACTGTACGCTTCTTCACAGACTAACTTACTTTTGCCATTAAGCAATAGAATAATGACGGATAATTAGGTGGAAAATCATAATGGTATAAACAGGAAAGCTCTTTGGGAGATCAAAGAAATACTTGCCATCAGGGCACAAGAATATGATCATAAATACCATGCGCAAGAGGTACATCCCTGCTGAATGATTAGAAAAACTTACAACTGCACTTGTTTCTTCTCATCCTCTTTTCCTTTAAATTCCTCATTTTATTATCATGCGTGGAGGACAGAGGGGGCACGAGATATAAATGACAAATCAAACGATAGAAAAAACAGGCTTAGAAAATTGAAACATCACACTCTGCATAGACAACCAGTCAACCACACATAAAATTAGACCAGACAATTAGCAAGCTGACATCATATGTCAAACTACTGTGCTCTGCAATTCTTTAAGGCCAATGTTTCAATGCAAGGAAAACTCACCTCCATCCCAAGGAGTATCATCAGGACTGCATTCCGCACCCAGAAAAAACAATTTAAAAAAAGACAGAAGTTAGTTTAGTTATTTCTAGGCTAAACATGCCAAACAGATGTACCAACAGACAAGTATAAAACTAAATTCAAAGCACACATTTCATGAACTTCAGTTACAAGACTCACCCAAATATAACGGCATTCCAAAGCATAATGTTATTGTCTTGAGGAGCACCACTAATACCAGCAGGTGGATCCTGTTGTAATCTCTTGAAATCCCTCATCAGTCTCTTCCTTGCAGGAGTTGACATTTTACCTACCTGCACATCACCATGACAGAATTAACACAATCAAGCAGTTAATAGGAAGTATCACGTTCTTCTTTCATTGATAATTGAAGAGGAGAATCACTTAAAGTAAAACACCAAGCAAAACAACAAAAATTAACGAGTATTCCTTGCCTGCTTAAGCAAATCGATCCTATATTTAGTCATCTCAAAATCCAGCATACTACACTATGAGAGCTGAAACGGACTAATTATGACAATATTCACTGGGAAAGTAAAAGGTTTTCTCTGATTGTCACAAAAAAAACCCTACCAAAGAGTAACAAATACTAATTCATCCTTATCTTGCGATGCAGCTTATCATGATGAATACGAGCAGAAGGAAAGTGAAATTCAGATGCTTTTTTTCTCGAATTCGTAAGATCCACTGATAATTCAACACACACGCAAAAAGGAAAACAGAAACAGATGTTCCGGTATATAACATACGATAATTCAATTCAACACACTCACCTAACAGGGAAATTCAAAGCGAAGACGTGAGCTAGGGTTTTGCTTCAGCTATGGAGTTCTACGTCTGCTGTCTCTGGAGCTGGCGAATCGAAGAGGGCAGAGAACAAAAATGAAGTAGAATTGGGAATCACAATTTGGCACTTTTTTGCATCTGCTTTACACCACCCACCCCCTTTAAGTACCCCCACCCCCTACCCCGCTCCCGAAAGGCCACTTGCATTGGCGTTAGTCTTTATCCCTTATTATTATTGGTCATGGAAAATTCCAGAAGGCATCTTCTTTCACGTCATTAACAATCGACAAGTACTACTGCCAAATTAGAAACACACTGAGAAAGTTTATTTATTTGCCCAAGAAGTCCCTAATGGATTCTGAAATGTGCACTTTAGGTACTTTTATTATATTTTCGTCATATGCCAAATAGTGCTATGTTAATTACTATTTTAGAACTGCTTAGATCCAAATAGCGGAAATTCCCATTCTTGTCTATTTAGTTTGATTCCTTTATGAAGCAAGTTAGTAACCATCTATTTTTTCCTTAGGGATGAATTGACACAGTACGTTTGAAAAAAGATGTTATAGTTTATGTTTTTTTGTAGATGATATATTATTAATTGACGAGACATGCAACGTATACTAGTAAGTTTGAAGATTTTGAAGTCTAAAGGATTCAGATTGAGTAGTACTAAAATAAAATATTTAGAGTGCAAATTTAGCGACATAACTTATAAGGAAGATGGAGTTCTATAGAAGTGAGGATTGATACACAAGTCATATCCAAGAGAGAAAGTTCCAAGTATTTTTAGTTAATAATCCAAGAAAAAGAGAGGAGACTGACAATGATGTTTCATATCTAAATATCTAATTGAAGCAAGGCGAATCAAATGGAGGTTTTCATCTGGCTTCTTAATTATGTGATAAGAATGTATCATCAAGACTTAATGAAAAATGTATAAAGTGGATGTTATATCAATTATATTGTACAAGGTGAAGTGTTGGTTGATAAAAAAGAAATTACACATCCAAATAATGAAAGTAGTGAAAATGAGGATATTGAGAAAAATATGTGAGCTAATTAGAAGAGATATATTAGGACGAAGACATTGGGGACAAGGTCGGAATAACCTTAGTGGTTGACAAGATGAGGAAGATGACACTAAGATCGATGGTTCTGACATGGAAAGTGGAGATGCAGAACTGTGAGAGATTAGCTATAGTGTGCATATTGAAGAAGTATTGTAGGAGATGTGATTAAACAGGACATGATCGTAAATAAGAAAAAATGAATGTCAAGAATTAAGATAAAATGCTAGAAGGAATTCGAGTTTTGAACCATCACTGTTATTATTACTCCCCTACTATCTTATTCTTCAATTTTATTATTACTTGTTATTTTCTTTGCTTTTTATATTTTATTGTTATTACTATTCTTTTCTTTATTATTTTTAACACGACTTCTTCATTACCATATTCTTTTTCAAACTAATTTTGATATATTTCACTTGAGACAAAGGTACAATTTCTCTATCTTCGGAAGATACATAGGAATAAAGGTTGTGTGTACACCACCCTCCTCAAACCTCGCCTGTGGTATTACATTAGGTATGTCATTAGTATAGCAAGTTAATAGTAATTAGTACTATATGTTGTACGTGCAGATTTGATAATCTCACTGTATTAAATTGTGGAATTGAGTAAGATCTGAATTGCAAATCACATGAATTACAGTTTAATCTTGAACATTTTAGGTGATGATGATATATTCAGATCTAACCAGTACAATTTTTCAAACAAACCATAATTATATATGTTTTTAATATTCTTTTTTTTTTCAACATTTCAATAGAGGATTATTTTCCCAATTTTCTTTCGAAGACAAGACTTTTGGTTGACATGGGGAAAAAACACATATATTTTAAAATACAACTTTAAATGTAGTCAAGTAAAGCTTAGCATGCAAGAACTTTTCTTTACTTCATAATATGTTACACAATTAGAAGATATTGAATAATGGTATGTTGTGATGTTTATCCAGGTTTTCCACTTCTAAAACTAAATAGAAGCCATATGTAACAGCTAGCCAGACCAGACATGTACAGAACAACAAATTAAAGTGCATGATGACAAATGAGACCCAAAATGACACCAAGACAGAACTGTCAAACTAACAAAACTAATTTCAACTAACAATTACCAAAACCAAGTTTTTAATTTATTTAATAGATAAATGATTGTTTTGGCAATGAACTGAAGATGAAGCCATATATCATATGAATAGGCTAGCCAATATGAAAGATATATGCTCCCTCGGCTCTGGGGATGGGCAAAAAAATTGAAAAACAGGAAAATCAAATTGAACCGAATTAATTTGATTTTTTAGTATTGGTTTTTCAGTTCTTCGGTTATATTTCGATTCTTTTTTTCAGAAATTTCAGTTCATCAGTTCGATTTACGGTGTAAGGGTCCCGAGATTGCGGCGCACCCAAAAATTGAAGTTTTATTATATTAATATATACTTCTAAATTTTTATTTTTAAATATTAACCCAAGTCCAACTCAATTTTAACCAAGCCCAACACAATTTTAACCCAAACCTTTTTTTGGTTTTTTTATTTTCTCCCGCTTTGCATTTCACAATTCAGTGATCAAGTCAAAAGTTTCCTTTCCCCCACTCTGAAAAGTGAAAACTGTAATTGAAACTGAAGTTGAAACTGCAGCGAAAAACTGAAAATAGTGGGTTGTTGTAGTGTTGCTGGAGCCTGGAAAATTGAAAAATAGCAAGCTGTTGCTGCCTAGTGCCTATTGAAAAATGACAATTAACTGGAAATGGTTACTTATGCACTGCAAAGTGCAAATTTAAAGTGCAAAATTGCAAATGCAAACTAGAAACTGGAAAGTGAAAAATGCAAATTGAATTCGCTTTTATTTTATTTTTACTTAGCACCGAAAACTCATTTTAAAAAAATATCGAAATAAACCGTACCGAACCGATCTACTTTGGTCCGGAGTATGGTGCTCATTTTTAAAAAAATCTAATACCTAAAAACTGAATCGAACTTCAACAATACCGAACCGAAAAATCAAACGCCCACCCCTACTCGGCTCTATTTTATATGTCACCCCTTACTTTTTAATTTGCCCCCAAAAGAATATCACTTTATTATAATTAAAACCAGTTAGACTTTAAAATAAATTTCTCTATCATACAAATATCCAAGGATTGTTTCAAATCAGAAATTTTAAAAGTCTTCTTCTTTAATTTTTTTAAATAATATGTCAAGTCAAAAAGTATCACATAAAATGAGACGAAAGATGTATATATATGTAGACACATCATAAATGTCTTTGCATGAGAAATGCACAATAACTTTCAAGGATTAACATTTTATCCCTAATTAACCGATTATAAGCATGACCATATTCATATCTACAAAAAAGAAAACAAGAAACTAAAATGCTACGAAAGCCAATTGGAGCAAAATATTGAGATTAATACCAACTCTCACTTTTAGATACAAACTTTGGTTGGCATAATTGTCTTCAGTATCTCACCTTTTATCGTTTTAAAACTCCTTGTTTAATAATAATGTGCTATGATACCAAATGAAAAACTAGAGATTCATATAACTGATTTCAACTGAATTATTTAATTAGAATTAAGGTACATTTATTACTATTGTTATTTTGAAACTTCTAGTTAATATATATATATATATGTATGTATATATAAAATCCTTATCCCCTCTCGAAATCAAACAATCCATTTAAAAGCCAACCTTTGTGCCAAATGGTCTATCTTGCTTTACACTACAACATTTTAGGTCTTTAGGCACCCCTAAAAAGTGTGGCCCAAAATATGAGAAAGCGTAGTCTTTGATCAAAGGCCACACTTTTGGGCTTTAGGCAACACTTTTCTGGGGGTAGCCTAAACTAGCGTAACCTTTGCCCTAAGGCCACACTTTTCAAGTATTGCATTAGAAGTCACGCTTTTAAAGTGTGGTCTTAGTTCAACAAGGGCCACGCTTGTAATACATAATATAGAAACACTTTTTATGGGCTTAAACTACACTTTTCAAGTGTCATCGTTTCTTCTTTATAGGTAACACTTTAAAATCATAGCCATTGATACCTCCTAAAGCAATATTTGTGAAGTGTAACTGGAATTCTATTTATAAAAACTATGATTTTATTTTGCATATATTTTGTGTATTATTAACCTACTTAGATGATCTTAAGCATTAAAACTATCTAATAAAGAGCTCAATAATAATTCAAATGTATAAATTTGTAATAAAAATAAATTATAACAAAACTTTATTATTTTTCCGATATGAACTGTACACAAGTCTAATAAATAAAACTGAAACTTGGACATAATCCCAAGTTCAGCGAATAAAATAGCTACTGCTATAACAAGAAGTTGAGGCTATGGAAAAGAGATTATTCTCTTCTACTCTATTTGCTAATTCAGGTTGCAAACTTGCCCTGTACACAATATTCTGAGCATTATCAGGACAATTTCACAACTTTTTTGTCTAGCTAAAAAAATTCTCTAATCACGCTGCATCCAAATTGAATAAATAGAACAGATCAAAATAGTTTACGTGATGCCTTCCCACCATTTGTATGATTCGACATCAAAATGACTTCATAAGTCCATTTACTAGCCACCCCTTCGACATCCCTGCCACTCTAGAAAGCTAGAGCAAATACCAGCATAATAGAAATCAGAACAAAATAGAAGCTAATAAAATTTTAAAAGCAAATACTACATCTATTAGCGAAGCAATGTTTTAAAATGTCCACTAGGCACAAAATCAAATGTAAATTCAAACAACGTAATTATTCAAAAAGTGTTCATCATTTTTTGGTTCAACAAATCGATTGACAGTGAGATGTAAGAAAATAAAGAAATCACAAAATCATTTTAACTTGGATGAAATATTTCTTCAATTAATGAACATCAAATACATTTATCACAAGTAAAATTATCTTATCTCAATCAAAACAAAGACATTGAGAACTTAAGTTGCATTGTAGCATCCAAGTAGTAACTGCAAGAATGATACATGTACTAGGGAATTTCGTATATTTCTTTCACCAAATGAAGATGACAAATGCTACGTTGGTTATGTAGCATTAACAAAAGGATATTCATACCTGTTGCCAAGATTGACTAATCTAATGTAATCAGGTCCAAAAAGTGGTTCAACATCCTTAACCATTTCTTGAATCAAACTCAAATAAAAATTAGTATTTTGGTCTAGTTCTCTCTCAGTAGTTGTCATGTTAGTCTGATCATGATTGAAACATGATTTTTTTTAGGTTAATGTGTCAATTAAAGACAATAATCTACTCTAGAATGTAGCACATATTCATCATCTTCAAAGGAATCATATCATTCCCATGTTTACTGATATCAATTTAGAAAATTTTCAAAACTTATATTAACCTGTATCTTTCTTGAACTTCAATAATATCCCATAAATCAAACAAAGCACTACATAACATTTTAAAGTTCTAAATACAACTACTTTTAATAGAACAAAATTGATATTTTCCTCTATTCCATCAAAACACCTTTGATTTCTTTCTAGTCATGATGACACAACACAAAATGCACAACTGGATCTTTTTTTCTTCTTTTTCCTTAAAGATAGCTCTTGGAAACCATCTCAAACACATGTTCCACTATTTGAAGACCTATTGTTACATCACAGTATCTCAAATTTTCATATATTAGTATAACTAATCTATCTTTTCCATAAAATATATATATTTTTTATAATGGCCATGATAAGATGCACAAGGTTGGTAAAATAGGGCTTGGTTAATCATGTCACTATCAAGTCAACTTGATTTGAGGAATTGTCTATTTACGATATCCATACATTTTCACAGATAAATTATATTAGACTAACTATATTAAAAAATTTAAAAATGGAAGAATGATAAATTTTAAAACATAATTTGAGGAATTGTCCATTTATGGGAATCTCCACCATATACCAAAACAGGAAAAACCATAAAATTTGAAAAAATCAATAAGTTGTTAATGCAAATTCAATAACTCAAAAATGAAAATGAACAAGGCATGACAATGTGGTTCTCAAGATCAACTGAAATGAAAAAGAAGCTATAAAAAAATTTTGGCCAACCAAAACTAAAACTAGAATTAAGTAGCTAGTTACCAAAAAAAAAAAAAAACTACTAAATGACATGTCAAGTCAATCAAAAACTTCAAAAATGTAGCAATTCTCTTGTAACAACTTCTGACACGAAGATACAACTATAAGATGACAGTACCTGCCTCATCCAAATGAATAATTATAGTCCCAAGCTTTACAACAAGTGGATAATAATTTCTCTATAATGATTAATAGCATGGTTATCGCAAATTTCATCCTAATTTTTCCTACCACAAGGATAGTTTCGTCTGTTAGATTTAGCTAAATATTCTTCATTTTATCATATTTGGTGCATTTTCAGCCTAGAAGCGGAACAACAACATCATTGTGAAGCTATTGCAGCTCCGAAACACATTTACTGACAAGATCTTGATCAACAGTCTAGAAGCAAGTTTCTCTCTTCTATCAACACAAACACCTTCAGCTAGTAAAGTAACATTAACAACCAAGCTTACCTTTTCAACAAATTCCATTGATAGAAGTGACGCACAGTTCTAATGCTAATTCAAGTTAGACTTCCTCCAAATTTTTTAATTTTTTTAATTTAAAGAGGATAAAAAATAAAAAATTCAGCAGACCAATACCTTTAATATGAATAAATCTAAAATTGCAATGATGCTTGGACCCTCTAAAAATAATATCGAATCTGTGTGGGATCCTCTAAAAATACATTGCTTTTTGAATATATGATTTACACCCAACATTATTTTTGAAGAGTACATATTGCTGTGAAAATATTTAAACAAACCTGCTACCTAAGAAATGCCTAAGCCTAGACCAATAGTAGAGTGTGAAGGAAATGACATCAATAATAATTGAAAGCCATTACAATTGATCAAAATCTGAAATTTATAAGAAGATGATTTCTAGTACTCCAAACATGATCATGTATGGAATGCTTTGAACTAGACATAATGTTTTATGACAATGTTGCTGAAAACTATCAAACCTTCTAACAACGAATTAAAATGAAAAATATAGCTCTATATTCATCTAAAAAGTATAATAATGATGTAGAAAATACCTTTAAGAAAATTATTAGCAATACTTGCATCATCCAAACAGATTCACATACTGAACCTATCCATAAATATTGACTTGGAGGCCACCTGAAAACTATTCTTTACAAATAGACAAATGAACAAATAAAAGAATATTCCTTCAGTATACAAGATACTTTAATTTTATCATATAACTCACATATTATCAATGCTTCAATTTAAAAAAAATAGAATTATGAGACAATCTGTTAACGATAACGTAGCATATAAGAAATGGTAAAATTAGGATATTTCGTATATTAGAATCTAAATTTTAATTTCTTCCACACACACAAAAGAAAAAGAAAGGCAGAAGACAAACTAGAAGGAAGAAAATGGAAGAATTATTACCAACACTTGGACACATCCATATAAGTATAGTTCAGATAATTTATCTTGCAAATTTTGATACAATATACAAAGCTGAAAATTTCTTTCCCACATGCACAGTATTGTACCACAAAAAGGGGAGAAGGACAAGAAACATTGAAACCCTAACTGAGACGGTCGTTGAGCGGGATAATGATAGTGAGGTATTGAAATGATAAGGTAAAATCGACAGATTTAGTGTGAGGATTATAGATTACGGGGAAATCTGCATTTCTGAATGGCACCTCCAAGAAATTTTAGGGAGGAACAAAGTTTTTTGCTTTTGAGAGCTATTGTTGTGGGGGACATTTTTCGTAAAAGTAATAGTGATGAATAAAAACTACCAAGGTTTTTTGCCCAAACAAATTTCCTTTTTTTTGGAAAGGAAGGAATGCAGGGAAGAAGTCTTTCGTTAATACGATATATAAGGACCGCTACTACAAAGAGTATTACACCCTTGATCGTGAAATATCGATTGCTTGTTGAACCCTGTGAATTTGTTTAGTTGAAAATTTTATACAATATTTAAGGAACACTTATAAAGTATAGCCTTTAAAATTATAAATATACAACACACAAAAGCTTAGCATTATATATAACTAAGTGTGACCAATTATTTCGTAATTTGGTGACGCTTATAAAATGTAATCTACAACGTCTAAAAATATATTTTTTAAGTGTTGCTTAATTATATGTGGCCAAAAGGTTAAAATAAAAGGTCACATTTTAAAAGCGTGCCCTTATATATTTTTAGCAATATTTTTTAAAGTATTATTTAGAGTTAGTGTTATCGTAGGCCAAATTTGTTATAGTGATAGTGTCATAAGTATACTTTATAGTTTTGTACATATATATTAAAATTATCTCTTAATTTTTTAAATTGAGAAAAAAAATTAAAATAAAGATTTATTTTTTTATATAAAGACGTTAATATGGACAGAGGCCAGGAAAGTATAATTTTATCTTTAAAATACCTTTTATTGTACACGCAATTCCATCACTAATGTTTTTGTTACTTTAATCATATGGAAAGCCACCATTTTGAGAAAAGGAGAAAGAGATGTCAGTTCTCATCATTTCTCGTGGACAAATCTAATCATCAGAATCACAATTACTTCATCCATTTTTATCTGATATTTATTAACTTAACACAAAAATTAAGAAATAATATTTGATAAAAATAGTTTTTATTAAATTAATTTTTAAATATAATAAATACAATGTCTTGAAAAATATAATAGGAAAATAACTGTAATTATTAATAAGGATAAATTAGGAACAAATATAAAATTATCTCTTGATTTCATAAATTGGACAAGTATTATTAGATACTCCCTCTGTCACATATTAACTGAATTTATAAGGTAATGCAAGAAAAATATCTAAAGACAAACTTTACACTATACTTTCCACCATTGCCCTTTGTAAAGTGTAATTTATTTCCTAGAAAATGTAAAAGTTCAATAAATGAAAGGGCAAATATGGAAAAAGTTTTAAACCTTGAAAAATTCAACTATTTTGAACCTTGAAAAAAATCTTAAAAATTTAATTAATTTGAGACGGAGGGAGTATTTCAAATAATAAAGATGGACGGTGGGAGTAATTTAATAGGTACACTTAGTAAATCAATCTACCAATCAGGGGACCTTAATTCTGACAATGTAAAAGCTAATTAAATATTAGTGACTTCAGCAAAACGAAGTGTCAAAATAATTTAACGAAAACTAAAATATCTCTTCGGATTTCATACCTCCAAACCATTACAAAACAAAATAAAAAATACAACCATCTACTACCAGTTTCCTAGTACAAGCAAAAAATCTAACTAAATAAAGTAAAATGAATCAAATTGTGTAATCTTTGTAATCACCATGTGAGGTGGATGGTAAGCTGCAAAGCACTGGAAATGGCTGATTAACCTTCAAATTATGCTCAGATTTCTCGTCAATATGATGATTTGCGCCGCCTGAGCCAATGATAGATGTAAGAGCAACAGCCAATGCAGATTGAAACTTTGGGTCCGATGTTATTGCTTTTGTTGCAGCTGTAATTGTGTCTTGTGGTGATAAATTAGTTTGTGTAGGCCTCGTTGGGCTTATAATATTGCTTTGTAGATAAGATTGGGAAGCTTGGTTAAAATTTCCGTTACTCCAAGACATGTTGGAGTCATAGGAACTGAAATTGAGAATATTCGTGGAAGAGTTGTTATATCGCGGGGGATAATTACTGCTCATTCTGTGATTGTGGACGGGCAATGAGGAAATGGATGAGCCTGATGTTAAATCTAGAGTGATTGTAGGGTACTGAGAGTGTGATGAAGAAGAAATGGATGAATTTGGAAGGTAAAACGGGTTCGGTTTTGAGTTATAGGAGAGATAGTGGTTGAGCGCGGTGGAAGTGGCAGAACCTGTGGTACTTGTGGGGCCCGATCCGGAGCTGGATGAACCGGACAACAGCATGGAAGCCGCTGCTGAAGTAGTGAAAGCCATTGATGTGGCTGAATGAGGAAGTGGATGGTTATGTGTTCCTTCATATGTAGTGATCAAGATCGATGTGTCCTGAATGCATCTTTGAACCTGAGAAACAAGATTGTTTAGTTTAAGACACGTCTTGATTATTGCGAAAATGACTTTCATCTTATCAAACATAAATGATTACATTACCTGTTTTCTTACGGGGCAGGATGGTGCTACCGTGCAACGGTAGTAAGCTCTAGGGCATGGATTCCCTTTTGCAATTTTTTGCCCATATTTCCTCCATTGACATCCATCGTTCATCTGATGATCAAAAATCAAAACAAAATTTTCATTACTAACGTACACATTCTTCACATAATTTAACTAGTACATCATTAAGTTTGTGAAATGATTTTCTTGTAGATCTTTATCTTCAATGTTACCTTTTGAGACTGATTAAAAAAGAAAGAACGTCACATAAATTGCTATATAGTGAAATCCTTACCGTTGGTGTATCACATCTAACTCTGACAGAAACCTTTGCTCTTTTAGTAGGGTTTTGTTGCGCAACATCATCTTCTTCATTCCTCATCGTCTTGAGAACTTTTTGAGGAGGCCATGTTTCAACTCCTTTTTCATCGTCCTTAACTTCTCCTGAACTATTCTCCGGACTAAGATTCGAAGGTGAAGATTTCGAAGGCGTAATCGTATACGACTGGAAGTTGCAATCCAGTCCTAGGGCTAGGTTATCTTCTTCCTCCCCATTCTCTTTTTTGCTCAAAATTAATTTGGACAACTCCTTTTTAGTGTCACTTGAAGTCCTTCCTAGGCTAAGGGACACAAGTTCAGCTTCGTCATGTTTAACGCCATTAGTTTTTTGAGCAACTTCTTGGAATTGCATCTGAAGGTTCCGATAATCCTTCATAATTCGATCTAAATGCTTCTTCAACCTTTGATTTTCTTCCTTTATCACTTCCATATCGGCTTTGGCTGATTCTAGCTGATCTTCCTACAAACAGCAGACAAAAATTTTCTTAAAAAAAATCATATGAATTACTTTTTACACACTAAAGGTCGTTTGGTAGAGTATATCAAGAGAAATAATACATGCATTAATGTATTACTAATGCGTTGTTTGGTACACTTTTTCAATCTATGTATAACTAATGTTAGACTCTATTGTGTATAAGATGTGTATTACTAATACTATAACCCACCATTTTATGATAAACATTTTTTTTATCTATATATAATCTTACCCAGAACACCGGCAAGAAGAAGATAATTACATAATCACGTAGTATATAGTCATTATAAGGTATAAACTACTCTCTTTGTTTAAAAAAGAATAATCTAGTTTGACTTGATACGGAATTAAGAGAATAAAGAAGATTTTTCAATCTTGTGTCCTTATTTAAAGTTATGTGAAATATACTAAAATATCATTTCGTTATGTGATTTTAAAAAAAAAAATCACATGAAAAGTTAAAATTAAAATTTTGGCCCAAAAGAAAAAGAAGAGTCATTGGTTTTATAGTAAATCAGAAAAGAAAAGTAGATCATTTTTTTTAACGGAAGAATTATATATTATTATCCTAGAGGTCGGTTGTGATCATGACTAAAGGATGACTATGCCCTAGCAATTCAATTGCTGCAGTCAAAGATTTTGAAATCGAAGACTGAAAATTAATGTTTGACAACTCTGCCATGGTTAGGTTGATATGACTTCAATGTTCCTGCCAAAACATTTTTGGTTGACTTATTCTGCATGTGATCAATCTGGATCCTCCAATTACCTTACGTTTCACATTTTCATCAATTAAATACTACTTTTGTATATATTTAGCCAATTTCTCATATAGTATATAAATCTGAAACAAAATCAATTGAATAGATAAATAATTCCAATCTCCTGAACCTTATCCATTACTTCCTCCGTTGTGGCACTCTTTTCTTTTTGCTCCTCCTAAAAAGAATGTTATCTTACTCAAATTGGAAAGAATTCACCTTTAAAATTTCTTTTTTACCCTTAATGAAATGATTCTCAGCCACACAAATATCTAAGAATGATTTTAGACCATAAGTTTTAAAAACCTTCCTTTTTTCTTAAATACCATGTCAAGTCAAAGGGTGCCACATAAAATGAGACGGAGGGAGCACTACAATATAGGAGGTAATTTCCAAAAGCTACAAACTAAACTAGCTATGTTTCAACAAACTCATATATTTGTATTCTTGATTTTTCTCTGGGTCTATATAAATGAAGATTTCGCAGGAAATATATAGTTAAATTTTGAAGAGATCTTGCTGGATATATGAAGATTAGTTTATGTGTGTACTCCTTTAGTTAATCACCCTCCTACAAGCTATTTATAACTAACTAAAATTATTAAACTTAACAAGTCAGACAAATTACATAGAAACTAATTATACATAAATCAAATATCATGAACAGATCAAACTCAAGATAAGATAATTATACCTCCTCGAGATCCTTTTGCTGAGAGGACTTCGAATTATCGTCCTCATGATGTACTGATTTTCTTCCCTTTCCAACCTGAATTCAAGCATAGTAGATATCACTGTCAGTTTTATACATCATCTGTTTTACACTATCAGATCTTCCAAAAAATATGATATATATAAATATATAGTTCGTGTTTGACTATTTTCCAATTGGTGTCTAGGTATGAAGTGATACTAGACCTGTTTGAAGTTGTTTTCGATTCTCATGCAAAATATAGATTTAAATTCTATAGATGTATCTTTTCCCTGTCGAGCTAAAGTTTCAACATAATTTCAGAACCATCAGATTTTATTATCTTATTTTCTATTAACAAGTATTGCACTATGTACTTCTGGATGAATATATCCATCGTCTCGTTACATATATAGTTGAAATAAACAAAATATAAAATCACAAATTAAATAACTGGAGGATTATTGAAAGAAATGATTACCTTAAGACAATTAATATCATCTTCCTCGTGATCAGCTTTGATCTTTGTGTCCTCTTTGAGTACTACACCTCCATGAATAGATTTTCTGAAAACAGCCTCCATGTCTATAAACCAACTAATTTCTTCTTTATTTTTCTGTGAGTTATACCTTTAGTTATATGTGGAAAATAATTTATGGTGTCTTTTATAAGGATGAGCCAACAGTATTTGACTTGTCCAAAATAATTAAATTCAAATTCATTGTCTTACCGGAACCACAAACAAAACAAAAAAATGTCAATGGTTGTGTTGCACATAATTACTTAGGAATATATTTATATTTAATTAGTTTTTCCTTTTCTAATATAGAAATTTTAGAAAAAAAATGGTTGAAGAAGAAATCTTCAACGTTTAAGACATTATCATATAACATGTCAGAAAGAGGATTTTACTGCGTAAGGGTCGGGTCTCCGATCCACACCGTGTCTTGCCTAGCTAGTTGCAATAATAATAATAAATAATAAATAATAATCATAATAATACTAACAATAATAATAATAATAATAATAATAATAATAATAATAATATTGTTGAAGGGAAGTCACATGGCCAGTCAAACAATTTATTAGCCATTATAGGACTTTGTCTTTCACAAGTTAATTAAATGTAGCTAGTACCTTTGGGTCAATTGCCAGTAATCCATGAGTCCACTTTTGGATATTTCAACAGGAAAATCTAAAGATCATATTTATAAATGGCAAAACATATAAAGTCTAATTATACTCAATAATTATAGTTTGGATAATTATATTTTCTAACTATGTCATAGTAACATTTGTATAATTCGTGTAACATTTGATACATTTATTTAATTCATTACACAATTCGCAATTTTTGTATAGCATTTGTGTATTTCGCTATACCAATCGTGCACAACGTTTATATAATTCACTATACAATTCATACTATTTGTATATTTCCTTATACAATTTGATTCGCGTACAGGGTTTGTATAAACCACACAAATTATACAAAACTAAAATTGTAAATACAACTAAATGTTTGCTGCGAGCCGTAATTAATTCAAGCTGTAGCTATGTTAGCTGATTTTAGTATATATTTGTTTATCCGTATTTTTTCTAAATCAAAATTACAACCTGTGGCACACGCTAGCGTAATCATCCGATATTCGGAACTCATTAACATATAGGTCAAAAATTCAGATCTCGTAAATTTTTATGCTGACTCTATTATGTTAAGAAAACGGAAAATGTAAAAATAATGTCTCTAACGTGAGGGAAATTGACTTAAATTTGTCCTCCTCTCACCATTAATTGAATCTTAATTGTTCTTACTGTTAATATTTTTGGGGCTAAAAAGCCCTTATTGGACCCCATTGCATACAGAATTACGAGATTACATATGGGTTAAAAAGCCCTTATTTGACTTTGTCTATACCTTTAATTCGTAGAGTAGAAAAATTATTTTTGATAAACCCTTCATTCAAAAAAAGGAAAAATTTGAACCACATTAATAGAAAATAAGACATCAGAAAAAGTATACAAAGCAAATAGAGCAACAGATAATAAGAAACACTGAAAAACAAAGAAATCATGTGATTTCTAAATAATATATGTTATTAATATGGAGAAATGGACAGGAGGTTAGGCCCTGGCTCTCCCACATGAAGTGTGACAACTACAGTTGACTATTGACTAATCTTTTACTTTCTTTCTCGATTGACATCTTTACCTTTCTATCTTCGATCATATCTTCCATATATATTGAAATAAGTGTCATGTCTAATCCTTTCTCTTTCTTTGCTCTATCTTTATCCCTCTTAATTTATATTATAGCTAATATTTCACACCCTGAATCATTGTGAATGGTGATTACACTACCTTGGGATGTTATGGACATGTCAAGAATGAGTTCAGATTGTTGATTGCTTTTGGTGTGCTTGACATTTGGTTGAACTGGTTGTGACTCTTAGGGACAATAGTCATTTAAATTGTCCATGCTAATATGGAATTGATTATGTGCCATTTAGTCGTGATTTGTGCTTATTTGCATGATTGAGTTAAATTTGGTGTTGAATTTGTTCTTAGTATGGGACATAGTTAGGCATTATAGGTGACTTTTGTGCTCAGCTATGAGGCACTCTTATGACTCGTAAGTTCTTATACGAGTTGTAGTGGCCCCTTCCAGCAAGCATCAATCACCTGTAATCACTTCATATTATTTATACTTGACTCATATATGATTCATAGCACTTAGTATGACTCGTAAGGAGGGTCATGTAAACTTTTCTAAGTTTTTAAAATGTTTCTAGAACTAGGTATGACACTAGGACTATAACTCATTGGCCATCATACGAGTTATAACTGCATGTCATATCTATGATCAAAAAGCATTTTTAAATGCACGAAAGGTTCTAAAAGGCCAGTCTACGACTCATAGGTCACCCTACGAGGCATAACTGCACTTGTACCTGCATATTTGTAGTTGCATCAGTGCATAATTACTTGTTAGTTGTTTTTGTTTCTAGTTCTTTGTTTAGTATTTCAGGGGATCAAACATCTTGGACTTAAATGTTGCTTTTGTGGGTTGTTTGCAGATAAAAATGCCTCCAAAAGTTATATGGGAAATTCAAGCTCTACAACGGAGGTTGCAGGATGAATCCTCCGATACCGAGAAATCTGAGGGCTCTGTGGAAGTCCACAGAGTCAGGTTAGACCTGGAGGCCAATAGACCTTAGACTCGAGCACTCGCAGCTAAGACATCGATGGAAGTGAGTAGTTCCTCCCAGTCTAAAGAGGAGGAACAATAGGGCTACAGGGATGGGTCAGATAGCAGCTTACCATAGAAGACCCCCTCAAACTCGGGTACAGAGTTAGAGTCAGAAAGAACTTCTCAGTAAGAGGAGGTCCAGACCCATCTCCAAGCCGATCGTATATTAAGCATCCATGGGATGAAGGAAATATATGACCAAGGGTTGGAGCCAAAAGGGCAAGGCAATCCAATTCGACAGTTCCATGAGGAGTCCCGAATGAATGCCTCGGGCTTAGGGAAAGTGCCTGGATTGGATGTTGGATTGGATGAGCATGGGCTATGTTGGACCACACAATAGTTGGGCAAATATGCCTCTTACGTATTACATGAGTTCGATGCAGTGTGCCTTGCTACACTCCACCCAGGGGTTTCCAAAGAACAAAAAATCAATTGAGCAACCGAGGCTACGAATGGTGACAGTTCGGGAGAGAAAAGTTGATATCTCAGAGGAGACAATCCAATGAGTGCAGTTTGAGCCTACTAATACATCCCCTCTGTCCACGCGGAGTAAGATAGCCATATTGAGAAGATGAGGACAATGGTGACTAGGAAAGATATCCGTGATAGGATGGAGCTTCTACCATGGATCGCTAGCCAGATTTTTGAGGAGGGCATTGAACCGACATTGGTCACAAACCAAACAAATCCTATAGTACATGTCAACCTCTCCTTTCGGGTCAAGTTCAGGTGGTCCATTATCCGTTGGCATATCAGGCCAACTTTTTTAAATAATGTGATCACCGCTAAGAGAGATATATTGTTAGCCAGCCTTCTAGATAGGTATTCTATAGATTGGGCTATATCATTTTGGAGAAGATTCATGAGGCTATAGCTCGGATGAGCACCACACTGCCATTTCCAATTCTGATTCATCGACTATGCAGTGCAGCAGGTGTTCCTATTGACCCTTATCGGGAGGCTACGTGAGCTATCAGTGCAGGTCCAACCATTAATTTATTAGATATTTTGGGACTCTAAGGAGAGGATAAAGGTATTTTCCCAAGATTCAATTGATGATAGAGTTCAAGCGGTTGATGCATGGGTCGATGCATTCGATATTAGAGTCCAGAAGACACTGTAGGGTACTGGGACTATCAACATGAGTGCGATGACTAATAACTTAGATAGGTTTAATGCCAACATGCTCCAGCTGTTTGCAACCCCTGCTCCAGCTCCAGAGGTAGCACTGGTAGGTGATGAGGCACTCACCGACTATCTGAACATCCTTAGGAAAATGACCTCTGAGCATGTTGATCCAGAGCTGACCTTGAAGAGGCCGAGACCTGAGGAAGAGGAGCCAATACCTGAGGAGGTAGTGCAGGAGTCTCTTTTGTTCGCAGATATTCAGAGAGACAATATATAACACACCCCACCTGGAGAGGGTACTTCATCAGAGGAGGAGAGGCAGACTCAGGACCCCACAGACTAGCCTAAGATTGGTGCATGAGCACCATAATGTTTGACCACTTTTGACCCCAACACTTACTTGTTTCTACGGATACTATATCCTTTTGTTAGCAATATAGTTTTTATTTTTGTTTTTGTTGCTATTCTTGTTAGAAATGTGCTTAATTTGGTTTTGTAGAGTGGTTATCTTAAGTATTAGTTTTGAATGCATAAATATCTATGTTATGCTTTCATATGTTCATCTTTTCTTTGTGTCTTTACTTTGAGGACAAAATATCATCTTTTGGTGAGGTGGTGGAAGTTATGGATTAAGATAAACTTTGGGTAGCCGTAAGTCCATAACTTCTCAATTTTTGATCCCAAGGTTTTCTTGCTATGTTTCTTTTTCCTTGTGGATGCTTAATTTTCTATTGAACCGTCATGTTTAGGAAGTATAGATAATTTGTAAATACATAGTAATGTTATCTTTTGGTATATATACATATAGTTCTTAGATTTTCTTTAAACTTTTGATGCAAAATTGGGTACCCTCAAAAGTTTTGAGGTTGTGATTATTGATGCACTCATACATTTTTTAGTACATGGCAATGTTTATTTTTATATTGTGAAGGTAAGCTAAGACAAAAAGCATGACATGTGAGTCTATACTTGATTGTGGATGCAATTGCCATGTGTGTTGTGAGCTTATTTTGATGCATTCATGTATCATTATATGGAATCAGAACTTGCCCTAGTACTCTAAGATTGGTTTGGTTAAATAGTTGATTTGGAGGTGATCTAAGGCCTTTGTTCTGATAGTAAGCCTACTTTTGCCTAAATTACCTACTAAACAAACTAGTGAATTCCTTTTCCAAACGTTTGAGCTTCTCATCTACAAAAACCAATTTCTTGACACCTTGCTAACTTTACCTCATTTAATGAAATACCCTGATATTGGCCCTGATCTATCCATGCACATATGAACCTTGATTAAGGCTAAAAGCCTAAGTTGAGGGTGGCTGCATTGGTGGACCTAGTTTGAGGTATAGATATTATGTACTTCACTTTAGGGTAAAATCCTATGTTCAGGGTGGCCTTTATTATGGTAAAATAACAATAATGGGGTAGTTAGTTGAGGTGAAAAGAAAAAAAATGAATAATTATGCGACGGGTGAAGAAAGAGAAAGGGAAGAGTGCCTTGAGTTAAAAAGATTAGCAGCCAAAAATGACTTCAATATAAAAGCACAGGTAAAAATGAAAGAATAAGCCCGGGAAAAACTTGAAATGGGGGAATAAGGGAGGAGTTGGTGAAAGGGTTGGATTATGAAAGGAAAAAGCATTGGTACACATGGTTAAAGGATAGCATTTAGTCATTATTTGCCTAAAATACCACATCAAAGCCCCCTGAGCCCATGTACAAGCCAATAAGTCCTAAAGTGATCCAAATCCACTTTTAAAACAAATTAAAAATGAGTGTATGGGGAAGCTTTTGGTGTTAGTCATTGTGCATGAATTTCAACTATGAGAGTGAGAATGCTTCCTCAGTCCCTGATTTCTGAATGTTCTTGAGTGAGTATAAGGGACTTCTTTCTAGTGAGGGCATTTGCACTACTTGTGTAGCATATGACTGTACAGTGATTGTGGACCGTTGATGCTCCTTAGCTTGTCATAGTTGGATTGCCAGGTATCTCATTATGTTCCTATTTGTTAAATAATTTAACAATCTTGTTTTTAAAATGGTAGTTGGGTACCTAAATCAGAGTAGTTGATGTATATGCCATTAGTATAGTTGGTAAGTATTTCTCTTTGTCTATGTAGATTGAGTTGTCGCTTGAGGACAAGCAACAATTCTAAGTTGAGGGTGTTGATGTGTTGTAAAAATACAACACATTTGACCCCTGAAACAAGGGATTTTGTGAGTTCTTAAAGCAACTTTTTACCATTTTGATGTGTTTTTATGTTAATCTTGCAGAAAAGTTAGGTTGGCCTGATTTTTAAGAAAAATTACAGATTTTGCTAAAGTACAGGCCTTACGAGCCAACCTACGAGTCATAGATCAAGATATGAGTCGTACGGTAGTGTCGTAGCAGGAACTAGAGACCAAAAATAAAAATTTTCCAAATGAAGATCACTCCTACAAGGACATGGTATGAGTCATAAGACACACCACGACTCGTATAGATGGACTAGTAGCAAGAAGTAGAGGGCCAAAATGTTAGACCAATAAAACAGAAGACGAAGACTATGAGACAATATACGAGTCTATCTCAAGTAACAACTCAAACCTATGGGTCATACCAGTTCAGTCCAAGATGCCAAGAACCTGATACAAGACACCGACTATGACTCATAGGCAAACATACTAGTCGTAATTGCAAAATTTATCAGATACCAGTTGTCAATAATTCTTGTAAGTACTTTATATAGTGTATGTTAGGTTTTTGAGAAGGAGTTCGAACAGTAGACGATTGTCCATTATATTTTGAAGCTTTTCTTAGATTATTAGAGTAGTTTATTGTTCTCTTTTGGGAAACCCATTTTTGGGATTGCAGATCTTGCTTTATACAATTTGTGGTGCCTATCTCCTTTGTTGTTATTGGTAAAACTCTCAATTATGTCTATCTTATGCATTTTTGGTGTGTTTTATCTTAGCCATGAATAGTTAAGCACCCAAAAACTTAGGGTTATGGGAACCATGGATAGTTGATTTGAGATGACCTAGGTTTTGTCCATGTCTGTGATTAGGGTTTTGCATGTAATGTTTATTTCCCTTCATGAGTAATGTTGTTTGGTGGTGGCCAATACTAAACCCCCGCCTAGGATCACAATCCCAACCATGGTAGTGACGAATAGGAAAAGATAAGTAGATGATAGGATTCAATTGATGTATTCCAGTCTAATCGAGCAAGCCTCACCAACGGGAGGTTGACTGGACGATAGGTAACGGTTAATTGGCATTCCATGGTAGCCGACCAAGCGCCATGTTGAAATTTTGCCTTCACCTTCACAAAAGGGTTGGAAGAACCTAATTTACCATTCTGTATGCAATTTACTGATCATAGCTATGATATCTAGGGTAATTGAGTTAATGAACTATGGGAAACACAATTTCCAAGTTATCCCCAAAATTGAGTGTTTTCCCATATTTTAATTTGTATTTATTTTATGTTGTTTTTTGAATCACAACTCCCCCTCCCCTAATTAGATATTGTAGTTATAGATGCTTGGAATGATCAGTAGTGAAATCTTTTAGTCAAGCCCTGTATTCCCTGTGGATTTGACCCTAATCTTTGTTAGGTTGATTACCGATAGCAACCACTTTCTTATTGGAGCGTGACCATCATCATATAGGTATTGTTCCATGTTCATATTACATTAGGTCTTGCCTTGTGTATCATTATGTTTGATGTGGTGAATTTTTGTGCTATACTTGGGATGTATTAGTTGCATAGATGTTCTGTCTCCTGTGATTGTAGGGTCCATAGAATTAGATTACAATTCCCTAATAAACTCGTCTTTGAGTGGTGGGGCTTGTAAGGTGGTTGTGAAGGGGTAAGTTCGTTTCTTATCTTAAGGTACAATTGATCTCTAATGGTTCCATTTATCATCTTGTAATAGTTAGAGGTGTTGGACCTAAGTTATTTCCATTAACTTGTTTCCGGTGATCAAAGAGTTAGTAAATGTCCTTTCCGATATAACTAATGCACCGGTTATGTCTATAGGTATCATGAATAAGTTCTTTTTATCCCTACCTTGATTGTTTGTGGTGTTTTTCATTGATGATATTTTGATCTAATCTCTTAGTAAGGATGAGCATATGGCTTATTTGAGGTTAGTGCTATGAAGATCGAAGGAAGAGAAGTTGTATGCTAAATATGAGAAGTGTGAATTTTTGTTGAAAGAGGTTGCCTTTCTAGGTCATCTGGTGAATGGAGATGGTATTAAGGTGGATCTAAAAAAGATGAATGTGATTAGAAATTTCCCTAGACCACTGACCCATTGGACATTAAAGGCTTCTTGGGCTTAGAGGGTTACTATCGAAGGTTTGTGAATGGGTTCTCTTCTATTGCTTCTCCCATGACTAAGTTGACCCAAAAGAAGGCAAATTGTGTGGACTAATGAGTGCGAAAAGAGTTTCCAAAGCTTGAAGGATAAGTTTGTATCCGCTCCTATCTTATTTCTACCGAAAGGGTTGGAAGGGTTTGTCATGTATTGTGATGCCACTTGAATTATTTTGGGTTGTGTTTTGAAGCAAATGGTAAGGTGATAGCCTATGCTTCTAGATAATTTGAGATACATGAGAAGAATTATCATATCTATGACCTTGCGTTAGCCGTTGTGGTATTTGCTTCAAATTGGATGTCATCATTTGTATGGGGGCATGCTGATGTGTTTACCAATCACAAGAGTTACCAATATGTGTTCACCCAAAGATCTTAGCTCCAGACAAAGAAGGTGGTTAGAACTTCTTAAGGATTATGATATAAGTATGTATTATCATCCTAGTAAGACTAAAGTTGTGGTCGGTACTTTGAGTAGGGTGTCCCTGGGTATCCTAGTTCATATTGATGGGGATGACAAAGGGGTGACTAGGGAGGTCCGCAGGTTGGATAGTTTGACGGTTAGGTGGGAAGAGGTTGACTATGGTGGTATTGTAGTTGTTCGTAGTTCAAAAACATTCCTTGATTAATGAGGAAGAAGCAAAGCAAGGTCTTCATCCCCCCTTGTTTGAATTGTAGGCTATGGTGAGCATTGGCAAGGTGGAGGTTTTCTCCAAAGAGGGAGATGGTTCCCTTAGGTACCAATATAGGTTGTGTGTGCCTAGTGTTGATTACTTGTGAAGGAGGTTTCTTGATGAGACTAATAGTAGATATCATTCTAGCATTAGTATGGCTCCTTTTACGGCCCTCTATGATGGGCATTGTAGATCACCAGTTGGGTGGTTTGAAGTGGGAGAAATGGAATTGTTTGGTCCGTATCTGGTTAATACAGGCTATAGAGAATTTGAGGTTGAATAGGGAAAGGTTGAAAACACCCCAAAGTCGTCAAAGTCCTATGCCGATGTGAGGTGAAGGGATCTTGAATTTAAAGTTAGTGATTGGGTCTATTTGAAGGTTTCACCAATGGAGGTTGTAGATCATTTTGGTAAGAAGGGAATTATGTTTATGGTTTGTGGGTCCATATAGAGTATTGAGGAGGATTGCTAAGGTTGCATACGAATTGGAGTTGCCTATGGATATGGATATGATTCATCTGGTTCATCATGCATCTAGATTGAGGAGATGTGTTTGTGACACGAGTACTATAGAACACTTTGAGGATGGAGGGTGTTGTGGAGTATAAGTTGGCTAAGGAGAAGGTTTTGATGGAGGTATTGGATGGAAGGGTGGAGAAGTTAATTGATAAGGATGTAGTTTTTGTCAAGGCCCATTGAAAGAATTATCTAGTCAAAAGTGTCTCTCAGGTAGCCGGAGTGGGCTTGGACAAGCAATATCCGTACCACATACATTCTATTCAATCTTGTGCTAACACATGAAGTCCTTTTCTTTTATGATTCCAAACATTATGTTTCAGCCCTATGTCATTTTCATGCATTCATGTTTATGTTGACAAGTTCATGACGATTTTGACACTCATGTCGAGATTTTGAAAATGGTGTTTTAAATGTGTAGTTGCAATCTTGTTGGGGCTGTTTTCTTAATGATAACTCTGTTATGTATATTTGTTTGACATTCGGGGATAAATGTTTCCAAGGGGGAGATGTTGAAATGACCCCAAAAGGTAAAATCTGCCTCGGAAGTGCCCATAATTGTAATTTCTATATATCTCAAAATTCGTGCGTGATATCGAAAATCCAACTTCTTATTCTTGATCAAGGGGCAAAATTTATGGGGAATGGGTCTAAGCCCAATTTTAAAACAAATGAATCACAATTTCAAATTCCCAAAAGTTCCTTATCCATAATGGGTACACACCCCTGACACGATTCAACTAGGGTGCTGACTAGTGCTATTTTTGCTCAGTTATTTTGAGTTTGGTCCAAGACATTTAGATTTTGGGCCTAAGTCCTCCAATGCATTAAAATACCTACACTTAGCGATATTTTAGCTTCTATCATACAAGACGTTCCCCAAAACCCTCTCTAATACCTAGACTAATATTTTATCCCCTAATTCAAGTACCAAATCTCATCCAGATCTTATGGATTTCACTCAAACTTCAATTCTACATTTCCAATCTTTATCAAGTGATTCTCCAACTTCAAGGTATGTGGGTTTCGACCATTGGGTTCTTTCACCCATGATGGCCAAACTTTCTTTGTACATAAATCTTGTGTTTCAAAGTTTATCTATTTATGGGTCTTACTTACTATGAAATTTACTGTGAACTATGTTGGGGTTTTGTAAATGTGTGATTGTTAGCATGTTTTAAGCTATGAATCTTGGATATATCTAGATATTTGATGAAGGGTTTTGATGTATATTGAATGATGGTATTACCAAGTATTGGTGGGTGGTTTTACATTGGATTTTCTTGCATGATTTCACTCTTGAATTACATGGCTTTACATTAGCATTATAAACCCACAAAGTGTTTGATAAATTGTCTTGTTAATGTATCTCGAGATATTGAAGGCCTAATTCTTGGCATATGAGTTAAGTGACTCTATGATGATGAGAGGATGTTATGTATGTATTGATTCCATGAGAAGTATCTATTGTGTTATGAGTTGAGTCCATGAGAAGTGTCTATTGTGTTTGAGTTGAGTCCATTATACGGGCCTATTGTGTCGTGTGTTAAGTCCATAAGAAGTGTCTATTGCATTCTGAGTTGACCATAGCTAATTCAGGGGTGATGCCTCAATCGCCTAACATGGGGATAGTATTCCATCAACAAATTAAGGGGTTGATGCCTCAATCGCCTAAGAGGGGTTGATTCCTGAATCACTTCTAAGGGATGGTCTACCTTAGATTTTAAGTACTAAGTTTTTGGTCTATGATGATAGTTTATTCCTACTAATGTAATATGTTCCATATAAAGCATGTTTACTTCAAGTATTAGACATGCATGCCATATTGTTATATATTCACCAATTTCCTAATTATGCATTTTAATTATAATGCCTATCTATTGTTGCATTGCATCCTACATACTTAGTATATTCAAATTTACTAACGCATAATCTATGCCTACATGATATCACTATGTAGGAAACAGATCTTCTATTGATACTCCTCCATGTCGCTAGACGAATTATTCAATTTAGCTTTTTGTGAGTCCTCATGTCCGGGGATAGTAAATATATTCTCTCATGCTTATGTTTGGGCTATATCTTGTATATTTGGATTACCTATTGTAACTATTACGAGGGTGGCCTCGGTTGCTTGTCTTAGTCCCCGCTGTGTTCTATATTTTGAGATGTTGTTGGACAAGTATGTAATGATGCTATAAGCATGACTCTATAGATGTTTTATGAAATGAAGCTTTCTATTAGTCCATACTCCCTTATTTCTACTCATTTATTATGTTTAATTGCTTCTGCAAACAAAAATGTGTAATGATATGTGAATAGGCTTGCTTGGGGTTCCCCATGCAGCGTGTCACATTAGGTCCTAGTTTGGGTAGTGATAGTGGACTTTCCTTCTCCAAAACAAACTAAAATTAAGATATAGGTTATGCAATCTTAATAGGAAATAATCAGTAGCGGTTCTCCACAGTTCGAGTTAAAGGAGGAAAGATTTGTTTTAGTAGTAGGAGTTCTAATTTTATAATGTTTGCATTCTAGTTATACGAGCCATGTGTAAAACTACAGCTTGTACACTATCTCATATAAAACTTCTAGGCGAAAAACATTGTGCAATTCATAGGTAAAACTATAGGTTGTGAATACGGCTCATGGACCCCAGGTAACTCCTTCTGTTTATTGCCTAATCAGAGGTTCCTATGACTAACACTATGAGTCAAACTCAATTTTATGACTCGTAGATTAGTCTGTGAACTACAATCCCAAAGATTAGGGTTTGATGATTCCACGAGACCGTGATCTATGGGCCGTAAAATCCTCGACAACCTATAATCAGGGTTTCATAAAGCCTAGGCCCATTAATTTTGGAGATTCACTTAACTTATAAAAAGAAGGGGTCAGATTAATTAGACCCCTTTTTCCCCAAAATTACACAAATAACCCAACAATTCCATCCCTTGTTCCTTCGAACACCGACGACCAGCCACACCCATTTTTTTGCCATTTTTTGGCTACTTTCAGCAACACTAGGGTCCTCTTCCCCGGCCACTCCTTTAATTTCTTGCAACTTTTCACTCAATTTGGGAAGCTGTTGGTCCTAAAACTCCTTTGAAATAGAAAAATCATGTAACTAGATTGAAACATATTGCAGGGTGTGGTAATCATATAAGTGGAGCTGTGAAGTTATGTTTTCCATTGCTTGTGTATAATATTGAATCCTAAAGAATATATGCCAATGATTAAGTGTTAAAAGTTGCAAAATTGTTCGTATGGCTTTGTCTCTGTGTTTGAATGATGTATATGAAAACCATGTGGTCACATGTCGCTTGGAGTAAATTTGACTTTGTGCTTGAAAAATCGAGTTGTGATGGCATACATATAATTTGATGCTAATCTTTGAAAAGGGGTTGCTTATCGTGGGAAACATGGAAAATGTATTCGATGGGGTTGTACAAAACAGATTACATGTGGGGTTTTGGTGTTTGACTTGAACCATGTTAGGGTTTACCATATCTTGCTTTGATGTTGTATTAACTGTTGAAAATGTCGTGCAGTGTCTATTTTTAAAAGCTTGGAAACTCATATTTCTAGGGTTTTTACTCCATGAGGGTCTTCTATGGCCCATAGGAATTTCCATAAGCTATAGTTGCCCCTCATATGAAAATCTTGAAATTGGAAGTTTCTGAGAACCCATCAGATGAAACCCTCTATAACCCATAGAACATTCTACGACTCATAGAAAGGTCTTTGTAAATCCCTACCTGTGAATATTTAAACGCTGGAACACTTCTACGACTCAATCTATGATACAAATATTATTTCACGAGGCATACCTAGACTCATAGATTAAATTCTAGTAAACACAATATATGAACATTGTTTTTATGAAGGCCTTCTATGACTCCTAGTTTTTACCACGACCCGTAGAAGTGTCTTCGTAGTCTCACCTGTGACAATGTCTGAATTGATTTTGCTTTTTGTTCCTTGAATTGTGTGGCTAATTTTGCTAAATTTGTATGTTTCTAGTACTATGGACCTAAAGCCAAGACATGATGAGATTGGAGCTATGCATAGGAGGCTGACAGATAAGACCTCAGAGGATCACGGGACCTCCGAGACTAGTAGATCACTTGAGGAGCTCAGTGTTCAGCATGATCCGAATGTTTAGCGACAATAGACATGGGTTGCTACCAGACCTGGGCAGGCCTAAACCTAGGCTATCATTGTTCTCTCTCCCTAGTGAAAAGAGGCAGCAAAGATTGTAGTTCCATCAAGATTACTCCACCCAAAAATATAGGACACCATCTTAGGCATCACCATTACTTCCGTATGCTCTATCAATCCGATAGTGTGTTGAGGGTATACGGGAGATATACATAGAGAGAATGTTATGGAATGAGTGGGGAAAACTAGCCCACTATATTTTTTAGTAGCCTCGGATCATCACTTCTAGACTAGATAGTATACCTAGCCTTTAAGACATTCTCAATAGTTATGGGCTCAGATGGCTAGCCAGAGCATCGGTGAAGTACTCCTTGACCATGGTTTATGCGTTTTACACCTCCTATCCCACCACAATTCGTAGCACTTTTCCCAATGTGAAGAATCTCCATACTTAGTCTAGACTTAGTCTAGAAAGACACATATCAGAGTGAGGGACCGAAAGGTGGATATCTCCGAGACGACCATCCATGGTATGTTATTTTGGCCTGAGTTCCTAATCCCTATATCAAAAGCAGAGTATGATCGCAGGATGAGGAAGAACATGGATAAGGCTATCTTGATGAGATGGGGTGCATCACAGATTATAGAACAAGGCCTAGACCATACATGGATAGCCACTTCAGTTGTGCCTATTGTGAAGGCTTCACTTATGTTTCCTACCAAATTCTAGTGGGTTGTTGTGAGATCACGGATCTGGAGACTCCGTCAAATAAACCCTTGACACTAAACCATGCTATTATGGTTGCCAGTATCTTGGTTCCAGCCTCATCATAGAGAAGATACATAACGCGGCCATGAAGAGGTCTATTTTCATCCCCTTCTTTGCTGGATCTACACTCTGTATAGAGTCGACGGCAAAGAGTCTACATCATTCTAATTCGCTGATTGAGCTCCATTGCACCTTAGATGATATCCTAATCAAGGGTGAGGATAATCTAATGGCCCTCTAGCGAGCACCGCGTCAGCTGCATAGATGCCAGAGATGCTTAGAGTGGAGCCACCACATGAGGCTCCATCCATCACCACTAGTGTGGTTGCTACTACTGAGTAGAGGCCCCAGCAGACAGAGACTGACATGGAGAGAGGGCACACTACTATTACTTCTACCCCGTAGATTGTTCCTACACCAGTAGCACCCGCTAGCATTGTCTGTGTAACAGTGGTATCCATTCAGGCCATGGCGTAGAGACTGGCCTCCACTTAGTCTTAGTTGACGCAATTACTTTAGCAGATTAGGCATTGGGTCCACTAGGCCATTCTAGAGTCTGAGGGATGTATGCAGTCATACACAGTTGCTACTGTCTAAGAGAGACCTATAGTTGTGCATGCTCACATAGATGTTTTTGAGACACGAGTCCAACAGAGCCTTACAACAGCACATCCAATGTATTTTACAGCCCTTCAAATGAAGATCCAGTAGCTCTGGGTTGAAGTGACAACCACTTTGGCTGTATATGTGGCATTCGCATAAACTACACCTCCGATGCCAGTGGTGGACGATTTTGCTCTTGAAGAGCTTTCATACACTTCCCATAGGAAGAGGCCCACATTGATGATGACCCAAATTCAGTGAGGATGCAGGAGGGGTTAAGAGAGGAGCAAGATTCATAACTTGTCGTGATGCATTCAATACAAGACGAGGAATTGCGGAAGGATCATAAGCTTGAGAGTATGAGAGGTTTTAGCCCCTTAATATGTTTCTACCACTGAGAAGGCCACCAGGAAGGTTGAGATTGGACAAACTTAGTCAGGGATCAGTACTTAGGTGCCCAATTATATTCTTTTTGACCCTTGTGCTTTATATTCTATTTTGTGTATTGAGGATAATGCAACTCTTTTTCGATGGGGTATGGGTGGTTATTGGCCTCAGTGAAGTCTTTGTAACCTTGGCCTATAACTATCCCTAATTTTGAATCTTAGAGGTTTTCTTGCCTATGTTCTTTTTCTCTATGCATATTTAATTTCTATTGAAACAACATTTTTAGGATGCGTAAGTAGTATCGGTAGTAGATATTATTAATACCTATGGCATAGGTTTGTCATTATGTTTTTGTTCATGTGTAAAAAAAATTATACCTATCAAAATTTTGATAGTTAGTCTTGATACCAACCATGCATGCTTGTTGATGGCAGTTCTTTTCCTGATAAGTAAGTATGAATTGAGATGAAAAGCATGATTTGAGAGTCTCTTTATTGATAGTGTAATTAGTGTGATGTGAGTGCGAACTTTTTTTGCTAAATACATATAATATGTTTCAATTCAGAACTCTCCCTATTACTCTAGCTTAGACTATAGGCTTGTTGGTTAGAAAATGATCTTAGGTTGTTATTTATCATAGTCCACTTAGCCTAAATGACCAACCAAATGTGAGAAATATCCCTTGATCTAAATGTTTGAGCCATACATGTACCTTTTCTTTGTAAAAAACAAAGTTACCAAGCCTTATGTAAAATCCTTAAATTGCATGGTCCTTCCTTGATCATTGTGCACCTTGACTGAGGGAGAAATCTTAAGTTGAGGGTGGCTACCAAAAGTGACCCTAGTTCCTAAATTTTGATATTGTACACCTCGAATCAGGCCAAAAACCTATGTTGAGGTTAGCTGGTGTTAGGGCAAATACAAGATGAGGGGGAAGCAAGTGATACATGTAAAAGGAAATAAAAATCTATTCTACATGAAAGAAAAAAAAGGAATGATACCTAGTCAATAAGCTAAAAAGAAAAATGATGTTAAGAAGTAAAAGGCAAAAAGTTGAAAGATGATAATAAGGCACTCAGAAAGCTTGAAATAGGAGACAGGGAGAATAAGGTGAAAAATAATAGTGTTGGTAGGGGAAAAGTGTAGAAAATTATGGTATTAAGGAGGACTTGTGTCACTATGATCCTAAAATATCATGCCTAAGCCCTTTGAGCCTACGTTACAATCTAATAAAGTTCTAAAATAATCCTAGTCTAAGTAGTCAAGGGTCATAGTCATGAGTATAAGGGCAAGCATGTGGTATTGAGCATGGTATGTCAATGTATTTTTTGAGAGTGAGTGATATTACATAGTCCCATGTATTGAAACTGAACACATCATCATGAGAGAGATATGGGACTTCTTTCAATGAGGGAACTTATATTGCATTGTTGACATAAGGCTAACTTGGTCACTGTATTGCTTGTAGAGAATTGCCTTGCTTGTCATACTTGTACTGTCACATATGTTGATATGTATTAGATTGGTCGATAGCTTTTTGATGTGTTTTAGAGGTCGGTGTGGCTACCTATGCTTAAATTTTAGGTGATGTTTGCCATTTTACTGATGATTGTGTGTTTTCTGTACTACTTATTTAGATTGAGTCGGTCACTTGAGAACAAGCAATAATTTTAAGTTGCGGGCATTGATGTGCTATCAAAATACAACACACTTGATGTTTAAAACTTGGTATTTTTTGTGTTATCAAAGTGATGTTAGTAGATTTAATGTGCTTTATGTTTGTTTTGTAGGATTATAGGGTTGGCAGAATTTTTCGGCTAAGTGCACAGATTTTGCAGAAGTTGAGATTTCACTAGACCTTTTATGAGCCATGGAGAATTCCACGAGCTGTATATTTGGTTTTGTGCAAAATTCTACTGAAGGGTGATTTTTAATGTTAAATCTACTGATGAGTTGTAGATGATTTTACGATTCATAGACTTGTTGTCGTGCCCAGAGGATCAGAAAGTGTGGAGTTGCTGCAAAGTCATCAGATGAAACTCCTAACGGGCTGTAAAACTTTATAGGAGCAGTAGATGGGTGTCATAGAAATTAGCCCTAGAATTGAAGATGCAATCCACAAAGCAGCTACAATGGGCCGAAAAAATTATACGGCCTGTAGAAATTCCCATAGCGTCTATCAACACAGTTCTCCTAATCCATATTGGTTTTATATTTTAAAGACTATACATAGGTTTTTTAAGGTTATTTTTAATAGGGAACATTAGAGAGTCGTAGAGAATAGTAGAGAACTTGGGAGAAACACTTGTGAAACTTTATTTTGTGCTTTTAATTCAATCTTGTGATTCTTGGTGAAGAGCTTTGATTTATCGTTCTTAATTCTCTTGTGTAAGTGCTCAATTATGCTATTTAATTTTATGATTCTTGCAGCTATAATAATCTTGAGTAGCTAAATCCACGACTAGGATTACGGAAACTATGGAGAACTAACAAGGAAAATGGATAATTCATAATTCTTGAATAGTGTGCATGCATGTATTAATTAATTCTCTTCAGGTTGAATTCCTTTTAATGGTGGCTAACGTTAGAACTTACCTAGTGTTACTGACTATATCAAGGTTGTATTAAATAGGCAAAGAGATTAATTAACAGGATCTAATTAATGTCTCTCATCTAATCAACCAAAATAGGCCTATGGAAGGTTGTACTAGAGCAATAGGTAAGGGTTAGTAATGTCACACTGCAGGGATGTAACAAATCACGTAGTGAAATTTGCCTCTCGCCTGGATCAAAGGGTGTAGTAAACTTAATTTATCATTTTGAGTGCTACACACCGCAAAAGAATTTGACTATCTGGTAATGCCAAATTAGGGAATCATGGGGAAGACAATACTAGTTACTCTTTATAATTATTTCACACTTGTCTGAGTTTAACATTACTTTTTAGAATTGTTACAAACCCCTTCCCCCTCCATTTGGGGAAATAAGTGGGTTAATCCATTTGAATTTCTTTAAATTATTCTAAGTCCAACACATTCCCCTTTGGATAGACCCTAACCTCATTTAGGTTATATATCTTGACAACAACCTCTTTAACCTTCAAAAACGAGGTGTAATTTAGGCAACATCAAGATTTTGGCTCCATTGCTGAGGAATATGGCTAAACTTGTTTTATTTGAGTAGTTCGGGATTTAATCCTCTTTTTCTCATTTTATACTTTTGTTATTTTTGTTCTATTTTAGGGTAAAGGTGTATTGTATGCCCAACATGCGAAGTCAAGGGATTAACTTAACTCTATTCGACCCAGAGATCCAGATAAGAATAAGAAGGATCGCCCAAGATAATGCAAACAATATGGTTAAGGTAGCTCTGAATCAGAACAAAAATAAAAATAAGAATGAGAATAACAATAACCCACCTCCTCTAAAGGATATCGATCCACAGCCTTAGGACTTCAATGCCGAAGCTTATGGTCACATCCATAGCGCCACTACCAGAAGACAAATAGCTCATGGTCTCGAGTGTGTTACTTCAGTTGCTACAAAATCATGGATTATTTGCGGGCCTACCATCAGAGGTTCCAGATAGTCATCTACACAAGTTGTATTTATCTGTAAGAGTGTAATGAGAACACAAAATCTATCTATTAAATCTATTGGCTTTGTATCTTCCCATTATCTCAGATAGCTAATGTAGCACTATGGCTATCCAAGTTCCCATAGAGTTCGATTACCTGTTAGGCTGAGTTGTAGAAGGTCACTTTTAGAGAGGTTAATCGCGAGATCGAAGAAGATGACGTTGAAGTATCTGATCAACAACTTTGAGCAACTTCCTAGTGACATGATCAATACTATATGGGAGTAGTTCACAAAGTGTCTAAAAGTTTCCCTTACCACAAAATTGTTGATAATGCCTTTATGGAAATCTTTTATCATGCTTTGGATGAGAATAGCCAAGCATGTGTTGGTACCATCATAGAGGGTAGGTTTGTAGATAAACCATTTGGAAGGGTTGCTGAGAAGCTGGAAAAGGTGTTTAAGAGAAATTATGCATGGTGGTCGAGAGATAGGTCCTCTACTAAGAAGTCATGAAATATCAGTATTAATTTAGAGAAAGCTAAAATAAATGATGAGATGATACAAGAGCTTGGTCAGATTAGTACCTACATGGAGGTGATGATGAAGCAGAATCAGGAACGAGTTAATTCAATTGTTCATCAACCCCCATGATGACCTATGTACGAGGAGCCTTTCTATAAGGAGGACACTTGCCTCAATCTGATCAGACGGGAGATTTTCGGACCAATGCCCAAGAACCCAATCAGGACTATCGGCGACAAGGTTAAGTAAACTAAGGTTTGAACAACAATAGGAGATGGCAATTTCAAAGAAAAATGTGGAGGTTACTATGATAGGAATATGGTCCAAGACAGAGAAGATGGCTACAGAAATGGTCCTTATGTGCCACCACAAAATTGAGATGTTGGTGCTAGCACAACAAGAGTTGAAGAGACATTTGATCGAGTATTGATGAAGGTTGACACAATAGATAAGACCTTGAGGGGGAAGAAGCCTGACATCTCCATCATAAATCAAAAGATCAAGTCTCATCTATCAAACAGTTAGAGCAACTGTTTGGTCTAGTATCAACTCACCTCAACCAACTTCAGAGAGGTACACTGCCTACCAACATAGTTCAGAACCCAAAAAATGAAGGGCAGGGTATGGCGATCAGTACTCATTGTGGTAGTAGTACCATTAATCCTCCTATGCTAGTAAATGATGAGGATGTGCAAGAGGAGATAGTTGAGGTCAAAGATGCTGATACCAGAGGAGATCGTGCTGATAATGGGGTTAGTAGTGTTGTAGAGGTTCCATAGAAGTTGAAGCCCATTCCTAGACATCCTTCCACCTCCCAAAGAATCAAAAAGAAGGAGAAGGAGGGTAAGTTGAAGAAAATTCTCTCCATGATGAAACAACTCTCCAACTACATCTCTCTCATTGAGGCATTGGAGAATAAGAGAGGGTATACAAAGTTTATGGAGGACTTGGTTACACAGAAGCGAACTGTTAGTTAGGAGCTTTTCAAGTGCTTCAACATTGTATTGCAATTGTTATGAGTTCCTTGGTATAAAAGCAAGAATATCTTGGTGCTTTTACTATACCCTGCACTATTGGAGATGTGGAGTTTTCAAGGGCATTGTTTGATACTGGTGCTAGCATAAATCTAATGCCCTTTGCAATATTCAAGAAGCTATGATTGGGAGACCCCACTATGAAAAACATGCATTTGTTGCTAGCTGATCACACGATGAAGAAGCCTGTGGGGATACTTTATGATGTACTCATCAAAGTTGAGAAATTCATATTCTCCCTAGATTTTGTGATCCAAGATTATGAAGTCAACTTCGAAGTCTCAATCATCTCGGGATGGCCCTTCCTAGCAACTAGTTGAGCACTAGAGGATATAGAAGTTGGCCAACTCTTATTCTAATTGAATGATGAAGTAGCCATTTTCAACATCTGTTAGTCACTAAAAAGGCCAGATGTCTAGAAGAAGAATGTGGCAACACTTGGTGAAGTTTGAATGACCAAGTTGTCCAAGTCATTCCGCTTAATAAATCAGGCGCTACTTGGGAGGCAACCTAAGATATTTGATATTTAGTTGTATTTGCATTTTTTTAGCTTTTGAACTTATTGGTAGTTTAAGTTTTCACATTTAGGTTATAATTTGTAGACATTAGACTAGTTGCATATAGGGTAACAGTGCGTTCTGTAAAGAATGTGCTGGTAGATAACTATGTTAGCAATCATTTGCTGAAAAGGCATCAAGAAGTTTTTCTACAACTTGTTCTAAGGGTCATATGTAAAACTATGACCCATGTATGTCTCTCAGAACACTTCCAATGAGCAAAACCTTATGCATTCAGTCTGTGAGCCAACTTTACGGCTCGTAGACAAAACTATGGCCGTGAACAAGGCTTATGGACCCCATGTAAGTCCTTCTATTTATTGGCTAACTGTGGTAGTTTATATGACCAACTCTACGAGTAATACTCAATTTTATAGCTCATAGACTAGTTTGTCAAATCTAGTCCTGAAAATTAGGATTTGTGCATTCCACGACATTATGATATATGGGCCATAAAATCCTTTACGGTGTGTAATCTTGTTTCGTAAAGCCTAGGCTGAATAATTTTGGCTGATCCATTCAACTTATAAATAGAAGAGGGTAAAATTAATTTTACCCTATTCTTCCCCAAAATTTCACAAAGAATCCGGCAACACCTTCCCCTGTTCCTCTGACCACCGACAATAGACCACATTTTCGGCCATTTTTGCATCTGATTCCAACAATTCTAGGGTTCTACTTCCTCATCACTTCTTTCAATTTATTGCAACTTATTCATTCAATTTTGTAAGTCCTTGACCTTAAAAGTCCTTTGAAATACAAAAACAGTGTGACTAGGTTGAAACTTATTGTAGGGTATGGTACTCAAATTTGTAGAGATATGAACCCATCTTTGCCATTGCTTATACTTAATATCGAATCCTAAATAATATGTGCCAATGCTTGAATAAGTGTTAAAAAGCAAAACATTATGTGTGCGGGCTTGTTAATGTGTTTATATGATGCATGTGAAAACCATATGGTCATATGTCCATTGGATTAAATTGACTTTGTGCTTGAAAATTCAATGTGTGATGGCATGCATATAATTTGATGCTAATTCAAGCAAGTGGCGTCAGTTAGCTTAGAAACCATGTAAAATGTGATTCATTCGGGTTGTATATAACAAATTTCAAGGGGGGTGTCTAGTGTTTAATTTGAACTATGTGGGGGTGTACCATAACTTTCTTCGATGTTGTATTAACTGTTAAAAATCTATGTGGGATTCGTTTTGATAGGTTTGGAAAATCAGGCATTTCGGTTTTTCATTCTACGATGGGCTTTTACATCTCGTGGTAATTTCCACAAGCCATAGTTGCACCATATATGAAAATCTAGGAAATTGAAGTTTCTTAGAACCCATTAGACGAGAGCTTCTGCGAGCCATGAAATATCCTACGACTTATAGACAAGTCTCGTCGATCCTTGCCTCTGAAAATTTTAAACACTAGAACACTTCTATGACTCAGTCTATGACTCGTACATTCTTATATGAGGCATATCTAGTCTCGTAGATGTGATTCCAGGAAACAAATTGTATGAACACTATTTTTATGGAGGCCTTCTATGGCATGTATTTTTTACCATGACCCATAGAAGTGCCTTCATAGTCTCACCTATGACCAAGTCTGAATTTAGAGCAAAGCATATTTCCTAAATATGTATGTTTTAGGTACTATGTCCCTAAATCCAAGACATGACGAGGTTTGTACCATGTAGAGGAGGTTGATAGATGAGACCTCTAAGGATCAGGGGACCTATGACACTAGTGGATCACTTGAGGAGCTTTGTGTTCTGCCAAATCGGGATTATGAGTGACCAAAGACACTGTCTACCAGCAGATTTGGGCAGGTCTAGACCCAAGCTATCATTGTTTTCTCTCCCCAGTTTGAAGAGAAAGGAAACAAAGATAGTGTCCTCAATTGCACCACCTCAGTCATCACCATCATCTCCAGATACTATATCTAGCCAATGGTCTATTGAAGATATATGGGAGATTGACATAGAGGGCATGCAGTAGATAGCGAGCAAACTAGCTTACTGTACTTTTGAGATCGTAGGATCATCACTTTCAGACTAGATAATGTCCCCGCTTTCAGGACACTATTAGCAGATACGGGCTCCAGAGGCTGGCCATAGCACCTGGGAAGAACTCTCTGACCATGGTTCATGAGTTTTATGTCTCCTATTCCAGCACAGTTCTTAACACTATTCCCAAGGGTAAGAAGCCCCCTCGCTTAGCCTAGACTAACATACACTAGAGTCAGGGGCCAACAGGTGGATATTTCCAAGATAGGCATCTATCATATATTGTAGAGGCTGAGTTGTAAATCCATAGTATGACCACAGAGTACGATAGCAGGCTAGGGCATACTAGGGATAAGGCCTGATGAGGAACCAAAGTCGCAAGGCCGGCTTGCTGACATAAGTTTTTGCACAAATTGCAGAGTAGGACCCAAAACTACATAGATAGCCACTTCAGTTGTTCCCATTGTGAAGGCCCTACTCAGCTTTCTACCATAGTCATGTGTATTATGGTATGATCATGGTTCCAGCCAACTTTTGTAGATAATACCTTGATGTTGGACCATGCTATTTTGGTTGCCTGCATCTTGGATTGCTTTGAGATCGACTGGCTAGCCTCATCGTAGAGCAGATACATAAAGTGGCCATGAGAAGGTCTAACTTTGTTTTCTTTCATTGCTTGATCTAAAAACTTTGTATCGAGTTTGGGATGGAGAGTTGATGTCGCCCAACTTGCACCTTCTTTTAGAGGATAAAGTGATAGCTTCCAAGATATAAAACCTAACCAAGGTCAGGGTTGAACCTACAAGGAATATGTAGACTTAAGACAAATTCAACAATGAGCAATCTAAGTAGTTAACCAACTCAATAGCTTGAAAGGGGTGGGGTATTTGTTATTATCAATAAGAAAATACACTGAACTAACTATCATAAGAGAAAATCAATAACAGAGAGCAACTAAGGTATTGTTTCCCCATGATTCCCCAACCTAGTATCAGCGGATATCCCAATTCCTATCTAGTGTATAGCAAGCAAGATGGTAATTTAAGTTCACCAAAACCTTTGGTCAAAGGTGAGAGGTGAATTTCACTATGTGACTTGGCCTATCCCCATAGTGTGCAATACCAACCATTACCTATAAGTCCCAACATAACCTCCCCTTGGCCCAGTTTGGTTGATTAAATGAGAACACATCAATCGAATCATGTTAATCAATCTCTTTTCCTATTCATTACTGCCTTGGTCTAGTTAGTAACACTAGGCGACATCTAATATCGGCCACCACTAGGAAACATGCATAAATTTAAGAGTATTGACTAATATATGCATACACCCAATCCAAGAATTGTAAATTGCCTGGGTTTACTTTGTTATTTCTTCATGGTTCCCATAACCCTAATTGTGGATTTAGATACTCATGTTATGTATAGATGAAGAAAATATGAATTGAAAAAACATAATTAAATACTTACACAATCGAATTAAAATCTAGCAAATCTAAGATTGAAGATCAATTTTACACACAAGTGTTTTCTCACAATCTTCTCTCCAAAGTATTGAGTTCTCTAAGTGCATACCCAAAAACTACTGAATAATGATGGCCTCTATCTAAAAAAATAACCTAAAAGTAATATTTATAGTAATTAGAATTAAGTCCTAAATAATATAGAAAAACTGGTCGACAAACTCCATGAAATGTCCCTACGAGTCAAAGTGTCTTCTACGGATCATAGTCAGGGTCTCATTGTCAGCTTCTGGGATTATGGACTTCTCTTCTAGGATATAACTTCACGACTTGAAAACTAATTTGTGACACATACTGCATGTTCAAAGTCTAAAAGTTCATCAAATTATTCTTCATTAGAAATCCTCACGAAACCTATGAATACGACTCGTAGAATGCTCTAAGACTTGTAAGTATAAATTGTTAAGCTAATCTTCAAAAATTATCTCTCACTGGAATTTGTCACGAGACCCTCTCTACGACATGCAGAATGCTCTATGATCCATAAAGGGTCTGATAAATCATCAAAAACCAGCAACTTCTATAATTTTTCCCTAAATCATGGCCAACCTGTAATCCTCAAATCTAAACACAAAAACACATAAAACTAACAAATATCGCATTGGGAACATACAAAATCCTATGTTTCAAGCATTAAAAGTGTTATATTTTAATAGAACATCAACACCGTCAACATAAAATTGTTGTTTTTCCTTAAGCGATGACTCAATCTATATAGACAACACAGTAACACACTGAACTCAACTTAATGTCTTATATCACATACAATTCAAGGCCATATACCCACATCAGCTTTTTAAAAATGGATCTGACAGATATTTAGCAAGCTAATGCAAACTGGTTCATGTGACAACACAACTATGATAGCCAAGGGGCTATCAACAATACTCAATTATTGAACAAGTCAAATGCTAACAATACAATATAAGTGCCCTCATAGAAAAAAGTCCTATATCAAACACTCAATGATGATTTCATTTTAACCTTGGGACTGTGCAAAAATACTCACTCTCAAAGATGATACTCATGCATAATTACTAATATAATAGGCTTGCCCCTATACTCATAACAGAGATCTTCAATTAACTGGACTAGGATCACTTTAGAACATTATATGCTGAAAACATAGGCTCAAAGGGCTTTGGTATGATATTTTAGCAAAATAGTAACTAAATTCCCTCCTTGAAACTGCATTTTTCTGCACTTTTGTCATACCAAATCTGTCATTGTCATCTTATTCTCCTTTTTTTCTTATTCAAGCTTTTCCTGGTGTTTTCTTCTCATTTTTCAGTTTTTTGTCTTGTTTTCACAATTTATTTTGCTTTTTAGCTCATCAAAGGAATCTTTCATTTGTCTTGTACCCAATACATGATTTTGTTTCCTTTTCTCCTCCTTCCTAACTTACCCCTTGTACTTTTACCCTTACACCATCCACCCTTAACTTAGGCTTTTAGCTTGCATTAAAGTGCACAATATCTATCCTCTGAACCAGGACCACTATTTGTAGTAACCCTCAACTTAGGCTTTTTGCCTTTGTCAAGGTTCAAAATGCTCAAGGAAAGACTAGGGTCAATTTTGGGTTTTGTTTACTAGATAAGGCTAGGTTAATCAAGTGTTTACAAAGAATTGGTACATGCAATGCTCAAATATTTGGAACAATAGATATATCATTATTTGGTTGGTTATTTTTAGGCCAAAGTGGACTGTTTAAGAAAAAAGGCCTAAGATCCTTTCCGAATCCATTCAATATACAATCTAACTTAGAGTAACATGGAAAGTTCTGAATTAGCAGAAAATATATGAATACAACAAAGTAAGCTCACACTCTTATGGCATTGCATACATTATCAACAAAAGACTCACAAATCATGCTTCTCCTCTCAATTTACCATCACTTATCATAGCATATATTGTCAAAGACAAAAACATGTATGGTTACTATCTAACTACTAATAAAAAATTTTGATGGGTATCCTTTTTCATAACAGAACATGAAAATATGCTATATGCCACACGTATTAGTATTACATGCTACAAGTATTATCCAAACATCATAAATGTGTTGGTTTAATAGAATTTAAATAATCTACAAAGGGAAAAATGACACAGTCAAGAAAAACCCTAAGATCAATCGGGGTAGTTACAAACCATAAGCTACTTAGATTTCAATGTCTCATAACCACACATACGCTATCGAAAAAGATGTGAATTATGCCCATTGCACAACATGGGGGCTAAGCACCGGCCTTTAGCTGAGTCTGGCCATCCCTCTCCTACAGGGTAGTCTTCTCAGCAGCGTTACTCTATTCACAGGGGCTCATACTCCTCAACTGATCATACTCAAAAGGTAGCTGCATCTACTCCTTAGGCTTTGATCTCCTCATAGCAACCTCGATGTCCTAATCCTCTGAGAGCTATGCACATATATTTCTCTCCTATGGCTCCTCACTTTGTAAGGTTTCATCCCGAGGTATGTCCATGTAGGATCCTCATAGGAAAATAAATCCACCATCGGCACCCGAGGTATAGTCTCTGGAAGTGCAATTGGTGTCATGAATTCTATTTCGTGTCAGTCCTAAGTTTCTAGATTATTTTCTGTATGGCTGACAAATCAAAAGGCTGGGCCTCGACCAATCCCTTATAAAATTTCTCCTCAAAGGTATCGATGCAGGTATCCACAATGGAAATATGATCTTGAGCAGTAGCAATAGTGAATGCCCGACTCCGAGCCTCTGAGTTTACAAAAGCCTATCTGACCCAGGGCCCAATCTAATGAATAAGTTGAGCCAACTGGGACTCAACATGTTATAACCTATACGCCATAGCCTGAATAGAAGCAATGGACATGTAGACCATTCTCGTTGTAGGAGTTGTGAAGTAGTGGCCTCTGGTGTAGGAGTAGCAATAGTGGGGCTCCTCTCCTTATCTGCAGCATGCTGCAGGGGCCTCTCCTAAGTAGTAGCAGCAGTAGTGGTTGTGTTAATCTCAGAACCCTCATGCGATGGCTTTGGGGTGAACTTCTCTAGCATAGATGGGGCCTGTGCTCACAAAGTATCACTGGGTTCTCATTAGCCTAGATTAGGCTTGGATTCAAAGTATGTTGGGCCTCAACAAATTGGTCCATCTGGTGTAGTATCTCTACCCTAGACTCTACACAGATTCTGTAGATCAAACTGGGGAAAGGGATGGAAGTAGCCCTTTTTAATGCGTCCTCATGTATTTGCTTGGTGATGAGAAGTTCCCAAACTATATCATAGCCATCCAACATGCTAGGAACTAAAATTACATGCTATAGCATAAGAGTATTATCTGTCAAGGTTGACTGGATGCGTGATCGAACAATATCCCACCAAAATTTGGCAGTGAAGTTGAGTAAAGCCTTAATGATAGGCTGTGTGTGGATGTTGTCCCAAGCAGGTTTTTCGGACATTGCTCTACAATATACACATCCACCCATCTCAGTAATATTGCTAGACACTCAGGATCATTCATAATAAGTGGATTATGAGCCTACCCCACCCTGTAATTGAACTCTGTAATGGATCGGGGGCATAGTACTCAGGACCAAAAAGCATACAATGGATGGTCTCCTCTGATATATCTACCTGCCGACCCCTCACTCATGTCTTTGTCAGCCTGGACTGAGTGAAAGGTTACTTCCCCTTGGGAAAAAATATTGGATAGTAGATGTATAAGATGCATGGAACTCTCTCATCATAATGGGGGAGTGTTGTTGATATGCTGTCAAAATGCAGCACATTTGGCGCCTAAAACAAGGGATTTTGTGTTTTCTCAATGTGACCTTTTATGGATTTTATGTGTTTTGTATTTATGTTTTGTAGAAAATACAAGTTGGCCTGATTTTAGGTAAAAGCAATAGATTTTTTTGAATTTGAGGATCCACGACACCTACTATGAGTCATAGCCCAAGCTACGAGTCATAGGGGATGATCACAGCGATTAGCAGTTTCTAAAGTCAAAATCTAATAAATTAAAATTAAGCCATATGAGGCCAAGGTAGGGGTCGTAGCCCTCATTATGACTCATAGAAGTGGGCCTCGTAGAGATTAAAAGTGTTGATAGAAATTACACCAAGAAATGCAAGAGTGGATTACAAGAAAGCAACACGACTCATAGAGGTGGATCATAGCAGTGAAGTCCAAAATGCTAATTGCTGACAATGAAAGCCCGATTATGGCTTGTAGGTCAACCTACGAACTATGAGTCATAATAGCTATTGATCTTAATTTTTAAATTATTTTAAGGACAATTTTGTAGATAGTACAAATAATATATGTTAGGGTGTTTAGAGGGCGACAAAATATTCCATATATTTTTAAAGTGGTTTTAGAGAGAGAAGTTCTTAGAATATTATTGGTCTAGACTAGGGCTTTAATTTAGAGGCTCAATTTGGATATTAGGAATCACTTGTAAACCAATGTCATCATTCAAGCTTGTGATTCTAGGAAAGTTTTCCTTATTCGTCATTCTTTTTATGTATTTTCTCAACTATTTGTATTTTATTCATTGTTTATTTTCTTTCCCAAGTCATGAGTAGCTAAACACCTACAACTTGGGTGTAGTGGGAACCATGAGTAGCTAGCTTAGTAACCTATATTATTTTCACCTCTTGAGTTGGGTATTTTCATGCATTATCCATTTTCCTTCATTTCGCTTGTTTTTTAATAGTGTCCAACATTAAACCCCACCTAGTGTCATAATCTTGATCAAGGTAGTGATGAATAGGAAAAGAAAATAGGTGACAGTATTCAATTGATGTGTTTGCATCTTATCAGCCTATACCAGCCAAGAGGTTCTTTGGGACAGTTGGCACTATAATAGTCGTCCAAGTGCCATAGTGACATTTGACTTTCACCTTTGCCCACGGGTGGGAAGAACCTAAGTTACTATCCTACATGCAATGTCCTAATTTAGGTTGTATTATCCAGAGTACTTGATTTAGTGACTCATGGGGAACAGAATTTCCCAAGCTGCTCTCCAATTTGATTGTCTCCTTGCTTTGTGAGTACAATTGTAGCTTCTTATAAGTTATTCCAAATTACCCCTCCCCTTAAGTAACAATAGAGTTAATTGATGTTTGAAATGATTATTGGTGAATCAATGGAGCAAAATACCATATTCCCTTAGTATTCAATCCTAACCTATGGTTAGGTTTTATATTTGCCAACAACCGTTTTATCCTCAAAGTGAGTGGTACTATTTGAGTGTGATCAAAATTAATGGTACCGTTGCTGGGCAATACGAGGTTTTAATATGATTTCACTAATAATTAATTCAATTATTCATTGTTTAATTCTCTTGTATTTTACATTTGTGTTTGTTTTGTTAGTCTTTCTTTTTATACAAGTACAGTGTGATGTTACCCCTTTTACTTCAGCCAATATAAATATCCAACACATTGTCAAGTGAATGGCTGACGAAACGCTCCTTATCACAAGTGATCTAGTCCAATCATTGCAAAGGCATGTTCTATTCTATGTTTAGCCATCAAAAGATCCCCATGATCATGTGCAGAAATTTGCACAAGTGTGTAGGGATATATTTGGAGCAGATGCCATGGCATTTTTAAGTTTTTCCCAATGACCCTTAGAAGTGATGATGCTATCTAGTAGTCTAAACACCTTCAAGATGTGTGCTCAAATTGGGTGGAGCTAAAAAGAGCATTTCTAGATAGGTTCTATGTCAGACCAAACAAGTTTAAACTTCAAGATAGAATCCTCAACTTCCAGCAAATTCCAAGTGATTCACTAAGTATGACATGGGAACAATGTAAGGAATGCTTCATAAAAGAGAGGCTTATGGTCTTTTGGATGAGTTTTTGGTGGCAAGTCTTTATAGAGATCTAAACTTAAAATAGCAGGGTCAGGCCGATGCTCTACTAGGTGGTTAGGATAACAGGGTCACACTGATGATCCTCTAGGTGGAGAATATATGGCCTTCCAAAGGAAACCATTTGCAGAGGTTGCCGAACATATGAACAAAATGGTTGTTATACATCAAGTATACAAATTTATACATGACCAATAAGTCGCCTACATGAGTACATCCGGTGAAAATTCTAACCAAGAGGGAGAGAATGGTGTGAACACGTGGTTTAGATTGCCTCATAACCAATGTGGTGGATATGGAACCTCTAACATTAAGAACATATTTGCCAAGCTAATGGAGAGAATGGATGCACAAGAGGAAATCTTGCCAGTAGTCAAGTTTGATGTTATTAATATAAACTATAAAGTTGACCAACATCCATTGGCAATTCAACAACTCAATAACAAATTCGAACTTGTTTCTATACAACTTGAATAGATTCAGTGGAGTGTGTTGAGTCGTGAAGGAGTGATATCACCGTTTGAGGAATTTTGAGTACTCAAGAGGACTAAGTCATTCCACAACGTTAAATAAGGCGCTTTTTAGGAGGCAACTCAAGTACTTTCTATGTTTTTTTCTTATTATGAGTTTATTCTTATTGTGTGGATTCTTAGATAGTGGTTTAATTGTGGTCTGATTTTCTCTTTGAAGACATTGAAGTGGTTGCATGTTTTTATGATGGTGTATTTTGAGAAAATTATGTAGGTTTTGGACACAGCGGAAAGATTGCAGAAAATAGCATTAGAAGGAGCCTTTGCGATGTAGGCTATGAGTCATAGTACACACTACCACTCATAGTCATGCCTCGTAGAGGATAGAAGTGTTTGGTTGAAGTTGGTACTCATATTATGAGCTAACTATGCAACTCGAAGTCCAAAATACTAGTCATAAATGGGGTTCATAGTGCCCAGGTATGATTTCTAAATTTTCTTAAGTGTCAAGTATGACTCGTAGTCGAGATTTCGTGGACTCGACTCACTAAACTTTGAAAGCCAACCCGATGAGAATATAAGGGGTCAATTATAGTGTAGCTTTTTATTTTTATTTTTATTTTTATTTTTATTTTAGTGTCACTTTCTTTTTGTGTTTGTGTGTTTCCATTTTTTTTGCAGAATAGGGGAAGTCTGAGTACCCAAAATCTTAAGCAAAGAAGCAATTTTGGTTTAAGTGTGGGTGCGTATGACTCTCGATAGATATTGAGAGAAGATGCTTCTAGCTAGGTCTAAAGGCTTCAGGGAGTCTTCCTAACCCTTGTTTTAAATTTTAATTAATATTTTGAGGATATAGCATCTTTTCAAGTCTGGGTGAGAATTCCTCCATATATATTGTTCAGAGTGGAGTGTGCTTTAGGTTTGTTTAATATTCATAAAAAACAAAAAAATCAAAAATTGAAAACAAAAAAAACTAAAATTTTCAAAAAAAATTACAAAAAGAATTTTTATTTATTTATTTTAAATTTTTTTCATTAGGAGAAGCACACTTAGTCCACTCCTTGGTTTTTTTCCAGTTCTTTTCCGAGGGGGCCCTTTGAACTGACTGTCTTTTGTTTTTTATTTTTATTTTTAGGAAGTAAATTTTTATTTTTTTTAAATTTTTCAGAGAGAAAAGAAAAAATCTTTGACTTCTTTGATACTTGCTAGTTAGGTCTAATTTTGAGTAGTACTCTCCTATGGATATTTGATTGCTAATTAAGTTGCAGATTCTTTGACATCTAGGTTCATGGTGGTGACTATATATATAGCATATTTTATTATATAGTTATGTCCATCAATCTCGGATGGAGCCAAAGATTGACTATTTTTTGGCTTTGGAGTATGATGGAATAAAGCAAAATGGCT
>JAABOM020000075.1:24875203-24916548 GCA_011800125.2 Solanum clarkiae
AGCAGTTAGTCAATGCAACTTTCGACGCTCCTCATGGGTCATCTGAAAACAGTCGCTTTATGTTTTTAAACATAGGGTTAGGCTGCGTACATCCGACCCCCCTCATCCCGCAATGAGCGGGAGCTTTTTGAGGCACTGGGGTATGTTGTTGTTGTTGTAAAGAGGTGAAGATTATTTGGCTGATTTTGCTGCACCTAAAGCTATATATACCTTTAAGCTTGATCACCAAATGGTTCAAGTACTCGAAACCTAGGAAATTTTGTTTCTTTGGAAGCTTGCCTGATTTCACACATTTTTTCTATTTGTGTTCTAACTATGAAAATGTTTTCAGTATCTGTAATTCATATTTTTTTCAGTTTGACTTTGGGTGAAGAAAATTAAAAGTGCTTTTGATTTTTGATTAAAGGACATTTGGACTCGTATAGTTTAGGGATGGAGGGAAGAAAGGAGCAGTGCAATAAAAGAAAAATTATGTGGGTAAACAAATATATATTAGTTAATTAGCTAATGTAGTTATAATTTAAATTAATTATGGCTCACGGCGAATATCTAGTTGTAACTACAGTTTAAGGTTTGTATAATTAGTGCGATTTATACAAATGTTGTGCGCAAATCAAATTATATAGCAAAATATACAAGCACTGTGAATTGTATAACAAATATACAAACTTTGTGCACGAATTGTCTAGCGAAATATACAAACGTGATACAAAAATTACGAATTGTATAGCGAATTATACAAACTTATACAAATGCTACGTAAATTATACAAACACTATTATAACTATAGTTATAAAATATAATTATTCAAACTATAACTATGAAAGATAATTAAGATATTTTTGAGTGACTATATGCTAAAATTCTAAAAAAAAAAAAAAGAGAGAAAGGAACTTTTAACGGTGTGCAAAAGTAACAAGAAAAAGAGCTGCTTATTGCTGCATTTTGAGCGATGAATCTAAGGAGAATCATATTGATTAAGGTTCTGCTTAGATTGACTTTTGACTTATGATTTATAAGTCATAAGTGCTTATAAAGTGCTAATAAATATATTTTTTAAATTTTATTTAAATAATTTTAGACTATTTAAAAGCACTTAAAATAAGTCAATTCAAATGACCACCATCTTGTTGAGAGTGGGAAAAGATCGACGATAGTACTAATATCCTTTCTTCCGCATGTTGAAACAAATTCCTCGTCACAAATTTAGAGGGACGACATAATATCGCATTATAACTTATAAATCCAATTGACCGCTAGAGGGAAAGTGGTTCTCCACTTTTCCCTCAACTTTTTAATTTACTTCCACTGTTTTTACCTCATAACTATGGAGGATGTACTCTTATCCATTTCTGTGACAAATCATCCATCTTTTTACTTAAACTAACAAAAACAAGAATATTAAAGAGAGACAAAGTATATCAAGGGAAACATAATTTGTACATATGATTGTCAAAAATGGGAGTGACAAAGCGAAATTTGCTTTTATTCTTTGTTTTGATTGTTGTAGTTGTTAGCAGTGAGGGCCATATTAAGGAGTTTGATGAGGTGTGGGAGAAGCGAGCCCAGCAAGCAAAGAAGGCAGCTCTTCATGCCTATCATCCTAATCCTAAAAGTGTTGCTGACCATCTTAATCACCAAGTTGACAAGTAATTAACTTCCTTCTAAGTTTATTTTTCCTGCGCTCAAGTATTTTTTCAGAATTCATTCCATGTGAAAAATCGTGTAGCTAGGAACTCTTCATTGGACAATTTCTTATACGATTATTAGAGTAAGTTCATCTTGATCGCCTCCCTTTATTAAATATTGGGCTTAAGGGTGGGCTCCATGGTATAAGGTATGAGACATCACATTTCTAGGATAAAATATAATGTTTGGTTGGAGATATTAGGTAGTTTTTGAATTTTTTAACCCACAATTTTTGCTTTGGTGATGAAATAAGTTATCGTGGAGAAACTTAACATGTTCGCAACCAAACGATCCCTAAGGAGTTGTTCGGTGTGAAGTATAAGGTAAAATAATTCCAAGATAAAATGTAGGATTATTTTATCATGATTGGCTTGAGGTATTAGGTAATCCTATGATTATTTATTCCACCATTTTTGTCTTAGTAATGAGATAAATTATCTAATATACATGGTAGTATAACTTATCCGGAAATTAGTTATCCGAAATAACTTGTTTCCGACCAAACCACTCTGCTTATGGTAGCCGAAAACATGCTCTCTAGATGCCTCGTCAACGTACTTTCATCCTTCTCCCTCATAATCAGCTGATAGGATTACAAAAATTTTTATGCTCGAGTTAGTCTCAATTCTTTTTCTTAATATGATATTAGAGTCTGTCCCCACCCAATTCTTGTTTGACGGGCTCCTATATTATTTTGTTCATACTCCAATTAGCAGGCATAGGTGTGCGAGTCCGTCCCATGTCCGTGGTGTAGGACAATTTCAACTAGGTCGATCTCTTTATCATCCTTTTTGACTTTTCTATTTTGAGCAGAGCATGGAAATTAAGAGCAAAAGTTGAAACAACACTTTAATCCAATAGGAAGACTTTGCATATGTATTATCATTTCAATAGGGGTATACATTAGGTCCATTCTGAATTGAGACTCTAAATTTTAATGTGAAGGGCTATACGAGGCAACAATAGCAGAAGAAGGGACTTACACAGGTACAGTGGAAAATGCATGGCTACTAATCCTATCGACCAGTGCTGGAGATGTGATCCGAACTGGGCTCGGAACCGCATGAAACTAACAGATTGCGTCCTTGGCTTTGGCCGCAAGACGACTGGAGGCAAAGGTGGAAAAATCTATGTAGTAATAGACAATTCGGACAACGACCTAGTTAATCCCAAGCCGGGCACATTGCGCCATGCTGTCATCCAGCCGGAGCCACTTTGGATTATATTTGGTAAGAACATGGTAATTAGGCTTAGCGAGGAACTTATCATGACCAGCAACAAGACGATTGACGCCCGAGGAATGCACGTGCACATTGCCCATGGTGGTGGCCTTATGTTACAGTTCGTACACAATGTGATTATCAGTAACCTTCACATTCATGATACCAAGGCTGGGAATGGTGGCTTAATTAGAGACTCTATCGGTCATTATGGCTATCGATCAAAAAGTGATGGTGATGGCATTTCAATCTTTGGATCGACAAATGTTTGGATCGATCACATTTCCATGTCCAATTGTCAAGATGGCCTCATTGATGTTGTCGAGGGTTCAACTGCCATTACCATTTCCAATTGCCATTTCACCAAACATAATGATGTAAATGGACTCCAAATTCCAACCACACCCTACTTGATTTTGTTTTTCTAATGAGAATAAAAGACAAGTGTTTGATTATTTTGCTTAAAATTTGTAGGTCATGTTGTTTGGTGCCAGTGATACCGCCTCAGGGGACTCTGTTATGCAAATAACACTTGCATTCAATCACTTTGGGCACGGGTTGACGCAGAGGATGCCCAGAGTGAGATGGGGATTTGTTCATGCTGTCAACAATGATTACACACATTGGCTGATGTATGCCATTGGAGGAAGCATGCATCCCACCATCCTTAGTCAGGGGAATCGTTTCATCGCTCCTCCTAATCCTAATGCCAAAGAGGTAAACACAAAAAACCATAATATTTTTTCTGTCTCCAAAATAGCACATTGGAACATGTCTAACAGATGATTGACGTATCACATATGCCCAATTTTTTTTCTCTGTGTAGGTGACGAAAAGGGATTATGCACCTGAGAGCGTGTGGAGAAATTGGGTGTGGAAATCACAGGGAGATCTTATGATGAATGGAGCATTCTTCACAGAATCTGGAGATCCAAAACATACATTCTTGAAAGGTCCTGATATGATAAACTCCAAGCCAGGATCGTTCGTGAGCAGCCTGACGCGATTTTCAGGCTCTCTCAAATGCATTGAGGGGAAGCCTTGTTAGAGCATTTTCAGCCTCATCCTTAAATAAGATTTTTTTTTTCAATACAAGTAGTACCTATAAAGAGTGTAGAGTTAGCAATCTGCTTCCTTTCTCCTCTTATTTACCAAACTGGTAGTTGGACTGAGGGAGAATGAGTGTATGGTACATTGGCTTCTATAAGTTCAACAATTTTGTTTTTTCGTGTATTAATATAGTAGAAGAATTATAAATAAATATGTCGTTACTAGTTGCGCTGAAACACTTTCCATTACTATGGACATTCAGGCACTAGTTACATTCATGGAACAAATTATTCCTCGAAAAAATGAGGTAGAATCATCTCAGTTGATTAGAGACAACAAGAGTCGAGAGGGAGTTGCTCGAATAGTAAGCATCCCTCACTTTCAACCTTAAGGTTGTTAGTTCAAGTCATCAAGGGAGCAAAAAAGGTGGGAGCTTCTCGGAAGGGGTAAAAAAAACATTGATAGACATTGTTTTATTACAACAATGTCTACAGCTTCTATACATATACATGTAACTGTATTGCAATGGTGACAATCAATTCCTGTTATAAAATCCCCAATCAAAGCCTTAGCTGTTTTTGTTAATGATGTGTAAAAAGTTAAGAGGGAGCTACCTTTGTTAGTATTGTGTGCAACTAATTCATAAATATGAAGCTCCCAGAATAAGCATCTAAAAATCTACAAATTTGCATGCTGAAATAGAAAGTGAATTGAGAAAATCCTTATTGCAAAAGAACTCACCAAAGAAACAAGTGGGGATGAACGGAAACCCTGCACATTGAGATCTCTCTATGCCTCTTTGGACGCTTCATTACAGAAAGTTCTATACGACTCCCTGCATAATGAAAACAAAGATGCTAATTTTGCTCTGAAGTACCTCAAATTTACATTTGAGATTGCGAAGAACGCTGAGAAGCCAAATGACAACACCTACAATATAGTCATAGCCATGAAGCATATTCATCAAGGTCACAAGGCAATACAAGTCCTATGGAGTTCAACAAGGAAAAAGGTTAAGCGTAAAACAAATTACGAAACATTCTCCATATACCAACCTAAAATGAAAGCAACACAGATGAATACAGTGTTGGAGTGACCCACATTCATGCCGCCCTTTTCTACATAACAGGTATATTATAAACTCCAGTAGCACACACCTTCGCATATTACACTACACTCATAGCGGTGAAGTGTATTCATAAAGTTCAGAAAGCAACAATAAATCTTATGTGAGCCAGTTTCTTATCTTAAAGAAATATGGGTATGGTTAAGAAGTTACACAGTACCATGTCACTTCAATAGAAAAACATAAGCATACACTAAAAAGTAATGATGCACTCACCCATTTATAGAACAATTTCAAAACAAACATCAGCTTCAAGCATCGTACATAGATTAGGATAGATGGTAGAGAATGAACACCAGATGACTTGATCTCTCCCTTTGTCTCTTCCTTTTTTCTAACCAATTACAATTCCTAACTTATTATAAATCTAAACACATACATAAATATGGTGCTCAACAAGGAAAAGTAAACAGTAATAAAATGAAAGCCATATGGATCAATACAGGGTTGGAGTGACCCAAATTGGTGGACAAACACGACTGAGAGAAACACCATTGTAGTGAGGCTCGAAGCTGCCATTTGCTATGTTATAAACACCGATATCCATGCCACCCCCTCTTCATAGGAGAGATATGATTCCCAAAAATCATCAGTATAATAAATATGATTGGGCTTGATGTGGGGTCCAGCCCGCTGCTAACAAGAAATTTCAACAAAGCAGCACCTGTCAAATTTGTATTTTGCTTTATCATTGATGTCACCAAAGAGGCAAAACTTCCTCTACAAAATGAAGAGCTCCTCCATTTGACACACCAAATTGAGAGAGTCACAGAGAGAATAAAATACATTGAGTATTTTATAGGTATACCATAGGTTATTTAATAAAAATAGTTTGTGAAGAAAAATAGAGTGTGATCGATATTTTAGTAAGGCGAAAAGTTAAAAGAGAATATTTCTTTTATGTGTAGAAGTCTTTGAGAATATTGTACTCGTGCCTATACGGTGTAAAATTCCTTACTATAGTAATATCAGTTGCTCCTCTTGTCCGTTGGTTTTTCCCTTATTTAAAAGGTTTCCACATAAAATATTTGGTGTATTATTTTTCCATTTTTCATATTATTATGCCATATTTATTTTGTGTTAGTCCGTTTTTTCCCAACACTTGACTCCAGGAAATTGAGAAGCTTGGACTGAGATAGATGCATTGGCACCTAAAAAAGGAGCTCTGCCCCCTACTTCCTTGGTTTCCGTCAATTCTCCAGCTGCTAAATCGACCTGGAAAACTCCAAAACTTGTTGTTCCATAAGTTTCACCATCGTTATCATCGTCATATATTGGTGTTAGTGAAATCCTGCTGCTATCTTCTCTGATGGGCGGTCTACTTTTTACACCGTATCTCACAACTACAAATAATGATCCCATTGACTCTAGGATATAGCACTCGACTCCCTTGTGATGGGATGGTAACGTGGCTACTATCCGAGTGGGAGTAGAACCAGTAATATCATAGACTAACACGCAGCCACGTCAATCAACTGCATAAAATTTTTCAGTAAAATAGACCAGATCGCGATGTATATGTTTATAGGGAGCGTCTCTATAGTCCATCTCAAATCTCCTGGCCTCCAAAAACTGACGAATTTCATATCTCCCTCAATCACAGTGAGAACGTAGTCTGATGTATGAGAAGGACTAGCGATAAAACTGTCTTATGGAAAAAAGTCCATGGATGGCCTGTCTGGTGGAATTCATAACCTACAGTGGTGCTTGGATGGGGCAGTTCGATCTAAACAGCCGAGAAGGGATGTAACAAACTTGTTTTACTGTCATCTTTTCTGACTGTGATTAGCCATCCCATAGACTCTATGCATCTTTTTCCACTGGCTTTGGGAATCCTCTTCTTCAAAATCATGCCATTGTAGAGGCTGAAGAATTTTCTATAGGAATTGTCTTTATCCGTGTTATCTTCGGCTAACATCAACCAGGGAATTCTAGGCAAGTCGCTGTTAAAATTGTCCTTTATGGCGGCACATTGCCAAGATTTGCAGACGGCCGCAAAATTTAGGTAGTCAATCAAATTTATATGCTTAACTATTAGAAACCAGTAGATCATACTGAAGCTCACACCAATTCGACATCCTGTGATTAGTTTCGGGAATCATCTCAAGTTTTTCTTTTCTTATGTTTTTTGGTTGAAAAAATTTTTAAAAAATAGATCATATTTTTTTAAACGGAAAAAAATATATACAATTGAGAGATATATCCCTATTATGGTTGGATTGAGGAAAGAAGCCCCTCTTCATATAGTAACAGGAATCCAATTTTGCCGAGAGGTTGACACTTTCCCCCTCCTGTTACTCTTTCTCAAAATAATTTTTATAGTCTCATCCATTAAATTTAAATACAACAGTCAGATAATTTATTTTTTTCCTATAAATTGAAACGTGAAATTTAAAATTTTTAGATTTATTTTAAATATTAAAAAAGGTATTACAAATCACTACAATTAATATTTAAGAGATTATTTAAAATTTAAAAATTATCATATAAATTATAACAAAGGATAGACTAATCCTCCTTCATGCTTTTTTTTTTCCTATTTGTCATGATTATTAAAAAATGAATTAATAAAAGAAAAAAGTGCTACACGTGAATAAGAAATAAGAGTAAATTAATTGTAAAAGAAAAAATGAAATGTGTTTCTGAGTAAACTTCATAAATATTTTATTTGCATCAAATATAGCTAAAATTCCGTTACATCAAATATAGCCAAAATTGACGCTACGTGTCCATACTAAATTGTCATACGTACATACATACATTTATACATATAGATACGTGTGTGTAATGTATCAATATGTGTATATAATAAATCAATATCGTATAAATGTATATTTTTGTATAGATGAAGTATAATTATGTATAGTATTAGAGATGTATTTAAGTTTATATATATTGTTGATACAACAAAGTATCTATTGTTTATGCATTGTTGATAAAAGAATATGCATAGCAAATATGATTTTTGATTCTTTTTTTATTCCCAATCAATTCAAATCTCCTTTAAATAATTCCAATGAGATATGATCTACTTATCTCCTCTAAATAATTCCAATGAGATATGATCTCCTTCTAAGTAGCGAGTGTTTTAGTACATTATTTTCTCGAAATAATTCACATTTACGGTACATCAATTTTTAATGTTGAGTTTTGAACACAGAAAAAAGGAGGAGCAAAACAATGAAGAAATAAGAAAGAAAAAAAGGAAGGAAGGAGGAGAGAAACGATGAAGAAATAAGAAGGAAAAAAGGAAGGAAGGAAGGAAAAAGAAGGCGGAGATGAAGTAGCCACTAATGACCGGAAGAAGATGACCAAACAAGGCAAAGAAGAAAATTAAATTATTTGAAAGTTTGGTATTGAGTTGGGTGTGGTTGGAATTCAGTTTGGGTCGAGTTTAAATTTGAAATTGAATTTTGGGTCGGAAGTCAAGTTAGATACAATATTAAGTGTCATGATCAGGTCCCAAATGAATTACGAGGGCTACTTTTCACTTCAGAAACTATTTAATTTTCACTTCAGAAATTATTTTTCTAAAAAATATTTTCTACTCTCCGACTAAAAGTAAAAAGTATTTTCTACAAAATATTTCTATTCACTAACCAAATAATAAATTTTTTTTCTGAACAATAATTTCACTTACCAAACAAACAAAAAGAAAATAAATTAAAAACCAACCTACTTTCCGCAAAAACATTTTCTAGGAAAACGCATCTTCAATGAAAATTCCTTCGTACCAACACATCCTTAGTCATGTTTCTTTTTCATCATTGTTTTGGTGTTTCCTTGAGTAGAATAATTGCCTGGGAGTGTCAACTAGAGTTAGGTGATGTGTTGACGCTGTAGAGTTGCAGCTTGTTTTCTTCTCTTGTCATCAAGATTTGAGTCGGCGCCTAGAGTTAGCTTTGGTATATTATTGAAGTCTATATCAGATAGAGTTAGTTGACATAGTGGGCAATAGATTTATTGCTTTGGTTTTGTAACAGAGGTATTACAAAGAGGAAGGGATTAAGAGTTTAATTCCTAATTTGCAAGAGCTTGTAATCTAAAACTCGCCTCGTTCTTAGTGAAGTTGTTTGGAAAATTCTTTATTTCATCTTTTGAGCAAATAGATTTCCACGTAAACGTTTGTGTTCTTTGCTCTCTGTTTCGCGATTGTTTGTTTTCTATTTTTTGTAATTCTCAGTCAAGAACCTGATTCCTTGCCTCATGGTGGACTCGTACAAGTTATCAAGTAACTAAATGAAATATTAGAACTTTTGCCTCTCTATATAATGATTCAAAACACAATCGTTCATTCTCGTTTAGATCAAGTAATTACATACTTCGTACTTACTATCAATATCATGACTTCCACTAATTACCTTCCTTTCTCTTAGATGGAGTTGCGTGCTAGAGTAAGCTGAGGCAGCTGTCAATTGGCCTATAAACCTCCATGTTAATGTCAAAAATGTGATTAGGATTAATAGCAACAAATGACTACTTTGAGTTCTCTTTTTGACCATTTGAATTGAAGCAAAGCACAGAATAAAAACATAGAATTATCACCATGGGTTATGGTGCAGTGGCGAGACTGCTCTATTCTAAATTAGAGATTTTGCGTTCAAGCATTGAGCATGGAGAAAATCTTATTGGAAGATCTACCCCTAAATGAGTCCTTTAGTGTGGATTCAAATTTAGTCGGAGCTCCAATGCGTACATCAGATGAGAGAAAACGGACATATAAAATCAAAAATAAATTTAATTATTTTGTCTACTATTATTGTCAATTAGAATGATATTGATTGTCAAATAGAATGAAGTTAATTTGCATCCTGCGATAGGAATAGAAAAATGACAAATTTACAAACCTAATGATATTAGATAGTCATTTTTATAATTTGTATAATTATTTATAATTGTGTGCTCAATGATATAAGTTACACACGTAATAATTTATATATTTATTTTTATACATTTTTTATTAATTGACGCGGTATACACGTGTAAAACCCGTACACTAAGCTCGTTATGTATATAAATGCAAATCAATAAATTAACATAGAGAGTTCGTATGAACCTTTAGACTCCATGCAGCTTTGCCCCTAAAATTAACATGAAGATCAATAAGAAACTCGACTTAGAAGGTCACCGAAAAGAAATGCTTATTAGGGAATAAAATTTAGTGACAAGTTTTATATCTGGTCGTGCCTAAAGCATATTTACAGGGATGAGCTTATTGTCTGCTTGCCGCATGGATTGATTTATTTTAGGTGTTTTTAAGTTAATAACTTTAAAATAATTTTATAGTTTTTGAATAAAATAAAAAGTACTTATAAGCATTTATTTTTAAAATTAAAATAACAAGAATTATAAACCAAAAATCAAATTCTAAACTAGCTATTATTCTAATAATTAAGTTTATCTATGTAACTCTTTATACCAGCTTCATCTATATTAACGTTCATTACGAAGTATCATTCTGTTTTTTTTTTTAATTTTAACGACAAATCGTTATTTCTTTCTTTCGAATTTTCTGCAATGGGCCATATTCATTATATTGAATTTAGACATAGACCTATGTGATTGTGTAGAAAATTGAATGTTTATTGTCGTGGTTTTAATTTGCGTTATACACTCTTCTAAAGAGTCTTGTCTGCATCCAAGACACAGCAACAGAGATGGCTAAAGGATTAAAAAGGAAATCAACAAGGTGATTCTTGGGAGTAATTAAGGTGTACCTTCCCCTACCCCTTTTGATGATGAAAAGATACAACTAAACATCAAACATGTTACTGTCCATCTACTTTCCTAACCAAATAGCCTGGAACTCCGTCTTTCTCAAACTTCCACACTTCTATTACATCTTCAATTTGCAGATTGCTCGCTTCCGCGAAATCCTAAAGACACGTGTGAACTTCTTAGTCCGTCCGCCATCTTTATGCAATTTGATACACATGTTGATATTTTTCTCTTGCATGTTAAGCACATTTACGTTTAATGTATGATTGGTCTCAAGGTTTTGCAGATCAGATTTGTTAGGAAATTGTAGTTGGATTGTTAGCAAAACCTCACGCATGGGGCACGAAAAGAAAATTAAGCCCCACAGGGACTCAAAAGTCTGTAAAACTGAAAAACTGATGGTGTGCGACTATTGCGACGAGGAAAAGTTTACATTCTTGTAATGGGAAGTTTAGATACGTGTGCGATACATGCAAGAATGTCTTCCTGGCAAACTTGATATGGAAAGGCCATATTTCTTTTTATCATGTACATATGTTTCTAACAATTTTTTGTTTTAGTTTTTTTTTAAAAAAAATAAAATATAATGCATATTTTCTTTATCCATTAGACTCCTTTTGAAAATTTACAAATTGCTCCCTCAGTTTTACCCATCCTAATCTTGCCAATCCGATACACATCGATATGTAAATAAGCTTCACTCATATGGCTAGTATCAGACACATTGATATCTAAATAGCTAGTATGGTTAGAAACTTTTTTATTTTTCAATTATTTCTTCAATTGAAAGCTCTTACCTATTTATATACTCTACCTTCTTAATGAATGGTCTAGAGAGTTTCTACTTTTCCACTTCTTTCTGTAATCTTCTAATTGCTTTCATACTCTTTCAGAAAGTTCCACATGTCTCCAAAATATTCTACAGGCTTACGCATTTTTTTACATGCTTCCATAAGATTCTAGAGAGTTCTAAACTTTTTTAAAGGTTCTCCGAATCATTCTAAAAGATTTTACAGTTTTTTAAAATTTTCTTGAATCTCTCCAATTAAGAAGTAACCCAACAAAGTGACCTGTAGATTGGGATGTGCTGAGGAGGGGAAATTTTTGAATTCCATCTTCTTCACTTTTTTTTTTTCCAGTCATGAGGGTTAACAGGAACCATATTCACGTAACGTCTTACCTAAGTGATGTTTGGAGAAGAGAACTTTGATCTACCATCACGTATTACCTATTCAAAGAAAGAGACACCTCTTTTCTTAATTTTACTACTGTTACTTTGTTGAGCTACAAAATGATTTTCAATGTCCTAATTTCTTGATCAATTGCAGGAGTTACTGAAGTCTTGGAACCAACTTGATTTACATTTGTTGAAGACTAGTGCGGCCACATGTTGACAGACTCAAAAGTTTTTGTTCTGGGTTCTCTTAATGGTTATTTGAACCTTATATGACATGAAAATTTCTATTCTTTTTGGCTCTGTGTCTGACAAAGCAGATGAACTGCATCTCTATACTCCTTTAAACTCTTCATATGCAATTAAATGATGTAAATTTCTGAATAAATTCTTGTCGGGACATGCATGGAACTAGTTCTGTGGAAAATTACTGTGAAATGAACTTTATATTGCCCTTTCTGAATATGATTGATGCTTGACAGAACATTATGTATGCTTCTGATGGCTTGAAGTTCTTTTTGTTATACTTAATGTAATTGATGAACATTGTGTCAATCAAACTGTGGTACTACTACTGGAACTAATGTTCTGTACCAGGGACGGAGTCAGCATACAGTGTGGAGGTTCATCCGAACTCCCATCGGTGAAAATTATATTATTTATACAAGGTTTAAAATAACTTTTTATGTATATATTATAGATATTGAACCCCTTTCGGCTAGTTCATGTATTTACTTTTTCAAATTTCAAACTCCCTTGATTAAAATCATGGTTCCACCACTGTTCTGTACCACTTGTAACTGTATATACACACTGTGATGCTCTGTAAATTTCATCTGCTACTACAAAGCGTTACGCAATACATTAGCCTTGGATTTCTCATGGTATCAGAACTTTGAGCTCTTCTTCTGCTATGATTCTTGACAAGTACAACTCTGTTTTAGAAACCTAATAACATCAGCCTCCAACACACTTTCAGCCTCTTCACTACACCATCTCATTGCTTCGGTCTCCATTGAACTCAAGCCCTCAAGTTACCTGATATGGAGAACTCAAATGTTGCAACTAATCCAAGCCACGAGTCTACCCTATCTCATCCAGGACAAAAGCAGTGGCAAAGCCAGTGATAAAGATAGTGACGGTGATGATAGGGAAGAGAAGGATGTATTGTTGAGAAGTTGGATCTCTGTCATTGTAGGCTGCACCATTGAAAAGGAGATGTGGGAAACCTTGGAGGAAACTTACCTTCAAGCCACCAAGGACAAAGAATTCCAATTGAAGCAATAACTTCAAACTATCAGGCTTGGAAGCAAGTATACAGATGAGTTGTTGAAAAAGTTCAAGGGCATATGTGATAGTTTAGCAACCATACACAAGCCAGCAGGCAGCAGATGAGTATAGCAAGGCGATAAAGTTTGCCAGAGGACTAGGTCCCAAGTATAAAACCTTCTGGACTTCATGCTTGGCCAACCACCTTGGAGAATAATCTCAACAAGTTAACCATAATACAGCCTTCACTGCTCAACAGGTCCAACAACTTTAACGGTAGAGGAAACTCCTATTCAAAGAGAGGAAATATGAACTACAACTCAAGAGGCAGGGTTTTAGACCATCTGGACAAAGAACAAATGAAGCAGCTCGAGGACAAGGGACTGAAAATCCATCGAGAGAAGGAAGAAGTTGTTACTCGTCAAATTTGTGGTAGGAAAAACACACTGCACTCGAGGGAAGAGGATATTGCATGTAATCATGACATGCAATATGCTGGATTTGAGCCAGACAAGGTACATACAACACTGTAATGGAGGGACTTGGCCATTGTGGCTATCTGGAAGAAGTTGAGGCGGTTTTTACGGAGATAAAAAGGAAGTACTGCGATATGGCAACACACAAGAATATCTAATATCTACCCTGATCAAGTTAGAGGCAAATTCTCCTGTTATTGGCCTATAAACCTCCATGTAATGTCAAAATGTGAATAGGATTAATAGTAACACAACGGACAACTTTGAATTCTCTCTTTTTGACCATTTGAATTGAAGCAAAGCACAGAATAAAAACATTACCTTTCTCAAGAAGAAATATGGCTTTGTCGTAAACAGAGTTACAGGGTAAAAGAACAGAATAAAAATTTGCAGGAACTTGCAAGAAAAACTATCAAAATATGCCCATAATAAAATAAACAATATAGCACCATTCAGGCTAAATTTTCTTATTTCTGGCAATTATATATATGTACGATTTCAATTGCAACAAAACTCATTCATCAATAAACTTATTACACAAGAATTTCATCCAACAAGTCTAAGCAATGGAACATTATGGGGCTGATTCTGTATATGAAGATATTGAACCTTCCTCCGGCTGGATAGAGGATACGGAAAACCATTATCTTCTTATTGATCTCCCCGGTATTCATACTTCATTTTCTGCTTTCCAAAAAAAATCTGCTATTTCAGTTATCATTTCGATTGTAATTTACAAATTTGTGAGTCACATTAATGTGTTGTAGCATAAATTATTCATCAATCGTTACCAATGACGAGGTTAATGTTTTATCTTGCTCTTTTAATTTGTTAGAAGGGTTCAAAAGGGAGGAGGTGAAGCTTCAAGTTGATACATTTGGTAATATAACAGTAAGTGGAGAAAGGAAGGTAAGCGAATATAAATACATTCGCTTCCATAAATCAATGAAAGCACCTGAAAAATCTAAACCTGAGGACACCAGAGCGAGGCTAGAAGATGGGATTCTCTATGTGATCATCCCGAAAGAATTACCAGAAAACAATGAATGCGACGAGGCAGGAATTACCAGCTCTGGTCAGGGAGAGAATCGACAAGAGGAAACAGAAAGCTCAAAAGGTCATGATACAGAGCAAAAAGAAAATGAGAAAGCGGGATTGAATGGGCACGAAGAATTTCATGATGCAAACATGGCGAAGAAGTGGCACGAGGGATATCTAGCAACAACAGGAATGAAAATTCTGAGGAAGAACAAAACGATTGTAATTACAGCATTGCTAGCTTTTTCTTTCGGGGTCTACGTTTCTCAAAAATTTCAGTCAAGTAAAATCGATTAAGCTTCGTGACTACTCATTCTCCCATGATCATGTAACTAATAATTCAATTACTTATGTACATGACATATTCAACGTGCAATGAACATCAAGCAAAATGATTTCAGAAAATTGCATTTCGAAAATGTGGTGCACTTTTACAAAAGTAACCAGAAGTATCAGCATAAAAACTTTATAGGATAAAGCAACAATATCCAAGTCAACTGGAGGTAACTAGGGACTCATTTGATTCTGATTGTAACAAGAGAAAGATATACACCAGAATAAGCATCAGTTCAAAGTTGAATTTTATCTTAAAAGGACCTGATTCCGCATGAAACCTACCCACCAATACAGAAAAGGCATACCAGTACTGTTTATACTTATCACTTTATCCCTTTCATATTGGTAGTTAAAACGAAGTATGAGACATAAAAAGTTTATGATATCTTAATATTACACTATGTTAAGAATATCTTTACCTGTTTTAGCGCAACGGAAGCTTCTTCGGCTGGTGTGCCACAACAGTAGGTTGAAGAATCTATAAAGCTATAAGGGGACAGAATCCCCATTTTGTTTAATGTGAACATAATGTTATATGTGTAGATCCCCCATAAGCATGAAGAGCACTAATTCTGGAAGTTTTGTTGGTTATTTCCAACATTATGGTGAGATCAGGGCAATTTTCTATACTTTAGGTATATAATACAATACAAAGTGTATAATGGAAACATTAGTCATAAAGTGGAATAGGATTCGAAGCTTGGGATATAGTTAGTGGAATTTAAAATGAACTTTTCGATCTTAAGCTATAAAGTAGGCCGAAGGACAACATAGAGCAATGTTCCTGCTAATATGGCTCATTGATGTGGCCCAATGTTTTAAAAGGCATTTTCTAGACTAGTTTCGAAGCCATGTACGATGAGTAAAAAAAAATTATGCGGATAAACAAATATATAATAGTTAATTAACTAATATAATTATATTTTAAATTAATTATGATTCGAGACAAATATCTCACTGTAATTATAGTTTGAGTTTTATATAATTCGCATGATTTATTTAAAATTCAAAATTGCATGTCCAACAAAATTTCAACCTCTATCCAAATTATCGATTTGAAATTCTTGTCCAAATGCTTATAATGCATCTTTATGTCTTTCACTTTTTCATGTTAGAAACTAATTTATTTATTTATTGTAATGCTCACACGTTAAATTATACAAAAATATACATTATTCTTACTAGCTAACTTTATATTTATTAAATTTTCTGCAATTTTCACGTAACTTTTTATTTTATCAATTTATTTTAAAAAAATTAAAAATTAAATATCCATGAAACTTACACCAAACACCTCTAACCTTCATGTCCTGTATTAGGTAAACTACCTCGCGTTATACCCACACCTTTTCAAACACAATTATTTCGTACATTTTAATGATTAGTTTCAAATACAAAATAGTACAACAACAACAACAATATACCCAGTGAAATCCCACAAGTGGGGTCTGGGGAGGGTGTATTGTACACAAACTTTACCACTACCTCCTAGAGGTAGAGAGGCTGTTTCCTAAACCCTCAACTCAAAACCCAATAGTAGAAATACCTAGATATGATCAAAATGAGAGTAAGTGAATATCAAGGGAGTAAAAAGGTTAACAACATATACAAAAGAACATAGCATATGAATAGGACGTTAGTACGGGACGAAAAAAAGGATAATTTCAAATATGTATAATTAATTTATTTATAATAAATATAGCTATATTTTATTTAAATTAAAAATATAATAAAAAATTATAAAAAAATATTCATGGCTGTACAATATAGTTTGACAAAAGTTATAAAAAATATATACCGACTATACAATGTGTATTACTTATAATGAACTATATACTATATATACATTATAATGCATTCAAAAATTGAATATAACTTAACTAAATACGAAATATACATGAATTATATATACCTATATGTCAAATGATCATTCTTTTAATAATTATTTTAACTGATTGATCACGTACTATAATTATCCGGAGAAAATATTAGGACAAGAAAGAATTTGATAATATGGGGATGTAATCTAATGTGGTAGCATAAATGAGAATGGACACAATCTATTTGACAGCTACATTTGTTGACAATATAGTGGTAAAGAAAAAGGGGTCCAGAAGAGAGATAAAGTGGATTCTTTTTCACTTACCTTTCCTTTTATATTTTCTGATAAAAAAGGATGGCCCCATCCAATTAATTGTTGGGCAGTGGAATCGTGCGCCAAACTAAGCATTTCTTCTTATCGATTGTATCACTCACCCGGTTTGGTCATGGTCAAGCCTTCCACACTAACATTGGGTTTGGGAGAAATCATGTCTTTGGGTTAGTTCAATTGGCGAAGATTGTTGATATAATATATAAACATGATTTTTAATTTTTACGTGCATAAGTAAATATTAAAATTTATATAAAATTTAAGTAAGTACATATACATATTTTATATAGCGTTTTATGTGATATTTTGTTTCCTATGTGTGATATGTTACGTAAGGACATAGATATCAAATAAGATCAAATTAAATAAAATATTTATGTAGGCTCAAGTCATACTCTAAAACTGTCTGTGCTTCTTTCAATTGTCAAGTATCAGTTAGTCAATGCAACTTTCGACGCTCATCATGGGTCATTCGGGAATAGTCGCGCTATGTTTTTAAACATAAGGGTCAGGCTGCGTACATCAGACCCCCTTACCCCGCCCATCTTTGAGGCATTGGGGTAATGTTGTTGTTGTATTGAAGTAGAGAAAAATAAGAAGACAAATTTATCAATTTTGAGTTTGAGAAATTACTATAAACTCAAATAATTATGTTTTTTAATTAAAGCTACCATTACATACTAAAAGGGAAGTAAAAAGTGAAATATCTAATGAGACCTGTTACAATGACATACTTTTTTGTAAGCAAAACGAACTAATTAATTGCTGCTAAGCCCAACGCTATTTGACAAGAGAGCTATGACAAACAGCATATTGACAGTAACAAGAAGATATTTTGTTTTTCTGTAGAGATATGATACGACCCTTATTCAGTTTCTTGGCCTTTTCTTTATCCGTTAATGTCAGATAACTTGAATATAAATATTTGAAATGATGCTCATCTGATTGTATCATCACTGAGAATCACTTTTTCTTTTAATTATACATATACCTGTAAAAATGCCATTAGTTGGCATTAGATGATGGCTTATCCATGAAGTAAAAATACCGAATTAAAGTACTCAAATTATATGAAAGTATAAGACGTTCTATTGAGGAGTACTAACGCTACCAAATCAATCTCAAAAAGGGTAGAAGATCTAATTATAACTAGTTGTCGAATTAGGAATTTAAAATATAAAGAAGTATACTAAAAAAAGAAAGCTTTAGAGTAATTGGTAAGTTGTCGAATTAGAAATTTAAAATGTAAAAGAAGTATATTCATGGAAGGAGAACCTTGGAGTAATTGGTAAAGTTGGTGTCATGTGATCGGGAGGTATCTGTTCAAGCCTTGTAAATAGGTCATTGTTTCAAGCCTTGGAAACAGTCTCTCGTAGAAATACAAGGTAAGACTGCGTACAATAAACTCCTATGGTCGAGCCCTTCCATGGACAGAAAGGGAGACTTGGAGTAACGAGTAAACTTATTGTCATGTGATCAGGAGGTCACAAGTTCAAGCTTTGGAAACAGTCTCTGGCAGAAATGCAGGATAAGGCGGCGTACAATAGATCCTTGTGGGCGGACCCTGGACATAACGAGCACCTTAGTGCACTGAACTTAAAAAAATAAAAGAAATATACTCACGAAAAAACTCTTCCCTTCCTGACTATGCCCTTCATTATAACAACAATTTGTAAAAATAGTTCAACATTTCAATTAGAAACAGAGGCTGTCATCAAAGCTAAAGAGGTAACTTATTTGAACTGTACTGTCATTAATTATTATTCATAATTTTTTGGTAAAACTATCATTAGTTATTAAAAATAATACAACGGAGTATAACTTGAGACAAACTCCATGTCTGCCTCACCTTAGCTCTCCACAAAGCATAAAGCTCATCTCAATTTAAAAAAAAAACTAAACTTAATTAGTTCAGTAGATTAGAATAACTTAATACTCCATAATACTTTTTGATATTTAAAATATATTAATTATTGGATGTTCTATCATTTTTAAAAAAAACAGAAGAAACGTAGGATTGATTATAATTTATAAATTAAGAACCAAAAAAGGAGGGAAGCGGAAAAGTAGAAAAAAAAAAAGGAAACTTCATGAGAGAGATTGGAATATAATTCTTATTCTTATCTCCATTTTTCAACCGTGGAGATCGCATCAACTACGGGCATTTGCCGTGGCCTCCATAAACATTGTTTAATTACCATTTTACCATCACACAAATAGAAAAAAGACCAAAGAATTTAAAAAAAAAAACAAACCAAAACAAAAGGCAAATAACAGACAAAAGAAGCAGAAAATTTTCCAGAAAAAAAACAAACAGATCTCTTCCCTGACTTTTACTCTCGCGGCCCATCTTCACACATACTTCACCGCCATTAATGGCTATAATCTCTACACTATGAAACCATGAATATGTCAGCTGGGCCACCGCCGGAGCAGCAACCCCAACAGCAAGAAACGCCGTTAAAACCACCACAAGTAGTCCGTAAACTTTTGGTGGAAATTCATGACGCAAGGAATCTACTGCCAAAGGATGGGCAAGGGAGTTCCAGTCCATATGTTGTTGTGGATTTTGACGGCCAGAAGAAGCGGACTTCGACTGTGTGTAGAAATCTTAACCCAGAATGGAACGAGGTTCTGGAATTCATCGTTTCGGATCCCAGAACGATGGAGTTTGAGGAGTTAGATATTGAGGTTTTTAACGATAAGAAGCTGAGTAATGGGAATGCGAGGAAGAATCATTTTTTAGGGAGAGTAAAGTTGTATGGAAGCCAGTTTGCGAGGAGGGGAGAAGAGGGTTTGATATACTTCCCTTTGGAGAAAAGGAGTGTTTTTAGTTGGATTAGAGGCGAGCTGGGTTTGAAGATTTATTACTATGATGAAATGGTGCAGGAAGAGGAGCCGCCACCGCCGCAGCCGGAGCAACAGCAACAGCAGCAGCAGCCACCTCCGCAGGAAGAAGTGAAGAAGACCCCTGTTTTCGTTGTCATGGAGGACCCTCGCCAGAGGATGCTTGAAGTTCCTATGCCCACGGAGATTGCCATGGAAGCGCAGGAACAATCTCCGCCCATCGTCACGATCGAGGAATCTCCTCCGCCGATGAATATGCCGCCGGAACAGCAGCAGCAGCAGTGTGGTAACAGGCACGAGGAGGGTCCACCAATGATGAGTGGTCCACCGATGATGTGTGTTCCACCGCCTGATTACCCACCACAGGAGATGAAGAGGATGCAGGCAGGGAGAGTTGGAGAAAGAGTGAGAGTAATGAGACGGCCAAACGGAGACTATTCACCAAGGGTGATATCCGGGGTGGTCGGCGGAGAGTCGGAAAAAATTTCGGCCTTCGACCTCGTTGAACCAATGCAATACCTATTTGTTAGAATTGTGAAAGCTAGAGGTCTTGCGCCGAGTGAAAGCCCATTCGTGAAGATCCGTACATCAAACCATTTTCTCCGATCGAAACCAGCCATTATCCGGCCTGGCGAACCGTTGTCTAATCCAGAATGGCAGCAGGTCTTCGCTCTAGGCCACAACAAGCAAGAGACTACCAATTCAACTCTTGAAATTTCAGTTTGGGATAGCGCATCGGATCATTTCCTTGGCGGAGTCTGTTTCGACCTCTCGGATGTGCCGGTCAGAGATCCACCGGATAGTCCTCTTGCTCCTCAGTGGTATCATCTCGAAGGTGGCGCCGATGACCAACACAAAGTTTCCGGCGACATTCAACTCTCCGTCTGGATTGGAACTCAAGCAGATGATGCATTTCCTGAATCATGCAGCTCAGATGCACCATACGTGGCCCATACTCGCCCAAAAGTCTATCAATCTCCCAGGTTATGGTATCTTAGAATCACAGTGATTGAAGCTCAGGACCTTCACATAGCTCCAAATCTACCGCCATTGACGGCGCCGGAGGTGAGAGTCAAAGCTCAACTAGGGTTCCAATCCGTCAGAACTCGACGAGGGTCCATGAATCATCACAGTTCAGCGTTCCACTGGAGCGAAGATTTGATCTTCGTCGCAGGTGACCCACTTGAAGATAGCCTCATCTTGCTCGTGGAAGACCGTACGACGAAGGATCCAGTGCTTCTGGGGCACATAGTAATTCCGGTGAGCTCGATTGAGCAACGGCTCGATGAGCGGCTCGTGCCAGCCAAGTGGTTCGGATTGGAAGGTGGGCCAGGTGGGGCCTACTGCGGGAGGCTACACTTGAGGATGTGCTTAGAAGGAGGATATCACGTGCTTGATGAAGCAGCGCACGTGTGTAGTGATTTCAGGCCCACGGCCAAGCAGCTATGGAAGCCGGCTGTAGGTATTTTGGAGCTGGGTATTCTTGGAGCTCGTGGGTTGTTACCCTTGAAATCCAAGGGTCCGGGAAAAGGATCCACAGATGCTTACTGTGTTGCCAAATACGGTAAGAAATGGGTCCGGACTCGGACCATAACCGATACCTTTGACCCGCGTTGGAATGAGCAGTACACGTGGCAAGTATACGATCCTTGTACCGTTCTTACGATTGGAGTATTCGACAATTGGCGTATGTTTGCTGATGGTGGTGATGATAAATCTGATAACCGTATAGGAAAAGTACGTATTCGCGTCTCTACATTGGAGAACAACAAAGTGTATACAAATTCCTATCCGTTATTGGTTCTGTTGCGTTCTGGGTTGAAGAAAATGGGAGAAATTGAAGTTGCAATTCGATTTGTTTGCCCATCATTGTTACCAGAAACATGTGCTGTGTATGGGCAGCCACTGTTACCAAAAATGCATTATCTACGGCCACTTGGGGTGGCTCAACAAGAGGCACTGAGAGGGGCAGCTATCAAAATGGTTGCAGCATGGTTAGCTCGATCCGAGCCACCATTGGGTCCAGAGGTAGTTCGCTACATGTTGGATGCGGATTCTCACACATGGAGCATGAGGAAGAGTAAGGCCAATTGGTTTCGGATAGTAGCCGTGTTAGCTTGGGCTGTTGGATTAGCAAAATGGTTGGATGACATTAGGAGGTGGAGAAATCCAGTAACAACCATTCTAGTCCATATTCTATACTTGGTCCTTGTTTGGTATCCAGATTTGATTGTCCCCACTGGGTTTCTATATGTCTTCTTGGTCGGTATATGGTATTATCGGTTCAGGCCTAAAATACCCGCAGGTATGGATACCCGAATCTCCCAATCCGAAACAGTAGACCCTGACGAATTGGACGAGGAATTCGACACAATACCAAGTTCAAAACCACCCGAAATAATTCGGATGAGGTATGACAGGTTGAGAATATTAGCAGCTCGGGTCCAAACAGTCTTAGGTGATTTCGCAACCCAGGGAGAAAGGGTCCAAGCGTTGGTAAGCTGGAGGGACCCAAGGGCAACAAAATTGTTCATAATCGTGTGCCTAATTATAACAATAGTGTTATATGCAGTGCCACCAAAAATGGTAGCAGTGGCCCTTGGATTCTACTTCCTGCGTCATCCCATGTTCAGGGACCCAATGCCACCAGCTACTTTGAATTTCTTTAGGAGACTTCCAAGTTTATCTGACCGTTTGATGTAGCACATTCAGTCACTACACTGCTAATTGAATAAAATTTAGTCAACAATTCTTTTCTGGGGAGAAAAAAAAAGAGCCTAGTGTGTGAAAATCTCCTTTTAGGTGCGTGGTTTTCATTACAAACATGGGAAGAAGTGAAAAGTGTAGGGTGAAAGGGCATGTGGAGATGATTGACTTAACTGTTGGAATAAGTGAAAAAAAAAAGGGACAAGAAGACTAATGGAGTGCGAGATTAAAGGCTGAGATTTTTGATAGGACAATATTATTTTTTGATGTAATTTTGTCGTGAAAAGTATTGACATTGATTTCTATTCCACAAATATAAAAATGAAAGATAATGATATCTTTCTTTTACTGAATTACAAGCTTTAGACTCAATTCTATTCCTACTTTGACAAGCTTTTCTATTAACTCATTTTTTTTAGTTGATGGAAATGAGATAAACACATATGCATGTGCATGCGTATAGTTATCGCTCATAACTACTTTGTTTCGTTTTTTCTTTGAGCTAAGAATTGAAAATTATTTCTGACAATCAATTCAATTTGCAACACTCATTTTAGGTGGCATTTGTTAGCAAAACAGGTAAAGACATGAGAAATTCTTTTAGTTACAAAAACTCCTAAAGCTGTTGTTTTTTTCTTTTAGTTACAAAAACTTGTAAAACTGAATTTTCATCTAACGGTCTATGGTTGAAAGAACAAACACAAAGGCATTTCCCGATTACTGCAGTCAGAATATCATGACACTAGGCGCGACCATTATGTATCTAATTGCCGACGGCTGTAGTCACAAGATTATTAAAATAATAATTTATTATTTTTAATAATGCCGACTACAGTAGTCATAATATTTAAGTAATTAAATAATTAATTCATGTATATTTCAATTACTGCAGGTCGACGCATACAACTTATTTATTAATTATTTATGTACATTTCCGACTACTATAATCGGTGTAAATAATACAATTATTAACTATTTAAGTGGTTTTCGATTATTGTAGTCTGCATTTTGAACTTTTCTAAAAAAATAAAACAGTCGACTATTGTAGTAAAAATATTACATTTTTAATACATAAAAATATTTTTTATTTGGTATGCCATCTGCTATATATTATATCACCATCCATCCATATAAGTTCAACAATAAAACCAAACATCAAATACATCCCCTAAACATTCAATATAGTTAAGTTGAAAATATAAGAATCATCAAAATTGATTCTAATAAGCAGTTAGTTGGAATTCAAAATGAAAGCAAGCAATTTAACACAAAGACTAAATCTCATAGAAAATGTCTAAATCACCAAGAACACAATCTACTCTTCATCAAAGTCAGTCCCTTCTTCATGTTATCAGATTCAACCATATATTTCTCCATAAACTGTTGCACTTTAGCAAAGTTAGCTTGTGATGTTTAAGTAGTTCTGTCAACTCTGAAATCTGTTTTCTCATTGCTTCCATTTCTTCCAAAGATTGAGAAGTAGTACCAATCAACAACAACATTACCCCAGTGCCTCAAAGGCTCTCGCCCATTGCGGGGTAAGGGGAGGTCGGATGTACGCAGCTTGACCCCTATGTTTAAAAACATAGCGCAACTGTTTTCGGATGACCCATGATGAGCGTCGAAAGTTGCATTGACTAGCTGCTACTTCACAATTGAAAGAAACGCAGACAGTTTAAAGAGTCATTTTGCTTTATTCCATCATACCCCAAAGTCAAAAAATAATGAATCTTTGGCTCCATCTGAGATTGATGGAAAAGAATTAGTACCAATCAATAACCATAATGTTCCTCAGGCTAGGATAACAGTAGCATTAGTCATTAATCATGAAAGCAGTTATTTTTTTCACTCTTCTTTACTTGTTGAACTTTTGAGAGGAAACTGACTTTGGAACCCATATTGAAATACTCAAAATCTTTTATCACAGAATGTTCTAAAAGAAGACATATGTATTTTTGAAAATACGGAAAGATATATTAAGAGAAGAAAGTGGTATCAGGAACCACCATAAAACTGCTAGAAAAATTTAAAGCTTATATCCAATAAAATCACCACAAAACTACCTATAAGGAATCGCCATAAAACTGAAAAACTTCCTATACAGGGATACTCAAACAAAAAAGAATTCAGATCCATTCTCATAAACTCATTCAGAAACTTATCCTAGACAATTCAGACTATGAATTTGTCAACATAACAAACTAAACAAGTCAATCATCTTGACTTGATTCATAATCGCTTTCAAATTCCATCTACACAAATAAAAAAAAAAATTGAGAATTTAACTAAACAAACTAGCAATAACTCAATCAAGAACACTAAAAGAGAACCTATAGTTTAAAGTTAAGTTGGAATGAAATCTAATAAATGAAGATCTTTTATATACAAAGAGATGAGATTAGTTCAAAAGTTAGTCAGATATGCTGCATTGTGATAGAATAGTCTTATTCGGGATTGTTTAGTAATCTTAAAGAGAATACTGACTACTATAGGCCTATAGAAATCGTTGTCAAATTAATCTTTTAGCTAATCAACAATTGACTTCAAATTTAATTTATAAATTAGTCGTATTAGTCAAAGATATTTGTGTAGTTATAAATCATTTACAATGGATAAAAAGAAAATTTTAAATTAAATTATTTCAGTTTAGATAAAGTTGACGTTTTGAAAATATGTGCCCCGTGGACAGATTGGTATCTATTACACCGGATTCAGAATTATAGCCTATATTGTTATGTCTACAGGGCGCTCGGATTAAATGTAGCATGGTGTGTTGGTTATATGATCAGCCAATTCTGAAAATGCCTACACCATTCAAATATTTTTCTTCTTGTCCATTGCAGAGAAATAATAGGGCCATTAATGGAGCCTCTCAAATCTGGTGTCCTATATATTTTCAACACAAATTGACCATTGTTGAAACTATTTCAGGTCTGTTATTTCATCATTTTTCCAATAATGCTTAGCATATCATCGTCAAATAGCACTCGAGTGGTAAGTTAAACGAGCAAGGTAACAAATGCCAGAGACGGATGATACAGGAAAAAATGACGGTTCAGCCAAGACTAAAAATGAGGAAGTTTATGAGAAGGAGAAAGAAGATAAGCATTCGGATGAAGATGGAAAAGACGATAAAGATGAGAAGAAAGGTAAAGATAAGAAGGAGAAAAGTAAAGACAAAGGTGAGAAAAACGAGGACAAGGATGAAAAAGATGACAAGAAGAAGGATAAAAAAGAGAAGAATTCCAATAATGAAAAGGACTTAGAAAAACTCAGACTTAAAGTGGAGAAAATTGATGCTAAGATGCAGGATTTGGAAGAACAGAGAGAGGTTATTCTAGATTTGTGTGATGAAGCGGAGAAACTTGCAGCCAATGCAACTGCTCCTCGCCTTCCATTCGATCCCTTATCGAGCCACTTGGCGAAAAGAAAGAAGAAATCGAAGTGATGCTTCGCTGTTTTTGTAATTTTGTATGTAAATTACAGTTAGTATCTATAGAATCCTGTCTAATGCAGAAAACTGAAGTTTCTGCCCCTTTTTTTTTCAGATAACAAGATTGTAAAGAGGTTCAGACAATGAACGAACAAATGATAGGAAAATACAGAATTGTAAATCAATTTAAGCACATGAAAACTGCATGGTCGGTTCGATTTGATTTTATGTATTATCGATTTGATTTATCGGTTTTCAATTTTTAAATATATTAAACCAATAACATATTTTTACATCGATTTTTGATTCTTAACGGTTCAATTTTCATAAAAGAGCATAAAATGTATGACTTTGCCAATAATTTGACACGATACAATGATACAATGGGAAACAGTAAAACTAGTAAATCAATTATAAATAAAAAATGTTTTTGAAAATATTTGTTGAACACCTAAACTTAACAATATGCGATATTTGACCTTATATTTTAATTCACTTTCTGACAGAAGGCTTATACATTGGAAACCAAACAAATTCATAACTTACGAGTATCGATATAGTGTCAAGTGATATTAAATTATTAATATTTTCTGATATTTATGAATGGCTAAAGTAGTAAATTATTATAGTCTTAATGAGTTATTTGTTTATCCAATAACGCAATACTCAAAATCGAAACCAAACTGTTAACCCAATAATTTTTTTTCATAAAATCATTAAAACCCCGTTAACCTAATAACACAATAACAATAAATCGATAAAGAAAATCGATCGGTTCGATTTTTGGACACTCCTAACTGCACATGTAAATTTTAGCACATGCCCATTCATGAATTACTTTCACATTTTTTGTTTCATTGTTCAAGTGCATAACAGTTTGACACTGATATTTCAAACACGATTGAAGTTTCCGTGTAGTTTCCATCAGATCTGCAGTTGGTTCAGGAACTTTTTGGCCCGTAAGAAAACAAATTATCGTATGTCTTCATCTCGAATAGTAATTAAGTAGTATACATGATTACATGAATAGCAAGTTGAGTCGTCTAATAAGACATCGTTTGCAAAAAGGGAAAAATGTTCATCTGTATAACAGTGCAACATTATCAAGCAAGTTATTCAAGGTGCCTATGTTTGCTTTTACTACATTGAATTGCTTATGGTATATTATAATTCATGGATCTGTTAATCTCTCTTGTACACTATGAAGCTTCCTATGACTTGTATCTCAATTTATAAGGAAGCTTCATATTTGTCTTATTATTACCTTGCTTGCAGATATCAACTTCAAACATAAGTTAGAAAAGGAGGATAAACTAATACATCAGGACCTCAATCTTAGGGCTGCAAAAAAAAGAAGATGAAAAAGCAGCCAGGAGTTTATTCTGATATTGGCAAAAATGCAACAGGTACTCACGGGCATTTATTTCTGCTGCTAATTATTCATGTCATGCAAATTCTCTTGCGTTTCAGTGCTGGAAAATCTTCTAATTCGAATATTTATAAATTGTATTGAGAATCTACTACGTTGCTTGTTTACATTAGATATTCTGTATGGAGATTATATCAGACAATCGCCAATTCGTTCTCGCTACAATTGGCTTGATTGGGGCCTATTCTTCAAGTGTCAAGGTATCCATTGTCTTCTCTTTCCATTTTTTACTCTCCTTATATGCTGCTCTCTGAAAATTACGGTATGATCATTGTAGTTAGTGACATTGCACCTGGGCTAAGTTCACTTTTCAAGTTGAGTTTACCAGATCAGAAGTCTAATAAGGTAAGAATTTCTTTTCTTTCTTATGAGAAGTCTATTTTTTTTTCCTTTCTTATGACTATATATGTGTTAACTAACAGGTGGAAGCGCAGTACATGAATAATTATTTTGGAGTTGCAGCAGGCATCAGTTTGGGAAAAAGCCCAGAGTTGAGTCTATCTGGTGCCACAGGAATTGGATTTTTCAGCATTGGAGCTGAGGTCTCTTTCGATACAGCAACGAAAACAGCAGACTGCGGTGCTGGTTTGGGCTTCGATGCTGATATTTTCGCTGCTTCTCTCACCCTGTAAATCTTTTTAAGTACTTTACATTCTCTTGCAAAGTTGAGAATGTTTAATATTCTGATGCAAGTAACATTTGCAGGAGCGATAATGCTGACACTTTGAGAGCTCACTGTTACCAGCAAATTCTACCCTTAACAAGCACTGGAGTTGCAGCTGAGGTAGCACATAGATTCACCAGCAACCGGACGACACTAGCACTGGGAGCTCAACATTGCCTGTTCCCTTTCATGATGATCAAAGCTCGAGTTGCAAGTGATGGAAGTGTGGGTGCTCTCGTCCGAAACACTATTTTCTCAGCACTTTCTCTGAGTATTGCAACAGAGGTGAATCCCATGGACGCGGCGAATACTGCTAAAGTGGGGTTTAGTATTGCTTTTAAGCATTGAGTCAGAACAATAATAGTAGTCTCTCTCAGAGGTGTATTATTCCCGAGTATTTCCTAAAATTACTCTGAATTCCCAAGGCAGAATTTAAAGTCTATAAGTTCCAACAATGACCTCAAGTTATATAATAATAATTGATTTCACAGTCAAATATTTATGGATATTTAGTAGATTTCATAATATCTCCGCGATTCCACCTGCATAAAACAAGCTTAAAGACAAATTGACTCTGCTGAGTTTCTTTAAGAAAAGTCTTCATGACCATCGTCTGTTTTCGAGCATACATCACAATTCTAACCTGTATATTTCAATCAAAATGCCGGATAAGCAAAATACCGACTAATGTGAGTCAAACTTCAGCATAAATATACAGTATTACACCATGTAACGATTGCATGGGGTTCTTAAAGACGAGTCGTCAAGTACCATGATATGAAAGCTTTAAAAGAACTTGGGGAAGACAAAATTGTCCCAGCAGGGCAGAAAAAGATGGGTCACTTCTAAGTATATGGGAGATAGTAGTCGCAAAAACACAGGATGCTGTAGAACAATCTTATGGAACTTGAAAATTCTTCTTCATATATTCAAAAACTTTACCAAACCGATTATAATCATAGGTAGTAATGGGATTCACAAATCTCTAACAAAGTCAATTCACCACATATTTCACATTCTTAAGGAAGAAAAGACCAAAACTTGACGAAAGCTTGCTTTGATATGAAACCTACTAACATTCATGAGCAATAAAGATTTAATGCCCAGCAGAAGCTTGAAGAAGTCCATCGCGAATCTGCTGTGCCACTTCTTTTACAGCACCAGGCCCATGGGGGATGAAGACAGCAGATGACTTGCTGGAGGCACCAATTTCTTTCATGGTGTCGAAGTACTGGGTCACGAGGACCATGTCCATGACATCCTTTGCCGTAGTTCCAGGCACATTGACTGAAAATCCAAGCACACTGTCTCTCAGACCATCCACGATTGCTTGACGTTGTCGTGCAATACCTAATCCTGCGAGATACTTAGACTCAGCCTCTCCTTCAGCCCTCTTAATTTGCAAAATCTTCTCGGCCTCTGCCTTCTCATTAGCAGCCACCCTCAGCCGAGCAGCTGTAAAGTTGAAGATAGTTAGGATATGAAAATAGTAAGGAAGACTGAACCCGAGTGTTACAATTTTCTATTTGGCAATCTGAAATTCAGGAATTGAAACGTTTTGCATCCATGTTTAAATATCTTTATACACAAACAACAACATACCAGTGGAATCCCACAAGTGGGGTTTGGGAGGGTAGAATGTACGCAGTTCTTACCACTAACTCATAGAGGTAGAGAGGTAGTTTCCTAGAATCCTCGTTACAGATATGGAAAACAGGAAAGGAAGTGAAAGAGAAACTGTACAGAAAGAGCGACTAATAACAAAAATCACATGATAGCAAGTATATACGAGACAATGACCATATATAAGTCAGATAAAGACAACACTAGACAGCTCCTACTACCCTACTATACCCAACGGCCAGACATCAACCTACTAACCTATTCGCCAAAAGGTCATTATAATGGTAATAGTAAAATCCTTCAACTGGATCGTATTTCCTCTTCATTAAAACAGTAAGCATGTAAGCCAAGGCTTAATCAGAGCAAAGAATTTGTTAATACCAGCATTAATTTCATTCATAGCTCTCTTCACATGCTCATCTGGTACTATATCAACGATAAGTGTCTGAACAATTTCATATCCATAAGCTGACATAGCCTGTAAAAGACCAAGAACCCATTTATAAGGATCAAATTAACGATTCAGATCAATGATTCAAATGAAAAATCATCGACTATCCACTTACTTTCTCAAGTTCGTCCTCAACAGCCTTAGCAATTTCATTTTTTTGCTCAAAGACATCATCAAGATTGAGTTTCGGAACACTAGCTCTTATGACTGATGAAATAAAGCACAAACAAGTCAAATCTGCCCTATCTTATCAAATTGTATCTAGTGAGCAAAAATTACTGCAGGAAATAATCATCGGATCGTAATAAAGTGAAAATTTTAAGTTACCGACCATCAAAAACATATGCCTGAATTTGACCCTTAGTGTTACTTAGCTTGTAGAAAGCTTCATTTGCTTTGTCTGCAATGGCACGATACTGAATTGATGCAACAACATTGACAAATACATTATCCTGAATATTATAGCAATCAACGTATCAGCATAACACACATATTTGGACAAACTTACACCTACTAATAAAGTTTATGCTACAATTAAATAGTAATTCATGGTTAACTTTGATATCTTAGTAATGATGCTACCTCATACATTTCAAGCTAAACTAATTCAGAGATGGGGAGAAAAAGTAGACCTTCGTCTTGGTTTCACAGCGCACATCTAGTTGCTGCACTCTGAGGGAGAGATGACCAGCCAACTGGCTTCCGAGGAACCAAGGTACACAGTGGCACCCTGGCTCAAGCACATCCTGATACTTGCCAAACTTCTCCTTAATTGCAATAGTGGATTGATCAACTTGAACACAGCAGAACAAATTGCCCATATTCTGGAAGGACAGCATAAACAACGATGTTTGGTAGGATGTATTAGAGTAAATAATTCATGGATTAGCTATTGGTATTAAGTAATACCATGTTTGGTAGAAATTTAGACCCATGTATTAATTAATCCATGGATTAGCTAATAAGACATACATGGTATTAACTAATACTTCCCATTGGTGGTATTAGCTAATCCCTTGGATTTAATACCATGAGATTATATGAGATTATATAAAGACAAAAATGTTTCTCAAATTCTTTTACACTTTTTTTTATTTTATATTTTATATTTGTAGTTTTGTACTAGTAAATTTATTTCAATAAATTATTTTACAAAATTTATTTATTTGCGGGTTCATATTTTTATAATATAAAAATCAATAACTTTATCATATCAAAATTTTAAATTTATTTATTTGTGGTTTCATATTTACATAATAAACAAAAAATATTTTGCCATGTCAATGTTTTTTTATATAATTAATTTAGTTAAGTGATTTTACTGATACAAAACAAAGTTCAATAATGTTAAATATAATCTCAAAGTTGAGTGGCCTTGTAAGATATAAGAACTATATTAAAACTATAACTTCTAAATATTTATGTGTAAAAATAGATTGTCTATTTTACAATTGTTTACCATTAATAATAGATGATCTATCTTTATTAAATTAAAGATTGATATTTTATTAGTGATGAATTTATTGAGATTACAATTATTTATTCTCAAATAATTCAAGTGAGAAAATAGCAAACATAATGATAAAATTATTATTTTCCTAACTAGTTACAAGTCACAAAAAAATAATCTATTTTGATCTAATTACATGAAATAGAAAATCTCATAATAATTTAATGGCATAATTGGAAAGAAACTTTTTATAAAATTTTAAACCAAACACAAATTAAATGGAAAGCAATAAACCTAACACGGGATAAAAAATAATTCCAACATCACTAATCCTGCATTGTTAATCCCTGCATTACTAATCTCTACATTATTTATTTTTATACCAAACACCGCCTAAAAGTATACATAGTCCAGAAGATGTCCACATATTGACCCCACTTAGCCTGCTCAAATAAAATCAAAGTAAATAAGATCAAGTATAATTCTCTTTATAACACTAAAGAGAAATTTAGGATCCTAAATTTCAGATTCCAGTAGAAAAGTTTAACCTTCCAGAAATTTGTCAAACACAAAATTAAACAATAGAAACAACAGTTTAAAGATTCCACTTGAATACCCCTGGTTTTGCCTTCCCTAAATACAGGTCAATAAGGAGCGCAACCTTTTGAAAAGATCAGACCTTTTTATCGGTACTGAGTCTATTGGCAACAGTCTCTCCAACCCCCTGAAATAGGGTAAGGTCTGCTTACACCCACCCTTCCCAGACCCACCCTTCTCAGACACAACTTGTAAGAATATTCAAGGTGTATTAAGATTGTATAAAATGTAGCTGAGGAGGTGGGAGGTTTTGTTTTGAGAAGTTTAGAGCAAGAACCATGATTCTCTCTTCCTAAACCCAAAACAAAATTTATTTCACCATTGATATGCCAGCAGAACTGAAAGCCATATCCCACCAAAGACCAAACAAGCAGTGAAGTTTCATTTTCCCATCAATTCTTAAAAAAGAAAAAACAAACCAACCTTTTTACCTACTTAACCTCATCAAAACCCAAGAACTGCCTTTCTACCAGGAACTCATAAAATCCATAACAGTACAGAAGTTGAATACCCTTTTCTTGATGCAGTTTTTCTCACAAAATGTCACACAAAAAGAGACGGGGAAAAAAACAGTAAAACATAAACAATACCACCAAATCAAGAAACCCATGAACAAGCGAGACTACATCAACTACACATACAAATAAAAAAAGATGTACAGTATTTTTTTTCTTATATATATTCATACAGAGGGACTGAGTGGGGGGAAAAGGGGAGAAGAGACGTACGATTTATGAAGCAAAATCAAGAACTGCAGAATAATATGAATTCACAACTCAGCTTGGGACTTTACCCCCTATATATATTCCAAAGAAAATACCAAATAGGCCAGTAAATGCGTGGAAATTAAGTTTTTTTTTTCTTTTTTTGTAGGTAAGGAGGAAGGCTTTTTAGATAAGTACTTCACTCCAAAGGATTAAGCCAAGATTTTTTTATTGTTATTTTTCTAAAAAAAGCAAATCCACTGGAGGAGGTGTTTAGTATTTATTTTATTTTATTTATATAGAATGAAAGTGAAATTAAAGAAGGTTTATGAAAATTATCATTAGCTGCTGAAATATTTGAAACCGGATGATTAGTTTGTATCTGTCTTACACTTTTGTCCTTCGTTTTGAGTTTAATTAGGCATAAAAAAATATTCTTCCTTGGAACCTCTTTATAATTAACCAAGAATATGTTTTAAGTTATTGATGCGTAGAAAATATCTTGATAAAAAGATAAATAATTATTATCTTTCGAGCGTATATTGGATAAATTCTCTCGTGTAGAATAACTTGTAATATTAGGCATTTTATGTGATGAGCTCAATCAAAAAATATCGATAAAAATAATTGATCATATTGTGAAGTAACATTTGTTACACTAACTCTTATCGTGTGTGATATCATTATTATTACTCCCTCTATTTAAATTTAAAATTAATTGAATTATTGCATTATATCACACATATTAAGAAAAAAATAAAGATAAATTTAATCATATTTTTACATGTTTATCTTTTTCAAACTCTAAACACTCATTTATTCTATATTTATTTCTAATACAAAATTCAAGAAAAATGAAGGGCAAAATAGAAAGAAAAAAACTTCAACATATCCTTTGAAAAATAAACAATTAAATTATTAAAAACTCAAATCCCCAACAATTCAATTTTTATTATGAAACTGTATAAAATAATACAAAGAATCAAAGTAGGGGAGAAGAGAAAAGATTTCTTATTGCTCTTGAATAATATTGAGGTGTCTATTATAATAAAGGAAACCTTATATTTATAGGGAAAAACTGACTTGGCCTCCAAATAAAAAATTGAATTGGTAATTTCTAATCCACATAATAGACATTCACCACAAATAGAATATGTTTATAACACTCCTCCTTGAATGTCTATTTGCTAGATTATGTGCCTCATTAAAACTTTACTAGATAAAATCCTGTGGGGAAAAAATTCTAGTGAAGGAAAAAGAGTACACATATCTAATAATATGCATTTTGGATGCCTTCTTAAAAACTTTAGAAAAAAAATCCAACGGGAAAAAACCTTGCGAAGAAAAAATCAGAACATCAATCCAAGAATTTGAATCTTCTCATCCCAATCTTGTGTACATCTTCTTGAAAGCGACATTGTCACTTGAACGAATTTGTTGTACATTTATATCACCATTCTTTATGAGCTCATGTGTATAAAAAAGCTTTGGCTAAATGTGCTTTGTTCTATCTCATTTTATGAACCCTCTTTTTAGGATCAAGCAGTTTTGCAAGTTACTCACTTTAACTTCTTTAAGCAAATAATATATTGTCTTTTGAAAACTCTTCAAAGTTTTAATTCAAGTTATCAACTTGCGTCACAGTTTAAAAGAATTTTTATTTATTTAATTAATATGAGAATTATAAACAAATCTTTTTTTCTGATATTAGATCAAAATCACTTAAATTTTGAGGGAGTATTAATAATAATACTTATTCCGGATAAAGACTTTTTTTTTTCTGCTAGTGGCTACAATTATGAGAAATAATAAAGTGGTCATTAAAATTATTGTTCTATAGGTTTTAGATATTAATGGGAAATTGATTGATGCATAAAATGTTCATTGACTTTAGATGAACACGAAGATTTCAACGGTTTCTACGATGTATCGTGTATGGTACTACATCTTTTAAAGTTTTATCTATAAAAATGGAAAAACAACTTATGTGTAGACAGAATCAATATATTAATTGTTTTACCAATTATATTATGATCTACGAAATTCTTCGTGATCCTCACCATAATTTCCACATAATTGCAACCTATATATAGCTTAAAAGTCAATTCATTTATGAATAGAATTGAAGAAGTCTAGTCACATAGATATTCAACAAAAGTAACTATCAACAATTATTGAATTGAAGAAGTTCAACAAATTGATTCAACAAAATCAGTTGTCAACAAGTGAAGTAAAGTGTGAGTTTGAGAGTTTTTTTGTAATCAATTCTTATGAATAATAAAGAAATTTTTTTCTCTCAAATTCGTGTTTACCAACGCTCAATTATTCCCTTGAGCTACAGTAATATTTTCAAAATAGATATATTTTTATATCCGTTTTTTATCTTTTTTATTAAGTGACATATAATAATTAAAAATGATATAGTAAAATTCTCCTTCTATTCATTACTTTTTATAAAGCATGACAAGTAAGTATGACAACAGAAAGTATTAGTTATTCCTTTCGTCTCATTTTGATTGAATTTATAAGGCAATGCACACATATTTAGAAAAATATTTAAAAACAAAATTTAAATCATATTTTTCGGTATTATACTTTGTGAAGTCATAAATATGTAGTGTTATTTATCTCCTAGAAAATGTAAAATTTCAATTAAAGAAAGGACAAATATGGAAAAAACTTCAAACATTCATCTTGAATTTTGAACAATTTAATTATTTTGAACCTTGAAAAAAGTTCAAAAATTCAACTAAACTGGGACGGAGAAAGTATTAATCATATCTTTTTTTAGTGATTTTCTAGTGTAAGCTAGCATTATTATTTGATTTGCTTATCAAAAAATAGTGATTTTCGTGATTTGTGCAAGATCAAGACCCAACTTGATTCTATTTGGACATGTAATATGAGCCTAGTACTCTTAATGATGTGTGTAAAAATTCACTTAAATTACAACACCTATTAGATCAAAATTCATAGTTTTAAAAATGTAATGCTTTAAATGGGAACAAAAATCATAAAAGTTGAACATGAAGAGTTTAAATTCTGGAACTGATTTTAATAGGAATATTATTACTGATTCGTGAATCCAAAGACATGCCCTAAATGTAATACAAACTGATTACTAGCTACTCCGTGGAATTCAACTCAACAATAATAATATACTCAGTGAAATTTTACAAGTGTAATTTGAGGAAGATAAAACGTATGCAGATCTTATCATTACCTTATAGAGATAGAGAAGTATTGTTTCCGAAAGACCCTAGATTTCCAAGCCCCAAAGCAGAAGATACTAGATATAAGACGAACATTAAAAAAATATAAGACGGACAATAAAAGGGGGAAGCAAATGATAAATATAAATACAATAAAAGTAATAAATATAAGGCAGACAATAACAACACAAAATATAAAGACGCGATAAATCCTACTAACTATAACACAAGGTCATATATCAATTTACCCCTACTAATCTATTAATCTTCTACTCTATGGCCAGTTCCCTACTGTTTAGTGTGCTGATCGTGGAACAGAGAATTAGTCTCACGACTGTCGACTGTGGAAATACATTAGAAAATCAAAAAAAATACTGGACGCTAGTATAGTTGGGATATTTAGTTGTATAATTACAATGTAGGATAAAGTAAATATTGGATTGGAATAATATGTTTGATTTATTCAATGGTTGCCGCCAAATGGAGACCACAAGCTTAAGATGAAATTAAATATTAAACTTGTTCCAAATTCCATCGCAATCAAATACCAATAAAGTCATGGACGAAATCGGAAAAAACTATGTACAAGTAGATGATAAATGCATATTAGTTTTTTCAGACAATAAAATTTAAGTTATAGTCAAGGGATTTACCCTGGTGCTTTATGTCAAATTAATTATAATAACTAATACAGTTGGATACTCATCTATTGAAAACTATCTGGTATCAATCATGAATTTGTTTAATAAGGTCATCTTATTATCCTAGTTGACTTGTACAATCTTTTATTTATTTATTTTTGTGATTTTGTTTTTGTTCAAGTGCTAAGGATAATGGTTGGTATGGTGAGTTGGCATGTCAATTTAACTAAATGAATGATGTTAATGAAGAAAGGAAAATTTGAGCCTTTTTCTAATACAATTTTATGTGACGCTTTTTACTTTTTGATTCGTCTCAAAAAGAATGTTATCCTACTCTAATGGGAAATAATTTACTTTTAAAATTCTTTTTTTTATCCTTAATCAAATGATTCTCAACCACACAAATATCTAAGAATGATTTTAGATCATAAATTTTAATTTTTTTTTTAAACACTATATTAAACACATAGCCAAAGATGGCCACATGTGGACAAAAAATATAACACACAAAAGTATATATATAAAAAGAGGCACTGGCGGAGCCATATTATGTTTACGAGATTCACTCGAATCTCTTTTGGTAAAAAAATTATATTTGCTATTTAAATATAATTAAAATTATTTTATATGATGTCAAATCCCCTTTGAATAATTAATGTGTCTGGGCAGATAAAATCAGACAAGTTTTGGGTTTGATTTGATGGCCCACAAAAGATTATGGACCAATTTGAAACCTAGTTGTTTAAATTGCCCATTTTGGAGAAAGGAACAAATAACACACTACACTCCGTACACTGTATCTGTTCAATTTTGGCTATCACACAATTTAAGGAATTTCCATTTGCTTGAGGAAGATGTAAAGACTATTTTATTGTGGGTGAGGCATATAAAACCGATGTGCTTGAGAGTTTTTATTTGAAAAAAAATTTATTATCGTGGCTTTCACTTAATTATAACTTTGAAAAAAAATTATATATTGTCGTGGCTCTCACTCTATTATAACTTCTTCTTTTCTCTTTTTAATATTACTTTTCTAATTCTCTATTTTAACTTCCTTCTTTTTTCATAATCTTTTTATTTTAATTTGTTAACAATTATATTGATATAAATAAATTATTACCAAGTCAGATTTTATTTTCTTCTTTTTTCTGAGTCTTTTTTTTTATTCTTTGGTTAATTTATTGGGACTTTGTGATTTAAAGAATTTTAACAATAAGTATAATATTCATATAAAAATTAAATTTCGATAAAAACAAATACGTATATATGTTGCTCGCGTCTCTTCTATTCCTCAGAGATCTACAAATCATGATTAAAAAGATTATAACTATAGATCTCTAATTAAGTCTATACTACAGTTATTTCTGAAAATTTCTATATTATAAATTATAAGGGCACAATAGGTAAGAAAATATTATGTATCATAAAATTTAAATTTATACATACATTGTTAAAAAAATTCAAAGATTTTCCTATCTTTGATTTGATTCTATTTTTTAGTTTTCATGAATATTCTTCACTACAAATATAAACCTTGTGAGAGTTTCTTGTTCAAAATTATCTTTTTTTAATGTTCCCTTGAAATTTGATTCAATTTCTTGACATGTAAAATGAAATTTTTCAAATAAAATAAAATAAAATAAAAATTCTAGAGTATAAGGGTATAAAAAAAAAAAGGAAATTAATGATATTTTTTTTTTGAAAAATTAAAACTTACTATATATTTGAAAAAAGTTACGATATAATCATTTGTATACTTCCCTTTGAAAGTTTTATTTTGGAAAAGGGTACAAAAATTTCTCACTCGTTATTGTAACAATCAAAATAGAATGATAACATTTTAGAATCACACACAAATAAATCATATCAAAATAAATTTGCCAAACTAACATATGACTATTATACAACGACGTACTCTGTATAATTACAAATATAGTAATTTTTTAAAAAAGACAGACGCAGAGAAAAATCTCTTGCATTTTTATATTTGTTTAATTCAATTTATTGTGTGAATATATTTTCTTTCTATTATTGATATTAGCAAGTTGTTGCTTTAAAGTAGGCAAATAACCCACTTATCCATGCATCAATAAGTTAATAGAGTCTCACACATGTTTTTTCTGATGATAAACTTTTTCACTATTTGACCGGAGATAAAAGTTATTGTTTGAGATTTAGCTCAAATATTCGTGCATGCAACACATCACTAGCAGATGCAAATCATTCAAAATAAAAACTAATTAGTAGCAGTACATTAACGTTGGAACCATAATTCATGAACAAACGTTGGAGTGAAAAAAACATGAGATTAATATATGCCCCCTGATTCTCAAAGGTGAGTTTGAGGAAGATTCTGACCCCTAACTATTCCTTGTACATTACTGGTATACGCTCCAGCCTGGTTTTTGTGACGTGAGCGTATGTTTATATCCTCCAATACTATACCCGTGCAGGGGACTGTCGCGCTGCAATCCAGCTTCACGGCATATTTCCCTTTGGAGGTTCCATGAATATCTCTAAAAGTAATATTACTAACTTGTACTGCTGAATCCTGCAACAAGCAGAGTATAAGAAGTCGAGTTCATCCAACATTGTAAATAAAAGTTACTTACATGTTCTGTACATTTTTCATTATCACAATAGAACTGATCAATAATAATAGGGTTATAGGAATCTAGCGTCCGTATTCTCTGGAAAATTATGTTCCTAGCATAACCTTTGCCTCCCTGATCCAATCAAAGTGAAAATTTGTCAAGTAATGTAGTATGCTATTTAGCTCGATTTATACAATACTTACCTGCCATGTCTTTATCCGAGCACCATTTGTACAACGTATGAAATGGACATCACTGACAACAACGTGTTCGACATCGTCATCAGATCCATGCTTGCCTAGACTTCCAATACTGCATTCACATCCGGTTTACCTTCAATTACTGTTACATCTTCAAACACAAAAATTAAATTCACGAGGAGATAAAACTAACCTTACACCATGTCCTGGTCCGCATATTATGTTGCTGATATTCAGATGGGAACATCCATCAACAATTGAGATACAATCATCCCCTGCATTTCAAGAAAATTTAGCGCAATCTTTACAAAAATTAGAATTTCTACGAAGAATTTATTATTGAACGCCCAAAATTACCAGTTCCAATTTGACAATGATCAATGAAAACATCTCTGCTACCCGAAAGATGAATACCGTCAGTATTAGGACTTTCTCCTGGGGCATCTATTGTTATGTTTGTGACTATGGCAGATCTCAATTTCTCAAAATGAACATGCATACGAGGACTGTCCTTAAAGCTCAGTCCCGTTACGCTAATGTTTTTGGAATGTGAAATTTCGAAAGCCTACAAAAGAATCTTGTTAGTATTTATAAACGACAAGTAAATAAGGCTTTTAAGTGACTTATAAGTTAAAAGCCAAAAATCATAAATTAGGACGCTATTTTTGATGTTATCCAAACATTTCCAAAATTTTAAAAGTGCTTAAAAGCCAAAAGCAATAATAGATAAACCAATCCAAACCCACAGAATCGTGATTATGAAAGATTTCCGGGACATTCAAAACTTACAGTTGGTCTCGTGCGACGCTGCAAAATAGAGAATAAAAACTGTTAGAAAACTAGAACACAAATAAACCTTAAAAAGATTTTATTGCATCAAAGCTAATGTAAAAGCAAAAAATTACTGAATGGACTAACATTAAGATTCCACCATTTATTTCCACGACCATTAATAGTTCCATTCCCACGTACTGTAAGGCCGTCAACATGTTTAAGATGAATCCACTTATCACAATGTTTGGAGGGACACCTCCATTTTGAAGGCTTTTCTGGTGCAACTATAGTTCCATTCATCTACAAAATCAGTAAACCAAGGCACCGCATTAGGTAAATCTTACCAAATAAGCAAATCATATTATATAAATAAGATATCATAATATTCTATGGCACCGCACTTATGAACGTATATCTTTATGTTTTTTATGAATAAATATTTGTGATATTAATGTTTTATTATATACATATAATTTTAGAAAGGTCTACTGGTCAATCACAACAGTACTAACTAGTTATTCTTTATTATAATTCTTTCTCGTGATACATATAAATCTATACACATGGAGCATGAGGTTTTTTTTTGGCAATATTTAAAATGATAAATACCTTTTTTATACAAAATATAAACTTATTGGTCTATTTTTTAGATTTGAAAAAAGTGAATTCATATTTCCATCAATCTCGGATGGAGCCAAAGATTGACTATTTTTTGGTCTTGGAGTATGATGGAATAAAGCAAAATGGCTCTTTAACTATCTGCGCTTTTTTC